>CM035841.1:124850421-125420421 GCA_020510985.1 Pholidichthys leucotaenia
TAGTTCCGACCTGCTGGTTCTTCTCCTTCGCTGGGTTCTGTGCCGGTCACTCCTCTCCTCCCACGGAAGTGGTGTAAACTAGATTTCCACCTTCCCTCCATTCCCCTCTAATCAGCCTCGTCTTATCCTCACTAGAGAAGCAGGTTTGCTGCTTCTCTGGCGAGTGACTGACTTTTTCCTCAGGTTTGCGGTTTTGAAAATTCTAATAAAAGGTCAAAGTTCTCTCTGTGTGTGACAGATGGTCTCTACTGCATCTTGAGACTCCTTTGTCCTTGTTTTCCACTCCTCCAGGAGCTTTTTCATTGTCCTTTGCTCGAAAGAGGTCAGGTCTCTGTTAATATATACATCCTTGTACATGGGAACCTTCTGATGGCTTGATGCAGCTTTAAGAGTTGTATATTGGTCTACTTTGGTCTGCTTTCGAGGCTGTAGTAATTCTTAGAGGCCGAGGAGAATCTCCCTTACCAAGTCTCACAATTCCTGAGAGAGGCACTTTAACTTTAATCTTGTCAAGCATCACCCTAATGGAATCTAGGTCATCCTTCCTTCTGTCCTCAACATCAGCCGCTTGACTTTCGGGTAAATTAAAGATCGTCATATTAAATTTCCTGTTCTCCCTATCGCTCATTTCTTCCAGCAGACTTTCCACATTTGTACATCGAGTGATAAATGTAGTGTTGTTATTAGGACTCTTTATGGTGTGACACGGGTGGTGACATCACCCGGAGTATAAGAAGGCTGGGTGGCAGAGGGGCGGTCTCTTTGACCACCTCTCTGCATAGTGGGAGAATCTGTTAGTAATACTGTGAGTCATACAATAAAGTCCTGTTCAGTTCACCACTCACCTCATTATTGCGCCACGTTTTATGGACATAACATTTGGTGACAAGGTTGAAGTATGGATGCGGGCGTGTCGTCTTTTCGGCCGTTTTTGGAGACTCCGGGGGAGCCTCCAGTGCCTTGGACGAGGTGGTTCGCTGCGTTTCAGAACTATCTGGTGGCACTAAACATTGGTGAACTGAAGAAGGTACGAGCAAGGGCAATTTTGGTCCATAATTTGGGTATGGAAGGACAACGTATCCTTTCTACTTTGGGAGCTAGCGATAGCTTTGATGATGTGGTTGAGTCGATGGCACAACATTTTCGTGTGCCTACAAATGTCATCGTCAGGAGGGTCCAGTTTCAGCAGCGCCTCCAGCAGGCTGGTGAGTCAGTGCAGCACTACGTTGCAGAGCTACGGCAGCTGGTTGGGGACTGCCAGTTTGGGGAGTTGAAGGAAGAAATGGTCCGTGGTGTTTGTCAGCTCATTCAAGATTGCTTACACACTCCGGCAAATTAACTTTAGCCATGGCTGTGGAGATATCCCAGCAGTGTGAAGCGGCGGACAAGTTATCACATGACCTCACCGAGAGAGCTACGCTACGCTGCCATGACTCACAATCGATGACACAGGCTGTGGATCCAGACAGTGAGCAAGAGGAATCCGCTGCAGCTGTAAAGATGAGGTCCGCCCCGGGATCACCCAAATGTTTGGGTTGTGGGTCCACTAAGCAGCGGTACAAGGCTAGAGAGTGTCCATCAAAAGCTAAGCGCTGTGGCAAGTGTGGACTCCTGCATCACTTTGCCAGGGCCTGTAATAGGTTCGAGCGAGGGGAACGGTGATGTAAAGCAGACACCCCTACTCCAACTCCCACGGTTATCCACACCGTTTCCCCGGACACTGACGGCCGTACGTATTGTGCGGTGGAACTAGACAGAGTGGCGGCACCATTGCTGTTTGACACGGGTACAGTGAGGTCGGTGTTGAATTGGCCCACCGTGAGGAGTTTCTTCCCATATCATCAGCTGAGAGGTCATTTAGAGCCGTTGTGTGGCTATGGAGGACGGAGGCTGCCCATCGTGGGTTCGGTGGAGCTGACGGCCCGTTGTCATCGGTGGTTGTTAACTTGAAGTTTATTGTGACTGGCGGTGGCGAGAATGTGATGGGCTGTGACCTCTTCTGTGGACTGGGGTTTTCCATCAGCGGCGTTGAAGAGGAGTGGTCGGGCTGTGGTTTATGGAACTGACCGATGCCAGAGTGATGGATGATGCAATATGGGACAAACCTTGGCCTAGTAATCTGGATAACAAACAGGACCAACCCCAACCAGGGCCATCGCGGGAGGGTTCCTGCACCAGAGCCCAAGTTGCCCTAGCTGAGGGAACTTGGCGGCGCTGTGGGATGCCCGTGACGGCGGATGGAGCCGAGTGGCTGACTCATTCTGCTTCTGGAGTTCGGCTGGGAGGTATCGAGAAGCAGGGGGTCACAACGCCTTTGCCGGCATCTAAAATGAAAACGAGCAGGGCAGGACCGGCTGGCACAGTTAAACGACGGGCCACACAGGAACACTGGAAGCCGAGCAGGGCTCCTCTCGGGGTCGCTACTTTGGTTCAACCCAGAGAGAAGGCCCGATTGAGAGGAGCCCACAGGAAGTGTAGGAGACAGGAGGACCGGGGCGGCTTCGGGTGGTGGCTGTTCGGGAGGACGGTTACCTGCAGCTGACAGATGGTACGGAGAGACACCCCAACGAGCTGTGGCATGTTGAAGAAGGTGAGGTGCTTCGGTACCAGCATGGGTCATCCCTGAGTACCAAAAAGAGACAGGTCAGCGGGGGGTGGGCTCTCCATGGTGTGTGACTAATAAGTTAAAGGGGGCAATGTGTTTAATATGTTATTGCTGATTGCCCGAGTTAAT
This sequence comes from Pholidichthys leucotaenia, assembly GCA_020510985.1. Classification (NCBI taxonomy): domain Eukaryota; kingdom Metazoa; phylum Chordata; class Actinopteri; order Cichliformes; family Pholidichthyidae; genus Pholidichthys; species Pholidichthys leucotaenia. The sequence goes on from CM035841.1 coordinate 124,853,156, forward strand.
GTGTTCTGCCTGTTGTTTATGTGTGAATTGCTGAAATATTAATGTGTGCATCATTCAGGCTACGTAGTCAATATATTTCTTGTGCCGAGTTGCAATGTGAATTGCCCATGACAAAAAAAAAAGAAAAACAAGTAACGTTTGTGTCGATGTGTTTGGAGCATATATTATTGTGTGGTTGGCCAGGTTATGGGGTGGTTTTGTTGGGTGTGTTAATAGCAGGGCGGGAATGTAAATATTGACTGGTTGGTTGTTGAATTGTGGTTTTACCTGTATGTATATATGTTTATGGGATTATCTTACATTACATTAGGAACACAGCAGCTTTTTATTTCATCGACTATATATTGATAAAGACGGCAGAATAATCCCTCGAGCTGTGTGGAGGTGGGACAGTAGTCCACCTGTCCCCCTCTAGTTTTAGTTGTTTGTGCACATAGATAGGCCTAATTATCTTGTTTATTGTTTGTGTGAGACTCGGGCTATAAATTTGGGACGGTCTGAATGGTGTGTGTGCGTTTTGGACTTTTCTGGGGGGGGGGGTGTAGTGTTGTTATTAGGACTCTTTATGGTGTGACACGGGTGGTGACGTCACCCGGAGTATAAGAGGGCTGCGTGGCAGAGGGGCGGTCTCTTTGATCACCTCTCTACCTAGCGGAAGCGTCTGTTAGTAATACTGTGAGTCATACAATAAAGTCCTGTTCAGTTCACCACTTGCCTCATTATTGTGTCACGTTTTACGGACATAACGATATCCTCATCCTCTCTAAATTTGAGGTTATCCAACTCCATCTTCAGCACTTCCAGCTGAGATTTAGCATCACATGCTAGACCTAACTTATCAATATCCTTCTTCATACCTCTAATCTAACCATCAATTCTACCAACCTCCTTTGAAAAATTCTTATCAAGGGAAGTGCATCCCTCACGAATTTCCTCAAAAATCTCAGATTTACAGTAGATTTCTCCATGTATTGTTTGCATTTCTCCTCAATGTCCTTATCACATTTCACAGCCTTAACTGCCTGTTGGTTGCAGTCTACACAGTACCAGTGAATCAGTGGTCCTTTTAATGCATCATTAAGCAGTTCATAAGGGCTCTCACTCATACCTGAGCAATCAAGGCATACCCACAGCACACAACGTTCACATTCCACCAGTTATATCCTGCATCACTGAAAACATTATTGCTGTGGCGTAACCCCCACAACAGACTGGGACATGCAGAGCGCACATCTGGAGCGATTAACAGAACAATAGGCAGACTTCCTGTGTCTAGCTCCTTCCGCTGGTATCATGCTGTTTTGTATGAATCAAATGCAAACATTCAGGTTTCCTGCTCTTACTGTGATGCAAATGTCCCATGCCTTTCATGTATTGTCTGTAACTGGGTATAAATACTGCACATGTTCTGTAACTCATTCTCTCTTCAACTGCTGCTGCTGACACACACACTCTGTGTCTCTTGGTTGAGAGCCGGAGGACACACACACCAGCCTGCTTGCACAAGGGCTGGGGTGGTGTTCCTATGATGGCGGTATGATTTAATAAATCTGCTTAAAACCTCACTTCGCTGCCTTTATTTATCATCCGCTATAATTGCAAACCTTACATATCAATGGGTCATCAAGAATTGTAGTGTCATCCTTATTTGCATCCATAGTAAAGATTTCCAAGGAATTGGTCTTGCTGGTATTTTGTGATATATCCACATTTTTGCTCTTTCAATTATTTTTCCTGAAACCGGCTTGGCCGTCCGCATGGCCGCCATCTTGCCTATTTATCACTGAGAGAGGTTTACTTTTCTTGTGTTTAGAGTCCAAAGTTGGTTTCATATTAACCCATAGTCCACTATGGTCATGCACACCAGCTCCCACCAGTAAATCCGCCCCTTTATTAGACTATAATACGGCCAAATAATATCCAGTAGTCACTATCTGTTAGCTTCCCGAACAACAACCCCCACTAGCAAGGCCCCGTCACTCCCTTGAGCCGAGGCCAAAAACCCACCGTGCAGGACGGACACTACCCAAACCAGGCTGGAGACCAACAAGAAGCAGGACTTCAGGGCACCGTCATACTGGGTCTGTACAGGCCGTTGGCCGATGCTCCTCCACCCTACCTTCTACTGGTCACCAATTAGCTATTAGCTAGCACAAGCTCCTAAAAAAAGTACAAATGACACAGGCTCCTGAGAAAAGCAAAAAGAAGAAAAATCATGCAACTAACTTGCAATGTGAGGTCAGGTGATTTTTACCCTAAACTGGGACCTGTATGTGCCTTTATGTTATCAGTGAAAGAAAATCTCTACAGTTTCTGTCAGTGTCTGTTAGCGTCAATGGAGCTGTTCGCTGATCCCGTGTACTTGGCGGCAGAGCATGGAATAAACACACCCAGAACTCAATGTATTTCAATGCAAATATTAGCTATTTTAATTATTATTTTTGTTTAATTATTATTTAATTATTATTTGCTGCCTAGTGCTTCTTCATAAGGGATCGCATGATTGTTGCAGTTTTCCCTGAATTATTCATTATTTATGCCTGAAGTATCTAGTGCCTTGAATTGACCTTTTTATATAAATGCAGGTGAATCGAATTGAATACTTTTTCATTTACTGTATATATTTGCAACATGAAACTCTACTTTTGTTTTGTCACCCCAGACTTCCCACATCAGCCTGACTGTAAAGAGGAGGAAGTGCTGGCTGATCAGCAGCTCTGGAACCAGGAGATGAACTCAGTTCTGGAGCAGAATGAACCAGCATCTCCACAGGTTAAAGATGAACAGAAGGAACCAAAACTTTCACAGTTTAAAGAGGAACAGGAGGAACTCTGCATCAGTCAGAAGGGAGAACAGCTGATAGTGGAGCTTGAGGCCGATACATTCGCGGTGACTCTGATTTCTGAGAAACCAATCATTGAGCAGCTCCTCGCTCACATCTCTGCTGGAACTGAGATCCAAGATGAGGAAGGAAGCTGGCATGTGGACTCAGGCTCAGCTATAGAAGAACCCAAACCAAAGATGAGACGACTGAAAAAAAGAAGTCACAGTAACAGTGATGATGACCCTCTGACCTCAAAGACTCTGTGAGAATGAAACAGGTAAAAAGTTTGAGGTTGAGTGTTTGAAAACCACCCTAAAATAAAATAATATGAAAGTAATATTTACAGTAGCTATATAAATCTGACATACTTTTTTGTGGAACATATAGACAAAAATTTAATCAGCATAGTACTTTGAAAAATCATGAGAAGTCATACAGGTGAGAAGCCATTTTCTTGTGAAATATGTGGGAAAAGATTTAATAAACATGGGACTTTGAAAACCCACATCAGAATTCACACTGGTGAGAAGCAGTAGTCCTGTAAAATATGTGGGAAATGCTTCACTCATGCTACAAGTTATAAAAAGAGGTTCCTACTCATACGTGGTGATTTAAAACAAAATAAACCACAATAGTGGATGTGCAATGTTTGTTAATGTTATAAATCTTTTCTTGGGGGTTTGTGCACTGAAGTGTTTGACAGTTCATTTTTCATTCAGCTAAATGCACTTTGTGATATGCCAAGGTCTTATGACCAGGATGTGTAGTATATTTTATTTCAAAAGGGAAACAAATGTTAAAGCTACTAACAACGCACACTGAGGTTTTTATACACTGTGAGATATGCCTGAGTAAGATGTGACCAAAGTGGCTATTTACAGAATTTTATTTTTTTGATTTATTTAACTGTTGGACAAGAGGAAAAATATTTCTCCTTCTTCGTTTTACTCAACCCCAACACTGTTATTGTGTTTTTATGCACTTTTGATGTACCTTTGTCATGTATCAAGCACACATTTAAAACCAAGACAATGAATAAAAAGTGCATATTTTTCATCATATTGATCTATGTTGGTTTGAAATTTGTCATATTCAACAGATTGCTGAACATGTGCGGCCCAGTTACATGTCTTGATTTCAAATTGTGGCCCAATTGATTTTGTAATTGAATAGCCCTGCCCCACAGGCTTCGGACACCTGGTCACAGGCAGGATAACAGGTTAACAGAAGCATGAGTGAGACGCCAACATAAACCAAGGACAGCGCATAGGACACAGACAGAAACACACACACACACACACAGAAAGGACAGGTGAGCACAACTAGGAGCAAATGGAAGTCAACAACCACTGACAGCCGACAGACGAGGAAGACAGGCGACAGGAGAGATGGGGCCACACCGATGAACACCAGCAGGGGAGACACAGAACAAGAACAGTGCTATGAAGTGGTTGTTGTTGTGATATGGCGCTATATAAATAAAGTTGAATTGAACAGGAGACCAGAGACAACACGGCCATGGCAAATAATGATAATCACAGAAAATAACCAGAATAAGCTTAAAGTGTGAGCATGATCCTCTGCCCATGTACAGGTTCTAATATTCAAATCTGTGTGGGGGTTACTGTTGTGTCTGGAAATTAGGACAGTGGAGGTGATGGCTGAACGGAACGATGGTTTATTAAACAACACTGTGAACAGCACGTGTTACAGTACATAGGTTAGCAAGCTAACTATAGCTGGGTACAGGCTTTTGTGTTGACTAGAGGTGGAGCGCCAAAGAGGCAGTCTCCCATCGTTGGTCCTTTAATATAGTCACGGCGTGATGATGTCACGCCGTGCGTGCGTCCCCACATCCATGACGTGCATGGTGTTAATATGGAAATCTCTACAATTTACCCCCCCCCCCAAAAAAAAAGCCAAAAACATGAACATTTAAACTCACAACAGCAGTTTTTGTTTTGTTTTTTTAAACAGAACCTGGGCCACCGGGTAGACTGTTGGTGAAGTCCTGCATGGTTGAGTGGGTTATTCTGCCACTGTGTTTCCAACCATGCTCTGTCCAAACATTTCAACACACAGTCATTTTACAGTTCAGCCTCAGGGGCCTCAGGTGAGTCCGCGGTGGGTGCGGCCCTGGAGGTGCTGGTCGCGGCGGACCCGAGTGCCATCTCAAACCATCAGTCATCTGGAAGGTGGCTGGCCCCAACTGCATGGTGATCTGCATCGCCAGGGACAGGAACATCTGCAGGCCATCTGGGTATTCGGATCTGTAGACCCGAACACAATCGAGCACCGTGAATCCGGACCTAATCGGCTTCATGCGGCACCGCTACTCTCTCGTCCCTGATGCTAGTTACTGCTGCGGTGGTGTGACTCTCATGCCGGTGGCAGGATGTGCCCCCGGTTGGCGTGATCCTGCTGGGGCACAAACTCTCTATCCCGTAGCACTGCGATGGCTCTGTGCTGCTGACGCCGGGCATGGATACGAGATGAGTCCACATTCTGCCCCTTTTCCTCGCTGTCCTCTTCCTGCGGTATCAAGCTCGGAGCAGCTGTATCCCCGTCCGGGCATGTTGTGTTCCCAATATCAGCGTTCCCACAGACCCGAAGGTTGTTGCAGATGGTAAAATCCAGTTTGTAAAGAAGGTCACATCCCAGGATATTATCCCCTTGTGTAGCCACCTGGAAACTGAACACCGGGAGGACTCTTAACCCGTAGCGAACCGCCAGTGATGCAGTCCCTACTATGCTGATGCATGTGTGCCCGGAGCCATACAGCTCTACTGGATTCTTCCCAATAGGATGGTAGGGAAAGAATTTTTTCACTGTAACCCAGTTCATCACTGACCTCACAGCGGCAGTGTCCAGCAGCAATGGCAAGCCAACGTCATCTAACCTCACCGTGCGCCACTTGTACGCCACCCCTCTGGAGCTCACTGCATGGATGGTGGTTGTTGATGGTTCTTTTGAACTGGGTGGCTTGTTTGATGTCCGTCGTGATGATCGGCACACTTTGGAGAAGTGATTGAGCTTGCTGCAGCACCTGGATTGTTGCTTCCCCACTAGGCAGGATCACACTTGCTCTTGGTGAGTCGGGGAGCCGCAGTTACCCCACGAATGGTGTCCTATGATGTTCCGTTGCCCCATAACGTTCACCTTGGCATCCTCCAAGCGAGTCGCGGTGTTAACAGGTACTTCTACTGGGGTAACTGCATGAGCTAGTGGGATTTGTTGTTGTGGCTCACCTAGTTATGATGTTAGCTTGTCTCGTGTGTGCCCTGATTAGCTTCACCCACAGCCACGGGTTGCTGGTGTGCTCTGCTAGCTGGTCCTGCACCATTTCCTCCTCTAGATGCCCAAACGGGCACCTGCTTGCCAGAAAGCGGAGCCCGGCTCATCCAGCCACATCACTCTCCCACCGGGGTAACAGGCATGCTTCATTCTCCAGGAAAACATTGAATTTTCCTCCAGAAGGCCAATTTTTCTCCTCGTCGTCATTGTTGTGTCTGGAAATTAGGACAGCAGAGGTGATGGCTGAACTGAATGATGGTTTATTAAACAACACTGTGAACAGCACGCGTTACGGTACATAGGTTAGTAAGCTAACTATAGCTGGGTACAGGCTGGTGTGTTGGCTTGAGGTGGAGCGCCAAAGAGGCAGTCGCCTGCCATTAGTCCCCTAATATAGTCACGGCATGATGATGTCACGTTGTGCGTGCGTCCCCACGTCCATGACGTGCATGGTGTTAATATGGGAATATCTAACAGTTACGCCTAATCCTTTTCACATACTAATCTCTCATCTGTAGATATCTGAAGAATTCACTTTTCTAGTTCAAATTTTCCTCTCATGTTTAGGAAACTCTCCAAATCTTGTTTTTCCAGAAGATTTTGGTACATTTTTAGAGCACTAGCCACACATTTAGTAGCTGTGTTGCTCATTCCACGAATGCCCGATCCTTACAAGTTATACGTCGTAAAGGTGAGTAATCAGGCTGTCCAATGATCAAAAGTCCAATACCAACTGGTATTATTAAAAGGAAAAATAATTAACTCAAATAATGTTAAAAAAAAATTTTTGTAGATTTTTTTTTTTTTTTTTTTTTTTTGCATACAGTCATAATAGGGAGGGGTCAGAGATAAGGACCTGTACTTATATAGCACTTTTTCTAGTCTCAAAGTGCTTCACCAGTACTAACCCTGTATTCTTAGGGCCTATCAGAGACAGATACCAAGGGACAATTTGGAATGACCAATTAACCTAACATGCATATCTTTGGATTGTGGGAGGAAACTGGAGCACCTGGAGTAAACTCACGCAGCCGAGGGAGAACATGCAAACACCACACAGAAAGGTTCCTACCCCTGCCACCCTGGAAATTCGTACCTGGAACCTTCTAGCTGTTAGGCAGCAATGCTAACCACTGAACCACTCTGCTGCCCACAGCTGCCCAATATAATACAAAATTCACAATCCAACGCTGCAATCTACATTATACACCAAACTACACGCACCCGTCTGAGTCTCTATACCTTACGAAAATAATATCTTTATTTTCAAACTGTTTTAAGTTTAGACGTAGTTTTAAAGTCATGCTTTAAAATTGTCCTCCACAAAAACATAAAACTTCTGGTCATCTGAAAACAGCATTTTTACATTTAATGTGTCCCTTTAATTGTAACCCCCTCTATACCACAGAAAATTCCTGAAAATCTGCAAGCAATAAATTCCTCCTCACTTTATACATTGTTGGTGCTGTTTAAAATATGCAGTACAAAGTCAAATAGTTTTTATTTTTAGATCAAGAAATACTCCCAACTGTAAATGTCTTTTTATCTAGATCAAGAAATACTCCCAAGTGTAAATGTCTTTGTATCTATGGAATTAATCATTTCTTCTGAGTTCTGTTAATGCTAATGATGTAGACCAGTTTTCTGTAAATCCATATTGACTATCAAAGAGTGTGTTGGTCTTTAAATGTTTCTAATCCATCACTGAAGAGTTTTTCTAGAATTTTTGATAACTCTGTCAGAAGAGAAATCTGAAGTGTTACCTGTCACTAGATTTACAGCAGGGAAAATAAGTATTTGATCCCCTACTGAATTTGTAAGTTTATGCCCTTACAAAGAAATGAACAGTCCATAATTTTTATGGTAGGTTTATTTTAACAGACAAAGAGAGAGGCAGAATATCAACAACAAAATCCAGAAAAATATTAAATAAGGGTTATAAATTAATTTGCATTTGATCGAGGGAAATAAGCTTTTGATCCCCAAGCAAAATGTGATTTAGTCCTTGGTGGAGAAACCCTTGTTGGCAAGCACAGAGGTCAGATATTTCTTGTAGTTGATCAGCAGAATTGTGGACATTTCAGGAGGGATTTTGGTCCACTCCTCTTTACAGATACTCTCCAAATCCTGAAGGTTTCAAGGTTGTCACCTGGCAACTCAAAGTTTCAGTTCCCTCCACAGATTTTCTGTGGGATTAATGTCCAGAGACTGGCTAGGCCACCCCAGGACCTTAATGTGCTTCTTCTTGAGCCACTCCTTTGTTGCGTTGGCCGTATGTTTTGGGTCATTGTCATACTGGAAGACCCATCCACGACCCATCACCAATGTTCTGGCTGAGGCCAGGAGGTTCTCATCAAAGATTCTACAGTACATGGCCCCATTCATCAACCCCTCAATGTGGTGAAATCTTCCTGTACTCATAGCAGAGAAACAGCCCCAAAGCAGAATGTTTCCACCTCCATGTTTGACAGTGGGGATGGTGTTCTTGGGGTCATATTCAGCACTTCTCTACCTCCAAACATGGCGAGTTGAGCTGATGCCAAAGAGCTCAGTTTTGGTCTCATCTGACTACACCACCTTCTCCCAAGCTTTCTCTGAATCATTCAGGTGTTCATTGGCAAACTTCAGATTTGCTTTCTTGAGAAGGGGAACCTTGCAAGCACTGGAGGATCTCAGTCCATTATGGTGAAGTGTGTTACTAATGGTTTTCTTGGTGACTGGTCCCAACTCCCTTGAGATCATTAACAAGCTCCCCCTGTGTAATTCTGGGCTGATCCCTCACCTTTCTCAGAATCATGCTTACTCCACGAGGTGAAATCTTGCATGGAGCTCCAGAGCAAGGGTGATTGACTGTTATCTTACATTTCTTCAACACCGTACCCACCAAGACCATACGGCGTTGCTCAAACAACAAACCCTGGATCAACCCTGAGATAAAAACACTTCTGAGAGAGAAGAAGAGGATCTTCAGGTCAGGGAACAGGGAGATGCTGAAGTCCGTACAGAGGGAGCTGAGGAGGAAGATCAGAGAAGGCAAGGACAGCTTCAGGAAGAAGATGGAGGACAAGCTGCAACAGAGCGACATCAGTGGGGTCTGGAGAAACCTTAAAACCATCTCTGGGCTCCAGAATACCTCCTCCCAGGCCATGGGGGGCAGGGAGTGGGCGAACAATCTGAACCTGTTTTTAAATAGGTTTGACCAACCGCCCTCCCCCCAGAATTGCAGAACAACCACTGCTGCCTCTTAAGACATCGAGTCCTGCTGCCCACACCCCACTCCACCAACACCCCCCCCCACTCCCAACACACAGCCCCCCAACATGACCCTCACTAAGACCCAGGTGAGGACGGAGCTGAGAAAGATCAAAGCGAGGAAGGCGTCGGGACCGGACAGCATCAGCGCAAAGCTCCTCAAGTCCTCTGCAGATCAGCTATGTGGGATTGTGGAGCTCATCTTCAACCTGAGCCTGAAGCTGGCGAGGGTACCACAGTTGTGGAAAACATCTTGTGTGGTACCTGTACCAAAGACCTCCCGCCCCAAAGACCTGAGCAGCTACAGACCAGTGGCCCTGACGTCCCACATGATGAAGACCCTGGAGAGACTGCTCCTTGCTCACCTCCACCCCCTGGTGGGACCAGCGATGGATCCACTCCAGTTCGCCTACCAGCATGGCATTGGGGTGGAGGATGCAGTGATCTTCCTCCTTCACCATTCTCTGTCCCACCTGGAGAAGCCCAGGAATGCGGTGAGGATCATGTTCTTTGACTTCTCCAGTGCTTTCAACACCATCCAACCGATGATCCTGAAGGACAAGCTGCTGTGCGCAGGGGTGGACCAGCACCTGTCATCATGGATCCTGGACTACCTCACTAACTGGCCACATTTTGTGAGAACCCGGGACTGTGTGTCCGACACAATCATCAGTAGCACGGGGCCCCCCCAGGGAACAGTTTTGGCTCCCTTCCTGTTTACCCTTTATACTGCGGACTTCTCTCACAACACAACACACTGCCATCTACAGAAGTTCTCTGACGACTCTGCAATCGTTGGCCTCATCTCCAACAGAGATGAAGCTGAGTACAGAGGACTTATCCAGGACTTCGTGGACTGGTGCCATAGGAACTGCCTCCAGATCAACGCGAGGAAAACTAAGGAGCTGGTGGTGGACTGCTGCAGGCAAGGACAACCCCTCACAGCACCAGTAAACATACAGGGAACAGACATCGAGATGGTGACATCCTATAAGTACCTGGGTGTTCATCTGAACAATAAACTTGACTGGTCACACAATACCGACGCACTCTACAAGAAGGGACAGCGCAGGCTGTTCCTACTGAGGAGATTCAGGTCTTTTGGTGTACAAGGGGTGCTGCTGAAGACATTCTACGACACAGTGGTGGCATCAGCCATCACTTTTGGAGTGGTCTGCTGGGGCAGTGGCATTACAGCAGCCGATTGGAAGAGACTGAACAAACTGATCAAGAAAGCTAGCTCTGTCCTGGGGCAGCGCCCTGACCCAGTGGAGGAGATAGGAGAGAGAAGGATGGTGGCTAAACTGTCATCTCTGCTGGAGTCTGAGTCCCACCCTATGCAGGACATACTGAACGCACTGAGGAGTTCATTTAGCAGCAGACTACATCATCCTAGGTGCGCAACCGAGAGGTTTTGCAGGTCCTTCCTACCTACGGCAGTCAGACTGTATAACCTAAGCAGGGCTGCTTACTCCCAGAGATAGCAAAAAAACGTGATGACCTAATAGTACTGAATGCAAAAGACGCAATAGACTTACACAATGGTCCCCTCCAGTATATACAACTAGGACAGTATCGGTCGCTACGGAGGGTGACAATATGTATGGGTACATATTCATACTATGTAGGATAACTAAGTCGATGGTTATGCTGTTTATTCCATCTCGCTACAATGCTCCGCACTTTGTATATATATTTATATATTGATGTGTATGTACACTACTGTTCAAAAGTTTGGGGTCACCCAGACAATTATTTTGTGTTTTCCATGAAAAGTCACACTTATTTACCGCCATGAGTTGTAAAATGAATAGAAAATATAGTCAAGACATTGACAAGGTTAGAAATAATGATTTGTATTTGAAATAATAATTTTTTCCAGATACTCAACCTGCTCAAAGGAAGGTCAGTTTTATAGCTTCTCTAACCAGCTAAACTGTTTTCAGCTGTGCTAACATGATTGCACAAGGGTTTTCTAATCATCCATTAGCCTTCTGACACAATGAGCAAACACATTGTACCATTAGAACACTGGAGTGATAGTTGCTGGAAATGGGCCTCTATACACCTATGTAGATATTGCACCAAAAACCAGACATTTGCAGCTAGAATAGTCATTTACCACATTAGCAATGTATATTAGATATTAGAGTGTATTGCTGATTAGTTTAAAGTTATCTTCATTGAAAAAACAGTGCTTTTCTTTCAAAAATAAGGAAATTTCTAAGTGACCCCAAACTTTTGAACGGTAGTGTATGTATATCCACTGCTCCTATTTATATCTTTCGTATCTTCTTAATTATTGCTCTGAGTGTTGCTATCCCTGTGCTGTTACAATCCTGGAATTTCCCCATTGTGGGACTAATAAAGGCTTATCTTATCTTATCTTATCTTCTTCCACTTTAGAATTGTCACACCAACAGTGGTGTCTTTCTCACAACACTTCTTGCTGATGGTCTTGTAGGTAATTGCAGCCTTGTGCTGGTCTACAATATTGTCTCTGATGTCTTTTGACAGCTGTTTGGTCTTGCCCATGGTGGTGGAGAAGTTTGAATTGAAGAGATTGATTCTTTGACAGGAATCTTTTATACACATAATGAATTGAGATTAGGTGTACTTTCCTAAAGGGACAGGACTAATTTAGTATGAGCCTCATGGATACATAACCAGTCTGTGAGGTCCAGAATTCTTGCTGATTGGTAGGGGATCAAATTCTTATTTCCCTCAATCAAATGCAAATTAATTTGTAACCCTTTTTTAATATTTTTTCTGGAATTTTTTGTTGATATTCTGTTTCCCTCTGTTAAAATAAACCTACCATAAAAATTATGGACTGTTCATTTCTTTGTAAGGGGGTAAACATACAAATTCAGCAGGTGATTAAATACTTATTTTCCCCATTGTATATAATGGACTGACTTTTGTAGTTTTAATTTTATTAAGAGATTGTTCAGTTTGGAATGATTAGTTGAAGATGTGAGTTTGTAGTTTGAAAATTCCCTCAATTACCTATTTCACTGTTTTCATATCATAATCAGTTGATGTTTTAACATTTATTAACTATGTCTCTATTTCATTGTTCATATTGTTTTAATAAAGATCAAGCTAAGATTTTTTTTTAAATCAATGGCATTCTTATCTGTGGATTTATTTTTTTTTTGCCAAGTTTGGACTAACACTTCCAAAGTATCTGCTAAACTTACTGTCACATTCACTTGTTAATATTGTTCTCATTTTCAAAACAATCTATCCATCTTCTACTGCTTAATCCTTTTTGGGTCACGGGGGGCTGGAGCCTATCCCAGCATCTTTGGGCGAGAGGCAGAGTACACCCAGGACAGATCCCCAGTCCATCACAGGGCGAACACAGAGAGACAGACAACCATTCACTGTCACATTCATACCTAAGGACAATTTAGAATCTCCAGTTGATGCCAGTTAACCTAACCTGCATGTCTTTGGCCTGTGGGAGGAAACCAGAGTACCTGGGGTAAACCCACACAGACACAGGGAGAACATGCAAACTCCACACAGAAGGGTCACTGATGGTCTGGGGGTGGGCTCGAACCCACGATAGTTGGGGTGGAATTGATCCCGTGACCTTCTTTCTGTGTTGACACAGTGCTAACCACTGCGCCACCGTGCTGCCCATTTGCAATGAAATGTTGAAGCTAATTAACCTGTCGAGGGAAATTTCTGATTATGCTTTTTAAAATGCTGCAGGATAATGTTATTTTTACTGTAATTTTCCTTCTTACAAATATCACTAATATCAGTTAATACATTTTAATGTTTTTTGCTTCTTTAGTTCTTTAGTTCTATATTGTATAAATTCTCTCTATAATGTAGTTTTCTTTTTTGAGACATTTTGTAATCCCTTAGATATCCACTGATTATATTATTTTTGATTTCAACTATATTATTGGACAGTTTGTCATACAATATTGTATCCATCCATCCATCCATCCATCTTCTACCGCTTTTCCGGAGGTCCGGGTCGCGGAGGCAGCAGTTCAAGCAGAGAAGCCCAGACTTCCCTCTCCCCAGCCACCTGTTCTGTCACAACGGCCCTCACGGACCGTCACAAGACGCCTCAGTCACCAGTGAGTTTGCAGTGGTAATTTATTGTAGAGTAAGGATGAACACACACAGAACACATACAGCGGCTGAGTGAAGTCTGAGCCGGGGAACACCCGATGCGCCAGACGACAACGTTGATGATGAGCTAGGCAAACAGGAACATACCTGAGCATAAAGGAGCACCATCAAAACGTAGCAGGATATAACAGGAGATCGTAACAGGAGAACATAACAGAATATAACAGAGACTGCCGCGCTGGAGGACATTTAGCACCCGCTTATATCTCTGGCGGCTAATGACCCCAACGCGGCACAGCTGCTGCTAATGACAGCAGAGCAGCAGCTGACTTTGACAGCAGGGAGCTCCCCCGGGCGCCTTCACAATAAGAGCCCGAGGAGCTGGAAGGAACCCTCAGCTGCCAAAGCCAGGGAACAAAAAGATATGAGACCCGAGTGTGGCCAGAACCGACACTCGGGTTATGACAGTACCTCCCCCTCAAGGCCGAGCTCTGAGCGGCCAGAGTACCACCCAAGCCCCCCCACCCCACCCCCCTAGGGTGGGTGGATGGGGCGCTGGCAGGAGGGAGAGAAACAACCAACAAGGCTATAGGGAAAAAAAAAAAAAAAAACCATAATCCCTAAAACGTGGGTAACAAAACCACAGGCAATATATATATATATGGGCAAACAACGAATTGACATAAGGTGGAGGGAAAGGACCACCAAACATTGGAACAAGAAAGGAGTGAAACACAAAAATCACAGATCAAACCCCCCCCCCCCCGCCCCCCCCCCAACAGTCTCACAGAAACCCCGGGAGGAGTGTAGTTCTGACCCAGAAAGTTCGGGAGGGCCGACTGGCAACAGGAGGCCACAAAACAGGCAGGGGGAGAAAGAACAGTTCGGGCGGCCTACCCCGGTCCCATGCTCGGAAGCAAAGAATCTCAGGCGGCCGGACCAGGTCGCCACACAGGGAGTCCAAAATGTCGGGAGGCCGACCCAGAGAGCCAAATTGGCGAGACAGTCTTTCGGGCGGCCGACCCGCATCGCTAGCCCACCAGAACCGTTGAGTCAAAGTAGCCGACGGTTCCGCTGAAAAGGGGAGAGATGAGGGAGAACCGGGTGAAGCAATCAGAACCCCAACGGCCCCAGGTGAACACGGGCAGCGCGCCTCAGGGAGATGAGGAGGATGACAATGGAGATGAGAGTGAAGAAGAAAACGAGCCTGTCCAGCATCCGGTGGCTGGGGATCTGCAGCTCCCTCACCGAACCTAGGACCTGCTGGTGCAGCACCCACGGTGGACCCCGATTGGGCCTCCGGAACCAAACTCACGGTGGACCCCGATTGGGCCTCCGGAACAGCACTCCCGGTGGACCCGGTCGGGGTGGCACCAGACTCGACCTCCAACCTCGAAACCGGAACCTCTGGCGCAGCAGGCGAGGGCAGCCCCTCGCCGGCGACCCTGGGAGAGGACTCACACAAGAGAGAAAACCCGGGATCAGGATCACCGGCAGCGCCAGAACCCGGCGAGATAAGCTCGGACGCAGCGGGCGGCTGCACCCGGCTCATCTCCCCTTGAGACAGGCAAAAATGCTCTAAGAGGTGAAAAAGAAAGACAAAGTAGAGCACTTGCCTGAGCTCGGGTTCTGACGCCGTCCAGGACTGCGAAGATCCGGGCTCAGAAGTCAGGAGGTCGTCCTCAGGCTCCCACTCAGCTGGGTCGGGCTCCGCAGCTGGCATGATGGTGCGTGCAGCTAGAGAGTCCTCCGGCACCGATGTCCACGCCGGTAGCCCGCACGGCGTGGTGGCAGGAGAATCTCGCCCTGCTGGACTGGACCGCTCCTCCGTGGAACCCCGGGGACGCTTCTTCATCGGCGATGGCTCCACACTGCAGTCCGCTCTCCTCCTCCGCCCATGGCGTGGCTGCGGAACCGGAACCAGGCTCTCCAGAACCGCAGGCCCCCTCCTCATCCAGCGACGTTGGCCTGACGTCGAGGACCGCTCAGCGGAGGGAGACACAGAGGAAGCAGGGTTAATATTTTCATCCACAGCGGGTGGAGGGAGCTCGGGGGGCTGCATACCCCGAACTCCACCCCTAGGAGTCAGACAAGGCAAAACAATGTCAAAAGAAGAGAAATCATCATGCACTTGCCTTTCCCCTAAGGGTAAGATAGTCTCCGCTGTGGGGGACGTCATTCCTTCCTTTCCCCGCTGGATGGCGACAGAGGGCCCTCTGGGAAGACGAGATGAGGCCACTCGAGGCGGATCCGGGATGAAGCTCGCCGAAACGGAGCTCTCGTGACACACAGCAGCCAGGATAGGCGACAAGGAGGAGGGGGCGACAGCCGGGGTCAGTCGGGCATGGAGCGCTGACGGGACAGCAGGCGAGGGCCCGGGAGAAGACGAGGCTGCGGGGATTCCCCTCTGACGAGGCGCAGGAGTGACAGCTGTGTGGGGGGTTGAGCCCTTGCGGCGACCCGGAACAGCATCCAGACGGGGGTCTAGCCGAGGTTGGAAGCCGGATTGACGACGGTTCCTTGTAGGGGGTGAGGCGAAGGTGAGGTCCGGAAATCGCCGTTCCTGAGCAGAAACGGCGGCAAGCAAGTCAGCAAACTCAGGAAACTCACGCAGCGCTGGATTCCTCTCCACCAGTCTGACCGCCGCCACCACATGCTTCATACACGCTGGAGGATTCTCAGCGGAGCAAGCAGCTGCCACCCGGTCCCAGATCTTGTCTGCTGTCATCTGCAGCTTCTCTGGGGGAATCCCGAGTGACGACATGCCCGATGGGAAAAGACCTCCGGATGGTGCGAACTCCCGGGCCGGAACGGAGGCAGGAGCGGGATCCCGAAGCGAGGGGCGACGTCTCCGCCGCTTCAGCTTCCCGCCAGGATTTCCCTCCAGCCCTCGGAGTCTCTCACGCTGGGTGGC
Organism: Pholidichthys leucotaenia; assembly: GCA_020510985.1. Taxonomy (NCBI): domain Eukaryota; kingdom Metazoa; phylum Chordata; class Actinopteri; order Cichliformes; family Pholidichthyidae; genus Pholidichthys; species Pholidichthys leucotaenia. The sequence continues at coordinate 124,869,538 of CM035841.1, forward strand.
GATGTCATCTCTCCTCACGCTTACCTCTGGATGATCGGTGAAGCGGGGAAGAGAATCCAGAATCTCCTCGGCTAGGTCCAGGTATCTACAAATGTCGCTGGGAGCGTCCAACAGCGTAGCGGTGAAGATGGTGTAGTCCACCTCCTTCAGAACCTCCGCTTGCTGCCTGCCAAGGCGCCGACAATGGCCCCTGGATGACGACATACTCCCCGCTGCAGACACTCAGACAGGTAGGAATTAACAGTCCCCTACTGCAAACTGCACGGTGAATGGCGTCTCGAAACAACGCCTCCTCTCCGGGCGTTAGGCGGCAGTCTACTGTCACAACGGCCCTCACGGACCGTCACAAGACGCCTCAGTCACCAGTGAGTTTGCAGTGGTAATTTATTGTAGAGTAAGGATGAACACACACAGAACACATACAGCGGCTGAGTGAAGTCTGAGCCGGGGAACACCCGATGCGCCAGACGACAACGTTGATGATGAGCTAGGCAAACAGGAACATACCTGAGCATAAAGGAGCACCATCAAAACGTAGCAGGATATAACAGGAGATCGTAACAGGAGAACATAACAGAATATAACAGAATATAACAGAGACTGCCGCGCTGGAGGACATTTAGCACCCGCTTATATCTCTGGCGGCTAATGACCCCAACGCGGCACAGCTGCTGCTAATGACAGCAGAGCAGCAGCTGACTTTGACAGCAGGGAGCTCCCCCGGGCGCCTTCACAATAAGAGCCCGAGGAGCTGGAAGGAACCCTCAGCTGCCAAAGCCAGGGAACAAAAAGATATGAGACCCGAGTGTGGCCAGAACCGACACTCGGGTTATGACAGTACTGCCAAAGCCAGGGAACAAAAAGATATGAGACCCGAGTGTGGCCAGAACCGACACTCGGGTTATGACATGTTCCAGCTCTTCAGAGGGGATACCAAGGCGTTCCCAGACCAGCTAGGAGACATAGTCTCTCCACCGAGTCCTGGGTCTGCCCCGGGGTCTCCTCCCAGTGGGACGTGCCTGAAACACCTCAAGTGGGAGGCGTCCAGGAGGCATCCTAATCAGATGCCCATACCACCTCAACTGACTCCTTTCAATGTGGAGGAGCAGCGGTTCTACTCTGAGCCTCTCCCGGATAACTGAGCTCCTCATCCTATCTCTGAGGGTGAGTCCAGCAATCCTACGGAGAAAGCTCATTTCAGCCGCTTGTATCCGCGATCTCGTTCTTTCGGTCATTACCCAAAGCTCGTGACCATAGGTGAGAGTAGGAACATAGATTGACTGGTAAATCGACAGCTTTGCCTTAGAACTAAGCTCCCTCTTCACCACAACAGACCGGTACAATGTCTGCATCACTGCAGATGCTGCTCCAATCCGTCTGTCGATCTCTCGCTCCATTTTCCCCTCACTCGTGAACAAGACCCCAAGATACTTAAACTCCTCCACTTGGGGCAGGAGCCTGTCCCCAACCCGGAGAGGACAATCCACCTTTTTCTGGCTGAGGACCATGGACTCGGACTTGGAGGTGCTGATTCTCATTCCAGCCGCTTACAATATTGTAAATATCAAGAATTCATCATAGTCTTTATTATACCTCGGTGAAACTGAGAGGCATATGGTAATCAGTTAGTGTGGATGTGTGTGTGTGTGTGTGTGTGTGTGTGTGTGTGTGTGTCCATCTGCCTCTCTGTTTCAGCTCGCCCCGTCAAAATTAAGTGGAACTAAAGGCTTGTATCATTGTATCGCCATATTTTTTCCAACTTTTAGTTTGCCAGAATTCCAAGATAATGCTTTGTTTTCAAAATAAACACAAATTTAACTCACATTTAACGTCAATGAAGCCGGGGGAAAGGGTATTGTAATAACTATGCCGAGCCACTAGAGGTGGCAGTGTGACTTTTTTACAGCACATGGATGACTTCCTGTCACAGTCAATCGCTAGCTGAACTGTTATAACATAGTGGTTACTAAAAAAATATGTATTCAACAACTACACCATTTATTCTTCATATCGATTGTTTTTACACTGGTTTTGCTGTTTAGTTTTGCAGAGGAAGGATGAGGTAAAACTCATTAAAAACTCGTTAAAAACTCCCAACTCTCAACATTCCTCACCTGCAAATGGTTGCAGTGAACTGTGCATGTGCCTGGAAACTCCCGCCACAGGGAAGTACTGGGCAGTCCGCCAATACTGGGGGAACAAATGTTCATCATTTTTCCCGTATGTTTTCTTCCTTTGCCACGAAACAACAAAAGCTCCTGTTCGTCTTGATTGTCAGTTTATTCATGTATCTCCATCACTTCTGCCATTTAAAACATCTGCCACCATCCTCTTCTTTTGTTTGGATTGCAGCTGTTCTAATCAGTTTGGTGGCTCTTGGCTGCCGCCAACAGAACAGGCATGTGAACTGCAGATTATTTTCACTGTGCAAGCATGTACTCCAAAACTACTGGATGGATTTGGATAAAATTTTTTACCAGAGGTGGTCCTTGGGCTAGAGAGAACCCCATAACATTTTGGTGATGATCCCAGAATGCATACCTCCACCAAGGCTCTTATCTTCTCACAGTGTGATAGCTAGAATACTCCAAAACTACTAGATGGATTTGGATGAATTTTTTTTTTTAGCACAGGTGGTCCTTGGGCTAGGGAGGAACCCATAACATTTTGGTGATGATCCAAGAATGCATACCTCTGCCAAGGCTCTGGCATTGAGGCATCAGCACCTTTGTGCTTTCATTAATGTCCTTTTTCATTATATTGTGGAGAGTTGTGAAGGACGAGACTGAGTGTATTCCTCAGGTTCAGCATTATTTTATTCACAATGACATTCTCCAACATTCAAAAGCAGAAAAAGGGAATGAATCTTCTCACATCTGTCCTTTTATACCAGGACATCAAACATACAATCACCTGGTGCTTAATCAAACATACAGTCACATGGTACTTAATCCCAGTCACAATGTAACTTCCCCCGGTCTTCACACCATCCACCTCCTAGTCTCCGGTGGTCACGAAATCTCTCAAGGCCATCTTCTTGAAACAAAAGGCCAGATCTCACACCCTCCCATTACCTCTGGAAGGCTCAGCCCCTTTGTTCCCCTGAGACGTGAAGTATACAATAAGCATACAGTGATATATCTGTGGAGCATCTGAAATCAACATATGTGCATATATGTGTGCCACATGACCCCCCCCCCCCCCAAACGTCTAAGATGGAACAAATGTAATACAGTTTGCAAGTCATGGTCACATTATTACACATCAGTCCAAATGTTGCTTGGGCCTCAGTTGCCTTCCATATCTGCTGTAAGCGGGCTTTACCACCCCCGCGGCGTCTTCCCGCTGTGGAGCTGCTGTTTGAGGATTAGAACTGTTAGTCAATCTCTGTGGGTGTTCTGGGGAATGCTCTCTAGGGGGTCTGCCGCGCCGAGGAGCCCTCGCCACCTGCAGCACTTCGTCAGCCAACACAAAAGCGGGTTTGAGCCTGTTTATACAAATCATTTCTTTCCTGCCCCCCAAATCTAGCAAAAAATGCTTGTCCCCTGTTTCCAGCACTCTGTATGGTCCGTCATAAGGTGGGCGTAAGGGTGGGCGGTGTGCATCATGTCTGACAAAAACAAACTCCGCATTTTTTAAAGCTTTAGGCACAAAAACGCGCGGGAAGCTGTGATGAACTGGGCCAGGAAGCGTGCTCGCTCCCGTGTCGCTCTGCAACTGCTGAGCGGGGGGGCACTGTGGCGCAGGATTATCCGGGAGAAACTCCCCGGGCAGCCGGAGTGGCTGCGCAAAAACCAACTCAGCTGGGGAGGCTTTTAAATCCTCTTTAGGTGCAGAACGCAACCCCAATAAAACCCATGGAAGCCTGTCCACCCAATTTGCATCCGTAAGCGATGCTCTGAAGGCTGCTTACAATGACCTATGGAAACGTTTGCATAAACCATTAGCCTGCGGGTTGTATGCGGTAGTGCGGTGGATCGTTATCCCCAGGCTGCGGGCCATCGCTGACCAGAGCTCGGAAACAAATTGAGGACCTCTGTCAGACGCAATGTCCGACGGAACTCCGAAACACGCTACCCATGCTGTTAGAAACGCGCACGCCACCTCCTTGGCTGTGGTTGATGCCAGTGGGACCACTTCCGGCCAACGCGTGGTGCGGTCTATCATTGTCAAAAGGTGTGTGCACCCCTGTGACGGCGGGAGGGGGCCTACGAGGTCGACATGCACGTGATCGAATCGCTTAGCCGGGATGTGAAAAGGCTCCAAGGGAGCTCTAGTGTGTTTGTGTATTTTGACTCGCTGACAAGCCACGCAGGCTGTTGCCCACTCCTTGACTTGCTTGCGCAGGCACGGCCACACAAATTTCTCTCCTACCATTTTGACCGACGCGCACACCCCCGGGTGCGCCAGAGAATGAATCGAGTCAAAAACGCGGCGGCGCCACGTGGTCGGCACCACCGGGCGCAGTCGCCCCGTGGAGACATCGCAGATTAGGGGGGCATACCATCTTGTAGCACCCTGTTCTCCAGCCTTAACCCTGTTGGTCCAGACTGGAGCGCGCACACGTCCGCGTCGGCAACTTGATCCGCGGCCATGGCTGCATAATCTATCTCTACGCGGACTGGGGCCACGCACACTTCCGCGTCGCTAACCTGGTCCGCGGCCATAGCTGCAAAATCTACCTCTGCGCGGGCTGGAGCCGCCACGGCGCACGAGAGGCAGTCCGCCACTACATTAAGTTTACCCGCTACATGCTGGATATCGGTAGTAGACTCCGAGATGGCGGCCAGCTGTCTCTGCTGCCGGCCCGACCACGGTTCTGTAATCTTGGCCATCGCGAAAGTCAGCGGCTTGTGATCCACGAACGCGGTGAAACTGCGTCCCTCCAGCCAAAACTGGAAATGGCGAATGGCCAAGTGGAGAGCTAGCAACTCCCTGTCGAATGCGCTGTATTTTCGTTCACTATCGCACAAGGTCCTGCTGAAAAAGGCGAGCGGTTGCCAAGCTCCTGCTACATATTGTTCCACGACCGCTCCTATGGCCACGTCTGACGCGTCAGTAGTGAGCGCTATGCGGGCCATTGGGTCTGGATGTGCCAACAACGCAGCGTTTGCCAGGGCTATCTTGACTGAGTGTATTCCTCAGGTTCAGCTTTATTCACAATGACATTCTCCAACATTCAAAAGCAGAAAAAGGGAATGAATCTTCTCACATCTGTCCTTTTATATCAGGACATCAAACACACAATCACCTGGTGCTTAATCAAACATACAGTCACATGGTACTTAATCCCAGTCACAATGTAACTTCCCCCGGTCTTCACACCATCCACCTCCTAGTCTCCGGTGGTCAGGAAATCTCTCAAGGCCATCTCCTTGAAACAAAAGGCCAGATCTCACACCCTCCCGTTACCTCTGGAAGGCTCAGCCCCTTTGTTCCCCTGAGACGTGAAGTATACAATAAGCATACAGTGATATATCTGTGGAGCATCTGAAATCAACATATGTGCATATATGTGTGCCACAATATATTGATTCCCAGTCATATTTGTAGTGTCCAAAATAACAAGGAGGCAAGGTGACGTTTATACAGTTTATTAACAAGAACTATAACACAATTAGGGAGACCCTACCGTGAGTACGGGAGTGTGGCAAGGAGACAGGAGGTCTCCTGCCTCAGGCTTTTATAGTGCAGGTGACGCCACCTCCCAAAAGCGGGGCATCACCCCTCCCAGCCTAGGGCACCGCCATACTAATATATTATATACTATTCCTATCCTATCCTACACCCCCCCTTGAAAAAACTGCAACCACACTAATTACCCAACCAATAAATTTATACCCGAAACACACTCTAATACAGGGGAACAGCCCTATCCATTCACACCACACTGGCTCAGCAGAACCCTCCGCTATTTAAACACAAGAGTCTCTGAAAGAAAAATGAGCCACTCACCAAATAAAACAATCCCTTCTAAGCTAAACACATAACAAAATTAACACAGATACTGGCGGCACCCGTCCCATAAACCCACAAAATACACAAATACATGTAAACAGGGAATCCCCCCCCCCCAAAAAAAAGACAAAGAGAAACACATTTTCACACCATGGGCAATATGAACTTCATTCACACCTAGGTGTTACTGCACCTCACTCACACAACAGTCATACACTCACTCACAACAGGTATCTCGTGCTAATTAAGTGACTCACCCTAACACAGAGGAAATTATGTTCCTAACGAGACCACCCACGGCCATAAAGGCCCGACTTGTGAAAGGGGAATCCCCTCAGCAACTTGTACTGGAAATAATAAGTAAAATGCAATACTGTATCAAAATGTGTATCACTGTACTTCCATACCCTGACCATACGGTAACATGTACCCCCAGGTCACCCCACAGTAAACACAGTAAACAAATTACAGCTGCATTACTTTTTTTTAATAAACACAGAACCATTAATTACAAATCAGAACATAACAACAATTGCACATTAGACACCCTGTTAGCCCCATGCATTCAACCCGGGTCTTTCGCAGCCATCTCCCCCCCCCCCCCCCCGGAGTGTCCGTCACCCGGCCCACTTCCAGAGCATCTCCACTTCGTCGAGATTGGAGATGGACTGCATTGACGCCCCACTGTGCTCCAACGTTACAGCTTGATGGGATGCCTGTGCGACCCACCAGTCAAGTAGCCGTCACCACCGGACTGGACCACCCGCAGATCATCCTGTCCTGCTGTCCCGATTCTAAAACTGCTCACCCGACCAAGCCAAGGCTCAACCCTAGGGTGCACGTTATCACCCTCACCCAGGGGAGCACTCACTGGCTTTCCTCTGTCGTCTGCACCACGATCTGGCTCCTTTATGATTCAGTTCGTGTCCCTTGCCTAGGTTAACGGCACGGTTGAGGTCTGCACTGTCTGGTGTTGCCCCTGACGCCAGATGATGGTGTGTTGGAGCGGCATCAGTCACAGCTGGCTCAACAGTGGTATCCAGTCGGCCACCGGAACCTGGCAACTGACGCTCTCTGGAACTTTCCACCTTCGCAGAGATCAAACCATGTCGTGCGGGTCCGTCCTCCGCTGGACCACAAACACTGGCACGGGATCCCCGCCTAGTCGGTGTACTATGGTGCCGGCGGTGTCCCTCTTCACCCGGAATGGGCCACCCTAAACCCCACACTTCATCACCACTTCCCACATAAAACAAGGCACTACCCGTATGATCACTACCTTCTCGAGACAATATATTGTCAAAGGGATCATTACCGTAATCACAACATGTAGTGCCGGTTTTACTCACATTATGGTGGGGAAAACACCATCTTACGCTTCCCAAGTTCAAAATGGAGGTTGCCGACTTCGTGTCCGCCAACATCGGCACCGGTGTCCCATCCATGTTGAGAGAGACAGCGTGGGCCACTGTAGGCTTTTCACCATCCCTAGCAGACCTCCATTCTTCCTTGTCGAAACTGCGGCAAAATCTGGTGAAGTGATGAAGCAGACCACACTGTCCACAATGGTCTCCCCTCACCGTACACTCCCTGGTTCGATAGCGGTGCCTGCTGGATTTGCAGCCGTAGCCTTATGGTGTCCCTGGGGTGGACCGTATGTTGAGGATGGCCATGTACTCGTTGTCGCAGCCCTCGTCCGTATCCAAAGCCAGAGTTGTCTAGTGTGCTCCGCTCTTCTGAGGGTCTTCTTCGCGGCTAACATGCTTCGTCAGCTGTTCCACTGCCTCGTTTTGTTGTGTCAGCTCCATGGCTGCTATCAGTGCTAGCACACCAGTGCATGTTGGCAGGCCTCCTGCTGGGGGGGCGGCCACGTGTTCTGCTAGCTGGCCGCGGCTCAACTCCTCCACCAAAGTACCAAGCCCGCACTCACCCGCCAGCCATCGAAGGTCTGCCACAAACTGTCAAACCGACTGTCCGGGCCGCTGGTTCCGCTGCCTAACTTGCCTGCACCGTCTTATGACGATCCCAGCAAGGCAAAAGTAGCCCGCCATGAGCCTAGTCACCTGGTCAAATAGGTCACCTCCTCCTGAGGTGCAGAGGATCTTCTGGCCCCCCATGCCCAGGCTATGGACAAGGAGAGCCCTCGCATGTGTCGTGGTTAGGTTGCCAAGGTCCAACGCGAGTAGATAATTTTGGAAGGCCGCAAACCACCTGGCCCAAAGTACCAGCGGCTCTCCCAGAGCCTCCAAAACAGGTCGAAAGGTGGCTGCAGCACTCTTCGTCTCCAATTTCCTTCATCGCCAAATGTAGTGTCTGAAATAACAAAGAGGTGAGGTGACGTTTATAAAGTTTATTAACAAGAACTATAACACAATAAGGGAGACCCTACCACGAGTACGGGAGTGTGGCAAGGAGACCAGAGGTCTCCTGCCTCAGGCTTTTATAGTGCAGGTGACGCCACCTCCCAAAGGCGGGGCATCACCCCTCCCAGCCTAAGGCACCAAACTGATATATTATATACTATTCCTATCCTGGTTCCAAGGTTGTCATAGCCAGGAGCGGCACTGGGGTTAAGCTCCCAGTGCTCATAAAATGCTCCTTATGGCGTGCGTCTCGAAAAGCCTCTGACAACTAAGTCCAACTCCTAGCCTGCCCGTGTGGTTTAGTCTCTAAGCCCAGCGGAATTGCTTTTACTAATAGGAGAAAGGGTGAGGGCGGATCTCTGGCGCCTTAAAACCAGATGCTTTGGGTAGATGGTGGCTCGTCAACCTGGGAAGGTAGCCCATCTAGGGGAAGGTAAACCCTGATTTCAAACCTCCGCTGCCTTGCGGCATACCCGGTCACGGGAAAGGCTTCGGGAGTCAACCCTGAGGAAAAATCTGGAGTCGGAGCCCCTAAGGCAGTTCTATGTTGTGCTCAACATCGTTCTGGCAGCTCCTGCAACGGCGCTGGTGCCAAACTGTAGCAGCCCTGCTGTTCCTTTGGATTCATCAGTGACGTGAAGAGGGGGGACATGCTGCATGGGCAACATCTTGTCCTCCATATCTTCCTGCCCAGGCTTGAATCCTACCAACGCCCAACGCTGGAAGGTAGAACACCGGATCACTGGAGAGAACACTCCAGCTTCGCCTTTGGCATAGACAAAACACGGGGAATGACAGTTACCGGTTATAAGCCACCGCTCAATTGGCGTAGAGCGCGGCGCCAGGGGTTGTTCCCGACGGTGGGAGGGATCATCGGATCTCACTGGACAGCTACCGCCCACCTCAAGCTGGGCAGCCCCCAGCCAATAAGGTGTTGTCCCGCCACAGCTTGCTTTCCTCATTGGGTGCATGGGGATGAGGAGAAGTCCGAACAGCAGGCTGAGAACCTTCGCACCAGGCAAGACAATAAAACAAAAGAGACCAACTCTAAAACTGGGAACTTGGAACGTCCGCACTATGATGACAGGACTCGCTGCTAACCTCAAGGACATCAGCGACACCAGGAAGACTGCCATCATCAATAATGAGCTGAAGAGACTGGGAGTGGATATCGCCACTCTCCAGGAAACACGGTTGGCTGACGCAGGCACACTGAGAGAGGAGGACTACACGTTCTACTGGCAGGGAAAGGGCAGTGACGAACACAGGGAACACGAAGTGGGCTTTGCAGTGAAGAACACCTTGCTGAAGATGGTGGAACCGAGCAGCACTGGCTCTGCACGACTTCCTCACCCTCCGCCTGAACACCACTCAAGGCCCAGTCACCCTCGTCAGTGTGTATGCCCCAACACTGACAGCCACACCAGAGGCAAAAGACGAGTTCTACGAGAATCTCGCAACAACTGTCAGGACCATCCCCAACTCTGAACAACTCATTGTCCTTGGAGACTTCAATGCCAGAGTGGGTGCTGACCACGACTCCTGGCCCTCCTGTCTTGGACCTGTTGGCGTGGACAGAATGAACGACAACGGACAGCGGCTGCTCGAGTTCTGCACATATCACGATCTGTGCATCACAAACTCGTTCTTCAAGACCAAGCCCCAACACAAGGTTTCCTGGCAATATCCACGCTCAAAGCACTGGCACCAGCTGGACTTGATCCTGACCAGGCGTACCTCACTGAAGAACGTGCTAATCACCCGTTCGTTCCAGAGTGCAGATTGCGACACAGACCATTCATTGGTGTGTTGCAAGGTCAAGCTGCAGCTGAAGAAATTCCATCGTGCTAGACAACCTGGAAAGGCACGGATTGACACCAGAAAGATGGCTCAACCAGAACTTGTTGAGCAGTTTGCCTCCACCTTTGAGAAGGAACTTGGTGTACCACAAGAAGGAGAATCTGCAAAGCAGAAGTGGGAAGAGCTGCAAAACACCATCCACCGCACAGCCTTGGCTACCTTTGGGAGGAAGACCTCGAAGTCACAGGACTGGTTTGATGCCAAGTTGACCGAGATGACCCCCGTCATTGAAGCCAAGCGCTCAGCACTTGCTGAGTACAAGAAGTACCCAAACGAGAAGAATCTCCAGATTCTCAGGGCTGCGAGAAGCAAAGTTCAGCAGACTGCTCGGCGCTGCGCCAACGAGTACTGGACTCAGCTCAGCCAAGACATCCAAACCGCTGCCATAACAGGGAACATCCGTGGTATGTACAATGGCATCAAGAAAGCACTTGGCCCGGCTCAGAGCAAGACAGCCCCCCTCAAATCCTCCACTGGGGAGATGATCACAGAAAAGCACAAGCAGATGGAGAGATGGGTGGAACACTACTCCGACCTCTACTCCAGACAGAACACCATGACACCGTCAGCCCTTGATGCCATCGACTGCCTGCCATCCATGGACGAACTTGACGCCGAGCCAACCATCGACGAACTCAACAAGGCCACTGATAGCTTGGCCACTGGCAAGGCACCCGGCAACAACGGCATACCCCCTGACCTGATCAAGCACTGCAAGACCGCCCTACTGCTGCCATTGCATGACGTCCTCTGCCAGTGCTGGAAAGAAGGTGCCGTACCACAGGACATAAGGGACGCCAAGATCATCACCCTCTACAAAAACAAAGGGGAGAGAAGCGACTGCAACAACTACAGGGGCATCTCCCTCCTCAGCGTTGTTGGCAAAGTCTACACATGAGTTGTTCTCGTTCGTCTACAGAAGCTTGCCGAACGTGTCTACCCAGAGTCTCAGTGTGGCTTCCGCGCTGAGCGATCGACGTTAGACATGATATTCTCCATCCGCCAACTCCAGGAGAAATGCAGAGAACAGAACATGCCCCTGTACGTCGCCTTCATCGACCTCACCAAAGTGTTCGATCTGGTCAGCAGAGAGGGCCTTTTCAAGATCCTGCCAAAGATAGGATGCCCACCAAAGTTGCAAAGCCTCATTGAATCGTTTCACACCAACATGCAGGGGATAGTGCAGCATGATGGCAACGTCTCAGAGCCATTCAACATACGCAGCGGAGTGAAACAGGGCTGTGTACTTGCACCAACCCTCTTTGGGATTTTCTTTGCTATGCTCCTGAGGCATGCCTTCAGCACAGCAACAGAGGGAATCTACCTGCACACAAGATCTGACGGCAGGCTTTTCAACCTTGCCCGCCTGAAAGCCAGAACCAAAGTACGCGAGGCTCTAATCAGAGACATGCTGTTCGCAGTCGACGCTGCAGTCGCAACCCACACACAGCAGGAGCTTCAGACCCTGATGGACCACTTCTCCCAGGCATGCAAGGACTTCGGGCTTGCCATCAGCCTGAAGAAGACTAACGTCTTGGCGCAAGGCACGGAAGCACCACCAACCATCACCATCGACGACTACGAGCTGAAGGTCGTGAATCAGTTCACGTACCTGGGGTCCACGATCAGCAACAACCTCTCCCTTGATACAGAGATCAACAAGAGGATTGGAAAATCAGCCTTCACACTCTCTCGCCTCACCACACGAGTGTGGGAGAATCCCAAACTCTCTGTCAAGACGAAGATGGTAGTGTACAACACCTGCGTCATCAGCACACTGCTCTATGGGAGTGAGACGTGGACAACATACGCCCGGCAGGAAAAGAGACTGAACTCCTTCCACTTGCGCTGCATTCGCCACATCCTGGACATATCCTGGCAGGACAAAGTGCCCAACACAGAAGTTCTGTCCCGCGCCGGCCTTCCCTCCATGTTCACTCTACTCAGGCAGCGCAGGCTCCGCTGGCTAGGCCACGTTCACCGTATGGAGGATGGCAGAATCCCCAAAGACATCCTCTACGGAGAACTGGCAACTGGCAGGAGAGACATTGGCCGCCCACAGCTGCGCTTTAGAGACGTCTGCAAGAGAGACATGAAGGCCCTGGAGATCAACATAGAGCGCTGGGAGGACCTTGCAATGGACCGCTCCAAATGGAGAGGCACCCTGACCAGACAGCTCAAGGCGGGTGAAGAGAGACTGACTGCTGCAGCAGATGAACAAAGGACCCGCAGGAAGAACCGCCACAGACCCAGCAGCACGGAGACCACCCACAAGTGCGACCTGTGTGACAGGGACTACCATTCTCGCATCGGCCTGTTCAGCCACAGGCGGTGCTGTTCCAGCAGAGTAGTCGTTTAGGATTCTCTTCCATGGTCATCATAGACCGACGGAGGCCGACGACGATTCCTATCCTACAATATTTTCTGAAGTCATTTTTAATGCATCCATTGTCCATTTTGGTTTAATATTGTGAGGAGCTCCTGTACGTGGCCAGTTGATGGTAGAGTGATGTTCCTTCCACTTGTGGATAATGACTCCAATGATGCTCACTGGAATATTCAGAAGTTTTGCTATACCTCTGTAACCAAATTCATCAATGCTTTTTACAACAATCAGGTTGTGAAGGTCTTGTTAAAGCTCTTGGCATCATGAGATATTTCTTGTATGACACCTTGGTAACATTTTTATAGCCACTCTTGAAGTACCTATCTAGCTGATATTAATTTCCACAAAGAGGAGGTAAAATTACTATCTAACTGATGGATTTTGTCACATACCTGCCTACAGCAGATGTAAATTTTAACGTAGGATCCAAGAGCGCAGGCAGGACTTCAGGTGCAGTAATATTAATTAGCAGAAAAACTCAGAGGAAACAAACAAGAGCACGGGGGCTGAAAACAAAACTAAACTACAGAGGCAAAAATACACTCACGGAGGAAGACGAAGACCACGGGGAAATCGACAATGAACCCACAAAGAAATGAGCCATGGACTGACATATATAAGGGACAGAACAATCACCAAAATGCAGAACAGCTGGGAAGACAATCAGGGTAAACCATGACACACGTGAGGAAAAGTGGCTATGGGTATAAAACACATGAGAGACTGACAACAATAGGTAAACACGACAGACACCAAAAACATGTAGGTTTAGGGCGCTCGCGCACGCAGCGACCAGCAACCGGTGGCTTGTCACCAGACTGCAAACCAAGTCTACCTACGGGTACAAATAAGTAACAAAAAAAAAAAACAAAAAAAAAAAAAAAAAAAAAAAAAAGACTAAGGACCGGGTAGCACAAAGGACAATCACAAAGCAGCAAGGCAAATAATGACAGGGAAAACACAATGATGTCAAAAAATAAACTTAGAGCGTGGGCATGGTCTGGGGACCATGCTCAGATCATGACAGGGCCCCCTCCTTGAGGGTGGATTCTAGATGCCCCCAAAACAGACAAAGAAAAACAAAAGGCCGGGAGGGAGGAGGGTGACTGGAAGGAAAAAGTCTACACCAAATAAAACAAAAAAGTCCATTGGGTGGTCAACCGGAGTCCAGGGACTACCACCCAGGGAAGCCCAGCATGTCGCGAGGCCGACCAGAGTTCAAGGACCCCCAAACCAAGGAGCAGAGTGTGTTAGGGGGCCGTCCAGAGTCCATGGGCCTTCAAACCAAAAAACACGGTGAGTCTGGTGGCCTCCCAAAGTCCATTGGCCACCAGATGGAGGAAGATGGCGCCACAGGGATGTTGAGTCCTCTGGGCAACAGCTGAAGAGCAGTGACCTCAAACGGCAATGGTGGAGCGGACTGCTCTGACGGACCAGGTGGAGCAGACTGTTCTGACGACTAGGGTGAAACAGACTGTTCTGACGACCAGGGTAGAACGGACTGTTCTGATGACCAGGGTGGAGCGGACTGCTCCGACAAACCAGGTGGAGCATGCAGCTCAGACAATGGCGAAGGTGGAGCATGCAGCTTGGACGATGGCGAAGGTGAAGTGTGCAGCTCTGGTGAAGAAGGCTGGCAAACAGCAAGCTCAAATGATGATGGAGGCTGGCGAGCGGCATGCTCAGGAGCCTGGAACTCCATCCCCGATGCAGCCACCTCAGACGGCGAGGAAAAAACATAGGTAGGTGTTGGGTCAATATAGGTACCAGCAGTGGAGCCCAGTGGAGGGAGGCCAGAAGCAAATGGGAGCTGCAACTGGGTCCCCCCGCCAGAAGTAAGGCAAGACTTTTTAAGTATAGATGTTAAAGATACTAAAAAAAGTACTTGTCTTAACTCCCGCTTCACTGCCGGCGAGGACCCCAGTGGATCAGCTGATGGAGAGGCGATCTCAAGCATCACTGCTGGGACAACGACCTCTGGAGACACTGATAGTGTAGTGGATGAAGTAGTCAGCTCAGTAGCGGGCGCCAATGCCATGGAGGAGAGAAGAGCAGCAACAGTAGATGAGGAGCACAGAAGAGGAACTGGCAGGATGGCAAGCGTGACACTCGAGGACGAAGGAGCTGAAAGGACAGCCGATGAGGAGATAGAGGATGAGGAGGCTGCTGCTGGAACTCTCTGGAGAGATGAAGGGGCAGCTTCTGGAGAATTGAGGCTGGATTCCGGCTCTGCAGCAGCTGAAGTTTTTTTTTTTTAATTTTATTTTGTATACTTTATTGATCCCCAGAGGGGAAATTGAGGGCATCCACCTGGATGGATGAGCAAGTTGCCACTACTGCTGGGACTGCCATGGGAAAACCAGGTGAAATGCTCTGTGTAGCAGTGGAACATGCCAGGCGGTGAGCAGCCGGGAGGCGGTGAGGAGCTGGCGTCGGGAAATGGTGAGGAGCAGAGGCTGGAGTTTGATGTGGAGATGGTGAAGCTGAATCCAGGGGATGCTTCTTCAGAGAGCTCACCTCCAGCCCATGGAGTGACTGAGGGACTGGTGAGGCTGGCATTGGAGCAGACACTGGAGAGTGGCGAGAAAAAGGAAGCGTAAGAGCCCAGGGACGCTTTGTCATCGGCACAAGCCTCGGCGATCCAGGTAAGCTCTTGTAACTATAACTATGACATTGTACCAGTCTGTTGTGGTGAAGAGGGAGCTGAGTGTGATATAGTTATTTATATGGCTCATGTTGTGAGCCTATGTTCTATGCTTTTATTTGTGTGGCAAGGGGTGGTGGCTCCACCTTCCAGTTCTGCCACCACCCGTGACTATAAAAGGGCTGCAGACAGAGGGGACGGCCTCTTAACCATTTCCTCTACCTGGCGGCCATGTGTGGTGCAACTGTGCCAACTTTAATAAATGTGTGTTCTGTTCAACACCTGGCCTTGTCCTTCCAGCTCCAAACCCAGACATAACATTTTGTTGACGAGGATTAAGAAGGTATGGAAGCATGTGGGTTTAAAATTTGGCGGTTTCTGGAGCTCCCGGGTGGGCCACCTGCTTCCTGGCCGAGATGGTGCACTGCCTTCAAGGCTTGCATGGTGGCGCTGAACCCGGGAAGGATGGACAAATTGAGGGCGCACATATTGTTGGTGCACAACTTAGGAATGGAGGGACAGCAGGTTCTGAGCACACTCGGCAATTGACAGTTTCGACGACACGGTCGAGCTGATGGCATGCCATTTTTGCGCCCGGGACAACGTCACCGTTCGGAGAAGCAAGTTTCAGCAGCATATTCAACAGGTGGGAGGGCCTACTCAGTGGTTTGGAGCTAACTTGAAGCTACGGGATTGTGAGTATCGGTTTGGACCGTTGAAGGTGGAGATGGCTCACGACCAGCTGACGGAGCATATTAACAGTGCTGAAATGAAGACGGAGCTGCTCACTTTACTGGGTGACTTGACGCTAGCCAGAGCCATTGAGTTAGTGCTTCAACTGGAGACAACAGACAGGCTAGCTCTGGAGCTGAGTGAGTGTTTGTCATGGCGACAGCTGAAGTGTCCCATTACCACACGAATAGCGGACCCAGACAGCAATGGGAGCATGAAAGAAGACATGGGAGGTGCCAACGCTGTGGAACTGAGGTCTGCCCCGGGGGAAGCCCATGCGTATGGGCTGTGGGTCTGTGAAGTACTGCTTCAAGGCCAGAGACGACTTGGCAAGAATGCAGCACTGTGGCAGGTGTGGCCGCTTAAACCACTATGCGAGGGTGTGCCACATGTTCGAGAGAGGGAGCTTGCAGAAGAAATCGACCTCTCCTGCCCTGACGGTTGTCCGCTCTGTGCCCATAACACCAGTGGATACACGTTCTGCATGGTAGTGTTGGATGGTGTGGAGGTACCGTTGCAAACTGACATGGGCCGGAGGGCACCCTGCTGAACTAGGCTGCAGCGAAACAACTCTCTCCACACTGCAGAGTGCAGGGTAGCGTAGTGTGGGATGAAGAGTTACCCAGCACCCTGGAAAGTGGGAAAGCCTTGTCTCACTCAGGGTCATCGCAGGAGGGCCCCAGTGCCAGAGCCCAAGTTGCCCTGGACAAGGGTACTGGGCGGCACAGCGGGGCACCTGCAACAACGAGCGATGCCAAGGGGATAGTCCCAGTTGTTCCCAGAACTTGGCTAAAGTGGGCCAGCGAACTTGGGGCCACATCGGCAAGGACTGCAGTGGATTTGGAAGAGGTCGGGGCAAGACCGATTGGCACTGAGAGAACAAGTGCCAGGCAGAGACCCTCTGGGAGTCACGGACTGGATTCGGGCTTGGGAGGTGGTGAGATCACGGCGGGCATGGGCCAAACAGCAGGTGAAGGGGCACCAGGGACGGCTGCGCGTCATGGCCAGACAGAGGGATGCTTATCTCCAGCTATCGGGCGGCCCGTGGAGGCACCCGAACGAGCTGCAGCGTGCCCGGGAGATGACTGTGAGTGGCAGGCCTGGACAAGCGGAGCATTCGATGATGAGGAAGAGGAGGCGCATCGGTTCCAGGTCGGCCAGCTGTGGCCCGGGAGGCAGGCCACCTCCAGGGGCGGACTAATGAAAGGACAGTCTAGGGGGCCCACGGGGTCATCTTCCAAGCTGTGTATATACTGTAGGTTGTTTGTTGTACATGTATTTGAATTGTTTTGTTGTTTTTTTGTGTATATAGTTTGGGATTAATTTGTGTGTTTCATTTTAGTTTAAGAGACACGGCAGTATTTTTTTTTTATAGATGGACTTTTATTTTGTTTAAATGGCAGAATAATCCCTCTTGCCGTGTGGGGGTGGGACGGCAGTCCACCTGTTCCCCCCTAGTTTTAGTTGTTTTGGGTATGAATGTGTTAGGCCACTTTTAGCTCATTGTTTCACATTATGTTAGTGCACGATATGGGTCCTAAATTGGGGTGGGTTTGAATTGTGTGTATGCATTTTGGACTTTTGTAAGGGGGAGGGGAAATGTGATATAGTTAGTTATATGGTTCATGTTGGGAGTGTATGTTCTATGCTTTTATTTGTGTGGCACGGGGTGGTGGTGGAACCGAAAGGTGGAGCCACCACCTGTGGCTATAAAAGGGCTGCAGACAGAGGGGACAGCCTCTTGGCCATTTCCTCTGCCTGGCGGCTGTGTGTGGTGCACCTGTGCCAACTTTAATAAACGTGTCTTCTGTTCAACACCTGGCCTCGTCCTTCCAGCTCCAAATCCAGACATAACACTGAACTCTAAAGCAAAGCTGTCGATTTACCAGTCAATCTATGTTCCTACCCTCACCTATGGTCTTAAGCTTTGGGTAATGACCAAAAGAATGAGATCGCAGATACAAGTGGCTGAAACAAGCTTTTGCTTGGCTCACCCTCAGAGATAGGGTGAGCAGCTCAGTCATCCAGGAGAGGGTAGATCAGCTGCTCCTCCACATTGAAATGAGCCAGGTGAGATGATTTGGGCGTCTAATCAGGATGCTTCCTGGACGCCTCCCATCTGAGGTGTTTCAGGCACGTCCCACTGGGAGGAGACCCCGGGGCAGACCCAGGACTCGCTGTAGAGACTATATCCCCCAGCTGTCCTGGGAATGTCTTGGTATCTTCTCTGAAGAGCTGGAGCAGGTGGCCAGGGAGAGGGAAGTCTGGGTTTCTCTGCTTGAGCTGCTGCCTCCGCGACCCGGACCCCGGAAAAGCGGTATAAAATGGATGGATGGCTGGATGGCTGGATAACTATGTTGTCTGAACATGTTATGAGACTGTGAAGTTGTTGGAAAAATCTTCCAGCTCAAATGTTTCATTAATTTCTTGTCACACCTCATGGTTATTTTAATGTTTACAATGTTGCATCTAAACATTCAAAAGACTGAATAAATCAACAAACAGAAGAAAACAGCTGCTAGGTGCTCCTAGTGACAGTAATTTCTCTTTCAGGGGTGGGCAATCATGTACCATGGAGGGTTAGTCCACTGCAGGTTTTCTAATCTACCCAGTCTCTTCAGCAGGCAATCCTTGAAGCTGATGGGAGTACACGCGCTGAAGAGACTGGGTAGAACAAAAAACCTGCAGTGGAATCATCCTCGCTGCCCACCCCAGAGATAGATTTTTTTTTTTTTTTTTTTTATGCGTTTTACTTCTACTTTGAAACTCCTACCGCATATGACGCTTAGCTGGCGTTATGCTACTTCCGGTTAGCTTGTCGAAAGGCAATAGGGTGCAGAATTTCCATCAGAGTCCGGTGTACAGAGCAGAGGTTGACCGACACGGAGAATCGTTTGATGTGGATGAAATGGAGTCGAGGAGAAAAGGTTAGTTTACTTGCAGTTACCACGAAAACACCAACCATGGTACTAAGGTAACGGTAGCCTCCTCCTGTGTCCATGGATCCTTCAAAAAGGTCTTCATGTGTTTTCTCTGGTAAATATTCGTAGGTGAGTCATAAATAATAGAATCTCAAGAGTCCCCCCCCCCCAAAAAAAAATTAATTATTAACTCATTGTCATCCCGGTCGCCAGATCGTGCATCCTGTGATATCTCCGCAATAGCGTGAAATGCATAACGTTGGCTCCATTTATCAGTGATTGTGCCCTCACTCAGGGATTAAGGAGATAGTGGGCCCCTGGCCTAGAGCAATTTTTGGGGCCCACATATTTATGGTGGACCACTCCCAGTTACACGGGGTGAGACTGGACATCCTGGCAGATAAGCACATCTGTCGCAAGGTCTGTGATGGACTTTTGCCAGTCGGTGCATCCTGACATGCACTACACAAAGAGCAGAAATAAACAAACCTATCATCTGGTCAGTCACTGCAACAGATACTGTACTGGAGTCAGTTTGTCTTGGCCTGTCCTTGCCACTGATAATACCTCTATCTGCCAAGAATGTGTCGCTAGTCCAGCAAAAGCTAGCGGTACTCAAATGCTTTGCAAGCAGTTTCATGAAATGGTCAGTCAGAGAGCAACTCATACCGGCTCCAACGTTGCCCGGGTTAACAAGGTCAGGAGTTCCTGGCAGCGGAAGGCGAATTACAGAGCAGCTTGGAGTAATCTGATCAGACCTAAATGAAACAGTCATTGTTGCCCCTGACAGACTGCTATGATGATGATGATGATATGCAAAATGACCATGTTTACATGCATGGTAATAAACCATTTATAGTCGGATTTCTGGATTTATCTGATTATTAAAGTAGTCATGTACTAACAATAATCAGATAAAAGGCAATTATTGTGTTATATAAAGTGAAATTACATTAACACACATAGTTTATTGTCCAAGTTAGTTTAGTTAGGCCCATCGCTCCTCCTGGAGCATAGGCCGCCGACAACAGTCCGCCAGAGCGCTCTGTCCTGGGCTGCTCTCTCCAGCTGTCTCCAGGTCTTTCCCATCTTCTTAATGTCAGCATCGAGGTCTCGTCGCCAGGTGTTTCTTGGCCTTCCTCTCTTCCGCTCCAGTTTACTGTCCAATAATCCTTTTATTCAGTGCATGTAAACATGTCAAATTCAATTACCATTATCTGATTATTCCTAGTTATTGGATTATTGTGGCCATGTAGCTGGGGTCACTGATGGATCAGCTTGACCTTCAAAGTCCTAAATTACTAAGGCAGTGGCTATGGATACTAGGGGTGGGAAAAAAGATTGATTCAGTGATGAATCGCAATACTTGGCACTGCCGACAATGCATCGATCCGTAAACGCACAGATGGATCTTTTATTTTAAAATAATGCACACACACATGCGTGATTGTCATCCGCACGGAGTTCGAAAGCACGCCGCCCGCGGCCATTCCAGTCAGCAGGCAGAGTGTCTCTCTAGCGCTGCTGTCCGAGAGCAGCATAAGCTTATTAAAGTAATTTAAACACGGAAAAAAATCAGAAGAAGTATGTAAGCAGTAGAGGCATTTATGGTGGTTTTAACCCGCTGGTAACGGGAACAATAATGAAGAGTCGCTTAGCTAACAGGTGTGGTTAGGAGCTTGAGTTGGTTCATTTTGGCCCCTTTTTAATTATTAGTTTTTTGTTTTTCTTATTTCAGACAAGAATAAAAAGGAGATGTTTTTACCTTTACCTTAGTTAATATTAATTAAGCAATTATGTATTATTATGTACCTGGCAAGTTAAGATGATCGAAATTCATGAAGTCAATGACTTTAACCCGTCAGCAGCCTTCAGACAAACTAAACGTGCCAACATTTGTATTTCAAAATAAGGGAGGTTTTTCCTGCTGTCTGGGTGGTGAGGAGATTTCTAAAAAACTATAAATATATTGAAATATTACAACAGAAATACAGTGGTGTGAAAAAGTTTTTGTGGCCCTTCCTGATTTCTCATTTTTTTTGTATGTTTGTCACACTTAAATGTTTCAGATCATCAAACAAATTTAAATATTAGACAAAGATAACACAAGTAAACACAAAATGCAGTTTTTAAATGAAGGTGTTTATTATTAAGGATAAAAAAAAATCCAAACCTACATGGCCCTGTGTGAAAAAGTGATTCCCCCCTCTGTTAAAACATAAATTAACTGTGGTTTATCACATCTTTGGAAAGCTGAATTCAATTTTCTAGCCATTTCTAAAACTTTGGGACTCCAGTGAACCACAGTGGGAGCCATTATCCACAAATGGCAAAAACATGGAACAGTGGTGAACCTTCCCAGGAGTAGCCAGCCGACCAAAATTACCCCAAGAGCGCAGCGACGACTCATCCAAGAGGTCACAAAAGACCCCACAACAACATCCAAAGAACTGCAGGCCTCACTTGCCTCAGTTAAGGTCAGTGTTCATGACTCCACCATAAGAAAGAGACTGGGCAAAAATGGCCTGCATGGCAGAGTTCCAAGACGAAAACCACTGCTGAGCAAAAAGAACATAAATGCTCGTCTCAGTTTTGCCAGAAAACATCTTGATGATCCCAAAGACTTTTGGGAAAACACTCTGTGGACTGACGAGACAAAAGTTGAACTTTTTGGAAGGTCTGTGTCCCATTACATCCGCTGTAAAAGTAACACAGCATTTCAGAAAAGGAACATCATACCAAACCAACAGTAAAATATGGTGGTGGTAGTGTGATGGTCTGGGGCTGTTTTGCTGCTTCAGGACCTGGAAGACTTGCTGTGGTAAATGGAACCATGAATTCTGCTGTCTACCAAAAATCCTGAAGGAGAATGTCTGGCCATCTGTTCATGACCTCAAGCTGAAGCACTCTTGGGTTCTGCAGCAGGACAATGATCCAAAACACACCAGCAAGTCCACCTCTGAATGGCTTAAGAAAAACATAATGAAGACTTTGGAGTGGCCTAGTCAAAGTCCTGACCTGAATCTGATTGAGATGCTGTGGCATGACCTTAAAAAAGCGGTTCATGCTCGAAAGCCCTCCAATGTGGCTGAATTACAACAATTCTGCAAAGATGAATCGGCCAAAAGCCCTCCACAGTGCTGTAAAAGACTCATTGCTAGTTAGTAAACGCTTAATTGCAGTTGTTGCTGCTAAGGGTGGCCCAACCAGTTATTAGGTTTGGGGGGCAATCACTTTTGCACACATGAAATCACTACTGTGCATATTTTCCATAATCCTTGGGCCATTTTACTCAGTTGTGTGTTTTGCACTCCACACTCTTATGTACATAGTTCCATCCGTGAAGCCACTACCGTACCTGTGTACAGGTGCATCTCACTAAATTAGAATATCATCAAAAAGTTGATTTATTTCAGTAATTCAATTCATAAAATGAAACTCATATTTCATATATGTTCATTACAGACAGAGTGATATATTTCAAGTGTTTATTTCTTTTAATTTTGGTGATTATGGGCTTGCAGCTCATGAAAACCCAAAAATCAGTTTCTCAAAAAATTAGAATATTACATAAGATCAATTTTAAAAAAATGATTTTTTTATTAGAAATGTTGGCTGACTAAAAGTGTTTCAATGCACACACTCAATACTTGGTTAGGGCTCCTTTTGCATGAATTAATACTGCATCACTGTCGCGTGGCATGAAGGTGATCAGCCTGTGTTACTGCTGAGGTGTTATGAAGGTCCAGGTTGCTTTGATAGCAGCCTTCAGCTCATCTGCATTGTTGGGACTGGTGTCTCTCATCTCCCTGGTGACGACACTTCAGAGATTCTGTATGGGGTTTAGGTTAGGAGAGTTTGCTGGCCAGTAAAATATGGTGATACCATGGTCATTAAACCAGGCTTTGGTACTTTTGGCACGAGTGTGGTCAGGTGCCAAGTTCTGCTGGAAAATGTAATCGTTATCTCCATAAAGCTTGTCAGCAGAGGGAAGCATGAAGTGCTCTAAAATGTCCTGGTAGACAGCTGCATTGACTTTGGACTTGATAAAACACAGTGGACTAACACCAGCAGATGACATGGCTCCCCAGATCAGGTGCCAAGTCCTGTCACTTGGAAATCAAGGTCCCAGAGTCTGGAGGAAGAGTGACCAAGCACAGAATCCAAGTTGCTTGAGGTCCAGTGTGAAGTTTCCACAGTCAATGATGATATGTGGAGCCATGTCATCTGCTGGTGTTTTTCCACTGTGTTTAATCAAGTCCAATGTCAGTGCAGCCATCTAACAGGAAATTTTAGAGCACTTCCTTCTGCTGAAAAGCTTTATGGAGATGCTGATTTCATTTTCCAGCAGGACATGGCACCTGCCCACACTGCCACAAGTACAAATACCTGGTTTAATGACCATGGTATCACTGTGCTTGATTAGCCAGCAAACTCTCCTGACCTAAACCCCATAGAGAATCTATGATGTATTGTCAAGAGGAAGATGAAATACACCAGACCCAATAATGCAGATGAGCTGAAGGCCACTATCAAAGCAACCCGGCCTTCCATAACACCTCAGCAGTAACACAGGCTGATCACCTCCATGCCATGCTGCATTGATGCAGTAATTATGCAAAAGGAGCCCCAACCCAGTATTGCGTGTGTACATGGACATACTTTTCAATCGGCCAACATTTCTATTAAAAATCTTTTTTCAAAATTAATTTTATATAATATTCTAATTATTTGAGAAACTGAATTTGGGGTTTTCATTTGCTGCAAGCCATAACCATCAAAATTAAAAGAAACAAACACTTGAAATATATCACTCTGTGTGTAAAGAATCTATATAATATATGAGTTTCACTTTTTGAATTGAATTATTGAAATAAATCAACTTTTCGATGACATTCTAATTTATTGAGATGCACCTGTATATACCTATGGACTATTTTTTTTTCAGTTGTGTTTAATCGTGTGTTCTGTAACTGTGTTTTATTCAAATTCTTCTCTCTTACTTTATTGCGCAGTAGCCTGGTGGAGCACCCACAATTTCGTTGTACTGTACAACTGTACAATGACAATAAAGCCTATTCTATTCTATTCTCACGTTGTATGGTATTTGGAAGAATAATAATGTGATTGAAAGGACCACATTGGAAATAAGTGTTTTCACTTTCTTGTGTCATCCTGAATTTTGTATGATGTTTTATATGTATATTTACATTTCCTGTGTTTGAATAACATATTCAGTGTCATTTTTATCCGAATAAATAAATAACAGACTGAAGCAACCCTCTCAAAACCTCAGCTTAACTGCATTCATTGCTTACTACTCAGCACAGACAGGCAGAACACTTTACCCACAGTTCCTTGCGGTTTTTCCATTGAGTAACGTCACGCGCCCATTCTTAATATGCAGCAGGAAAAACAATACACACAGCCAGTGGAGGAGAATATTGAAGCCATTGTTTTGAAACATACTCACCGTTTGCAAGTTTACAACTGAAATGGCACTTGGAGAAAAAAAATATTTCTGTTGTTTGTAGGAACGTTCAGATGCTGTGATATCAGGGTCATTATTCTGGCAGCTCTCCGATCCTTTTTTGGCCCAGTATTCCCGGTGTGTACGAAGCTTTAATACGTCCAATGAGTGTTTTACAACTTCGATGCTTCTGCCCGCTGTGACTGACGGATCTTCAGACAGCGGCTCTGCCGGTGCGTCCCATGTTAACATTTGTAATGCTAACAGTTTGACAAACATCTTGTTGTGACTGTAAAGTTGACTCTGTCCGGCTGTATCACAACTTTAAAAAAATCCTGTCAATTTAGGAGTCCTTTTTTAAAACCTCCTTCTCACATTTCTGTTTTTCATTCTTCTTTTTTCTCTTTTGGGCACCACTATCATACGCCATTGCATTCATTCATCCATGGATTCACTACCGGCCCACGCCCAACATCAATCAGGTCAAATGTCAACTCTTAACCAATTAAATTAAGTAGGTGGCGACGGAGGTACACCTTAACAAGTCATTCAATTCAATTCAACTTTATTTATATAGTGCCATTTCACAACAACAGTCATCTCGGTGGCGCAGTGGTTTAGCACTGTGGCAGCACAGTTTTACCCTCGGCCGTTGGACCGCGGGGATCATGAGATCGTGGGTTCGATCCCAGCCCCCGACCAACAGTGAGCTGTGTGGAGTTTGCATGTTCTCCCCGTGTTGCGCGGGTTTACTCCGGGATTTCTCCGGTTTCCTCCCGCACACCAAAAACATGTAGGTTTAGGGCGCTCGCGCACGCAGCGACCAGCAGCCGGTGGCTTGTCACCAGACTGCAAACCAAGTCTACCTACGAGTACAAATAAGTAAAAAAAAAAAAAAAAAAAATCTCATAGCACTATCAACTGTAGGGGAAACCCCCACAATTGCAGAAAGACCCCAGCAATCAAATGATCCCCTGTGAGCAAGCACTTGGCGAAGGTAGAGAGGAAAAACTCCCTTTTAGCAGGAAGAAACCTCCATAAAAAGTTGATACGCCAAAAAAAAAAACCTCCAATAAACGTTGGGCATGGCAGAATTAGCAAGACAAAAAAAAATAAATTTCTTTCGGGGCTCTAAACAAGCTGGGGCCCAGGGGCTACTGCCCCAGTAAGCCCTTGCTATAATATGGGGCAACCCTCACTGTTCTCCCCAAAATACTTAAAGCTAGGACCAACAGAGGCTGCCTATTTTAGGGGGTGCATAATTTGGCAATGGAGTTGCCAGATTATGTATCCTGTTATATCTCCACAATAGAAAGAGTGCAAAACATGACATTTGCTCTGTTTATCAATGTATTTCCCCTAACTTCATTCCCAAATTGTTTTGTGCTTAGACTGAGTTTTTAAGGGGGTGCACACCCTGGCAACTAATTCTGCCAGGTTATGCACCCCTACTATAGCCCAAGAAGAAAGTCTAAGCTTGAAGAAATTAACTCCATTTATTAGCGTCAGTCATTTCATCCTATTCCCTAAAGTATTTTACACTAGGACCAAATTAAACTAACTTTTTGGATATTGCTTCACTTGGCAGGTCTGAATTACTTTAATGAAATTCATTAACTAGAGGGCACTCAGAGAGTGCATACCTCCATCAAGGCTCGAAGATCAAGGAGGAGGAGAGGGGAAAGGCTTGTTAGGAGGGAGAAAGAGAAAAGGAAAGGTAGAAGTGTGGAGGTGAGAGTAGGGACTATGTAGACTATGAATGTGGTCCCAGGTTCCCACACCTGGGACCACATTCTCCAGAGACCATCTGACGGCGGGAGGCGGGGCCGGCTCGGTGGATCCGACAGATCTGCTGAGCTGGCCCCGCCTAGGAAAATCAGCTGATAAATGTCACCTGGCAACAATCAGCTGACTCTTCTGACGAAGGCTGCAGTGCAGTTGAAACATGTAAAGAAGGTAAAGACATCTTTCTATTTTATTTTTTGTCTTTTATATGAACAAAAGATAAATAATTAAAAGAAGACAAAATGAACCTATTTGACGTAGCTTTCTGAACTCTGCCATGCTAGGATACGGGTGTTCATCACAAGAAACGATCATAATAATCATAATAATAGAAGTTCTTCACAGTCACCATCATTATAACTGTTTTATCAGGATAAAAGATAATATCATCTATTGTCCCACTCCTACATGTGAGTAAGAGTGAGTATAGGAAATATATGTACTGAAAAAATGCTGAGACGTTTAATATTTATTTCCTCCTTTGGAGAAAGACTGGAAAAGAGATTGTTTCACAGAGATATCAGTGGAAATTAATAACTTTCATCCCTCATCAAAATTTAAGACTCACTCACACTGCTGCACTTCATTGAGTTTTTTGTTTACATTTGAACTGTTTACATTTCACTTAAATATATGATTGATGTTATTATAGCTAACTCAAAAATCAGTAATCCATGACAGGCGTCATGGGTGTAAACTGATGAGGAACACTCAGAACGACTGCTGGTACACATTCATGAAGTTGGTTACTGAAGTGCACCAGCCAGGGTAATGCAGGGTTCTACTGAGAAAGGAGGACAACAGTGGTGGTGAGACCCTTGTTTAGCTGAAGTTATCTCACTGGCAGGTGACTCACTGCCTTCTTAAGTGTGCAGGTTAAATTATATTTTAAGGCAGGGATGGGCAACTCTGGGGATAGTGAGGGCCACAAATTTTTTTCCTCACTTCCCGAGGGCCAGCTTTTCATGTAAACCTTCCGGGAGGTGGTGGTGGGGGGGGGGGGATTATTTCCTGCAAAGTCAAAAGTTTCACAATTAAAACTGAAAATGCAAATGAAAGTAAAAGCTACTCAGTGTTTTATCATATTAGAATTAAAATTACTGATAAAATTATATCTGCCCTGCAATGGACTGGCGATCTGTTCAGTGTGTATCCTGCCTCTCTCCCAAAGATGCTGGGATAGGCTCCAGTGCCCCCCCCCCCAAAAAAAATAGGATTAAGCAGTAGAAGATGGACGGATGGATGGATGAATGGATGGATAAAATTATATCATGACCTAATGTTTAAAACTTGTTTAAAATGTTTAAAACTCCATCAAAATGATGACCAAAGAGAAATTCTCGACAATAGTTAACAAAAAAAAAAAGAAAAGCCAAGAAGAATAGGAAATATGATGAGGCTTGGCTTGCTCTTGGATTCATTGTGGGTGTGAAGGGTCAGAGAAATAGCTGTGGGTAGGTGGGCTTGTTAATTGTCTGGCTCCCCAAAATGGGAATTAAAAAAAAAGTTTAAGAGCCACTGGTATAAATGAACAAAAAAAAAAAAATCAGCAGATTAGAATGACCACAGTCTGTGAACTTTTACTGCTGACATGGGATTGAAACCGTCAGTGCTTCAGTCACGCTCTTTAGAAAGAAACCTCAAAGTTTTGAATATTTTTCTGCACAATTAGAAGAAAAGCCTCTGAGCTCCATGAGGCTTCACCTGCCAAACAAGAATACAGTAAATGCTACAGCTCCTCAGTAGTGTTTATTCTTGTTTAAAAGCAGCCTACTTTGTATATTTACTGCTGTTTACAGCCTATCAATGTGGTCTTAGCAGACAACATACCTTAAAAACATGTTCTCCGCCGGTGCACTGTTCCCTCTATGGCTCCTTCACTCTCGCCCTCTCACTTGACCACTTGCACACAGAGTGGCACCTAGGTTTTTAATTTATTTAATTTATTTATTTAACCTTTATTTATACAGGGTAGTTCCATTGAGAGGAAACCTCTCTTTTTCAAGGATGCCCTGTTCATTCACACAGTTACACAATCACACCAGGAAGCTGCCCAGTACAACCACAGACTGATCTGTAGCCACTGAGCAGCTCCACTGGAGCAGCTGGGGTTAAAGACCTTGCTCAAGGGCACCACACTGGGGTTAAGGAGGGTGGGGCAAACACTGCTGTTATCTGTCCCACCTAGATCTAATCCTGCCGGTCCAGAGATCGAACCCGCTACCCTCTGCTCACCAGTCCACATTCCAAACCATTAAGCCACAGCTGCCCAATTAGAGCTCCCTCTGCTGGCGGACTCTGTAATTGCATTTAAGAATGCAGTTCCAAATACGGCAAACAGTATAAATAAATGATTTTTGGAAATGGACAAATGGACTGGCGGGTCACAGTGGATGAGGGGGCAGGCTGCATGCGGCCATGGGCTGCCAGTTGTCCATCCCTGTTTTAAGGGCTCATTGTTGCTTAACCTCTTGCACTCCGTTGTACCGCGGGCGGGCAAGTCTCTGCGTCCCAGAGCGCACGAGGGTGCTCTCGTGAGCCCTCGTGCGCTCTAGGACGCATGATGGAGATGGTGATGATGGCGTCCAAGCGCGCACTGAAAATAAAAGCTGCAGACACAGCCACAAACAGATTAGTTCATCTGATTGACCTCTCATTTGACTAATAAGAGCCTTGAATTGGGTTTCTGAAACCTTGAAGAACCAATGACTGAAAACCTAGCAAGAAGGACCCGCCTACCAACGCTGTGAATGCAGTGACCCAATTGAAGCAGAGAAGTTCGCAAGCTGTTTTTTTTAAGGCTGGGTGAAGACTGACTGCTGCAGCGGATCAAAAAAGGACCCGCAGGAAGAACCGTCACAGACCCAGCAGCACGGAGACCACCCACAAATGCAACCTGTGTGACAGCGACTGCCATTCGCGCATCGGCATGTTCGGCCACAGGCGGTGCTTATTTTGTTTTTGTTCCAGCAGAGTAGTCGTTATGATTTCTTCCATGGTCATAGACCGACGAAGGCTGAGTGACACACACGCCTTTGCCACTCTTTTTTTAATTACTACTGTTATTTGTTTTGAAAAATCGTTCGCCAAAACCGCAATCATGGAAGCACAAAACCGCAATAATGGAATTATGTTTTGATCGGGTCTCGAGACCAGAACCACGAGCGGACCAGCGTCGCATTCGTCTGACAATGAGGAAGAGAAGTTCGCCAGGACACTGCTGCTGTGAAGAGGTAAGGTGTTATAAGCTAAATTATTCTTTATCCTGAAAATTGTAATCCAAAATGACTTTGACCGATCGGTAAATTACAACTGTGCGGCTCACGAAGTCTGAAGTTCGTGTGCCGTGGTACAACGGGTCGTTCATCGCACCCAGACCGTGAACGCCGCCCCCCCCCCCCGCTATTCTTCTGTAGCGGGGGGGGGACAACCCCCCCACACACACACACACACACACACAGACACAGCCCTGAGTGTGACCTTTCATTAGAGCCCAAAATGAAGCTTCTACATTGAATCATTCAAAAGTTAGACGTTTTTCCAAACTGTGCCATTTGGCACAATTTGGCACAGTTCAAAAACGCCTGGGAACTACCTGAGGAAAAAGCTGTGTAATATATCATTTTTTGTGGTATTGTTACAAAATTTTGACCTCAGCTGGATAACACTTGGTTCTACATTTCTGTTGCATTTTCCAGCCCGGATCTGAAGCTGTGTGTTATTTGCAAGCATTTGTATCCAAAAAAACACCCAGGCCAAATTTATTTTCTTCAAGTTCACTATGTTTAGATGACTGTAACTCAGTGGCCGGAGCACTTAGAGAGATTATGACTGTTTTGCCAAAAAATTCAAAGTGTTTTCGTTTAAATGAGATCAACCCCATGAAGATGCTGCAAAGGGTTGAAGAACAGCTTTGGATTTAATTTGGGCACATTATTTTTTGGCGTTTTTAGGGAAATTGAGTGCAAGGGGTTAAAAGAAATTCTTTCTCAGCCCTGGGACATAAACCATTTACTGATGTTCCAGAATTGCTGTTTATATTAAACTAAGTTAATATATCTCACAAAAGTGCTACAAATATTGGACTATTTGCTTTAAATTGTGACTACTGGTTGACCAGGAAAATCTTTAGTCGGGGCAGTCCTAGTCTTTCTTGTGTTTCTTCATCCCTCCTCCCTCTGTTCTCTGTAGAGAAGCAGTTAAAAATTTAGTAAGGGCTCCATCAGGTCATTCCTTCTGACAGTATTATTGCTGCTCAAGTTGACTGGTGACAGCAGCTCAAAAAGACCAACAGAGGTGGACATTTCTTTCCTTAGAACTGAGTTCTGATTTAATCCCATTAGTAAATGATTTCTTTTATCTGTTTTCCCTCTAGACTTCCCAGAGCAACATGTCTGTGAGAACAAGTTTTCTCCTGACCAGCAGCTCTGGAACCAAGAGGAGAACTCGGCTTCGGAACAGGAGGAACCAGGAACTCCACAGGTTAAAGAGGAACAGGAGGAACTCTGCATCAGTCAGGAGGGAGACCAGCTGGAAGTGAAGCTGGAGTCCAATACCTTCATGGTGACTCTTGAGGAAAAGCAGCAGAGTGAAGCAGAACCAAACAGTGAGCAGCTCCTCTCTCACAACCCTGCTGGAACTGAGATCCAAGATGAGGAAGGAAGCCATCATGTAGATTCAGGATTAACTAAAGAAGAAGACAAACCCAAACCAAAGAAGAGACGACTGAAAACAAGAAGTCACCATGAAGGTAAACACTCTGAGAACAAAGACGGACGGATAGATAGATAGATATAGTGCTGTGTGATATGACGGTATATATCGGATGACGATATAACAACGTCTGTCATTTCATAGAATACTCTATTGTTTATCCCGTGATTTAAAATACTCCCGTTTCTTGAACAAAGCTCCTCACCCACTACTTGTCAGTGCCCCCGCCTGTCCCCCTCAGTGTGCACAGGAAGGTGGGGGGCTTGGGCTCTCCAGTGGTTGCTAACTCCAGACTGCCGGTTTGGTCAAATAGCTGCTATTCCTGTTTGTCAGGGATGTGAGAATTGTTTTCCATCATGCTGCATCAGAGAGCATAGTCCGCTACCTCATATTAATAGGAGGTAAGTAACGTTAACACCATATCTAATTAAAAAACGGCAAATGCTAAATGATGTTAGTTGTGGTAACTGGAAACATTATAGTGTATCAGACCATTGCTTCTTTGATTTAAATTACTGCTGAGCTTCTTAGTTTTGTCTGAAAAAATTATTAAAGCTGCAAAAGTGTATGATAATGGCACATACACACAAAATAAATAAATAAAATAATTCAATTCAGCTTTATTTATATAGCACCATTTCACAACAACAGTCATCTCATAGCACTTTCAACTGTAGGGGAAACCCCCACAATTGCAGAAAGACCCCAGCAATCAGGTGATCCCCTGTGAGCAAGCGCGTGGTGATGGTGGAGAGGAAAAACTCCCTTTTAACAGGAAGAAACCTCCAGCAGAACCAGGCTCAGGGAGGGGCAGTCATCTGCTGCGACTGGCTGGGGGGTGAGGGGATAGAGAAGATGAAAAGACAGACATGTTAAAATAAAGCAGGTCGGAGGAGCAAGTTGGCTCTTAATGTAATTTATTTGAATTCTAGTAATTTTAATTAGTCAAGTAGCAATAATGAAAAAAGTTAGTCATCAGATGTATTTTGTTACCTTTTGTGTCTTTGATTTTCAGATTACGACCAATCTGAAATATTTTTACTAAGAAGCAAACAGATTAAATCAGGCCAGAATGGCAGGGCCGTAGGGTCTAACACTTAAATTTTCATTGATTTAAACTAACAGCTAATTTATATCTGTAGATACCAGCGATGGGTAATTTTCCTCATTTCAGACACTTTTTTATGTGTGTTTTTCTTTTTTGCTACTCTCTGGCTCAGGAAATATTGAACTTATTGAAGTTTTACTTTTTTCATATCATATGATTTTGAAGAAAAACCTGAAATTTATGAGAATCAAGTTTCAAATGCACATTAAAAATCTATTTTATAACAACACTGCAAAATTATGAGGGGAAAAAGGTGCATGTAAAAAAAAGTTTTACAGAAAGAGATGGTGTAGAGGGAAGGATGCAGGCGAGGCAACGAGCTGATCAACACAGACTTTATTCTTCCTCTAACAGAACAGGATAGCAAAAGGAACTCTCAGGCCACTGTGCATCTCTCTTTTATACTTTTAATTACATGCATGGTGGCCCGAGGCTCCGACCTCACATTATGCTTAGAACAAAGCCTGTGCGGCGCATTAACATGATATTACACAGGTGCCGCACCTTCACTCCTCTCCTGGCGGCCCCGGCATCTGCTCTTCTCCCCAGGGGGTGCCTAGCCTTCACTGTTCCGTCTGGACCCCCCCGACCACGTCTCCTCTCTTGGTCCATTGTTCTCTGGGTGGAGAAGTCCAACACCTTACCCTCCACAACGGTCCTTTTTATGTGATTATCTAAACTGTAGAATTTACAGAAAATGTATATTGTGATATATATCATAATTGTGATGTAAGATGACTTATATTGTTATATGAAATTTTTGTCATATCACCCAGCCCTAGATGGATGGATGGATGGATGGATGTTCTTTACTGATCGCAAACTGGGAAATTTTAGTGCAGTAGCAGCATGGCATACAGTAAACACATAAAACGGGCAGAAATACCCAAAGCATCATAAAATCGTAAAGAAAATGGAAAAAGGAATTACCTAGAAAAGCTAAACCCACTGAACTAACTAAAAACTAAAAATAAAGGATGACCCGTATAGAATATATATACAGTAGATAAGTGTCATGTCCAGTGCCTCCTCGGGGCAGAAAGGATAACCCAAGCACCGGATAGTGTCGTGCATTTATTAACAAAAAGACAAAACAGTTCAGAATGATGACAGAAATACAAAAAGGTCCAAACAGAGAAAACTTACAGGATGTGACTCGGAGCGTGGAAAGCTCCGGAGGGGTGAGCAGCACGACCGGAGGAGATGAAAGAAGTTCACAAACGAGGTTCCAAAACACATGTACACCAACAATGTAGCCCCACTGACCCAGTGCCACGGCAGAACTTAAATACTAGTGAATTAGATTAACACAAATGAGTACCGGTGTGGACACACATGAGCAGGAAAACGATGCACAATAATGATTTGAATCGGCTGATACATGAGGGAGGAGCAGCTAGATTGACAACTTGACAGGTGACACCTCCAGCAGAGCAAAAACCCAGAAATCGCCTGACAGCTGTCAACCCAGAGAAAAGAACAAACAATCACAGCAAACTGAAAACAAATACAGATAGCCATGGATCCAAAAACAATTACAAAACAAGACATGGCCAGAAATAACAGGAACACAACTGGAGAGAAATGAGAGGCAGAATGACATCAATAGGAGTACAGTAAAACAATAAATAAATAAATGTATAGGAAAAAGCCACGAACCTGGGTCCTGCAGGAATCCAAGCCCCAGCTTGTGACAGATAAGTACTGAGTAAGAGGTACAGTGTACTGTGCAAAATAGAACAATAAGGTGCAGGGTGTAATGTAAAGTACAAAGTAGACTGAAAAGTGCAGTGTGACAGTTGGATTATAACCAATTTCCAAATTTTAGAGTGCATTATTGTACAGTGTAATGGCATGTGGCAGGAAAGCAGTCCCTCCAGGATTTTGACGTTGACGTCAGGGGAAGCGTACCATCAGAGACGTTGGCGGGGCTTGGCAGGACCACAGCCTGCAAGCTCCCAAGAGCACAGCCATGAGTGCTGTTGAACCTGTAACCGCTGCCGAGAGGCCATCTGCCTCGGGTGACCTGAGCCCTGAAAGGAACTTGGCTTTGTGAAATGAAGCCGTTGTGGATTCTCACGCTCCTCAAGAGGTCTCCGGACACTTACCCTGGATGATCCTGGCCGTTGAAAGGACTGCGTGCACAGTCTCGCCTTCTGCTCCTCGTCTAACACCGCCTCTGCTGCAGGCCCTAAGACCTGTCCAGGCGCTATCGCAGCCTCCAAAACAAACAGCAGCCTTGTCTGTATCTGCCAATCCAGACTGGCCCAACCACACATGCCACCGGCCATGGTCAGCTAGGCCAAGGAATTCCCAAGTGCTGTAGCATGAATCACAGTGTTCCCAATCCTTACCAACTCGGGAAGAAGGTCAGTTCTGCTTTTTGACTCTAGGGCCCTTATCAGACCTTCTAAATACACTAAAAGAAGTGTATTAGTATTTGCCAGCCTGGAGGCCATAGCCACAGACTGGTAGGCGCTAGCCACTAACCCAGCAGTGGCACAACACTTCCTGTTAGGGTGGTGTACAGACTTGCTGCCTAAGGGGGGACCTCCAGCCAGCCATGCAAAGGTAGAGCCCACCCTCAATGCACCATCCAAGCACTGCTCTGCAGCGCCACTTAAAATACTGAGTCTAGAACGAGGAGCAGCAGCCTCCTTAGATGAGCTTACTATTTGTGCAAAGGTTCCCCAAAGTCAGGATAAACTGGCAAGGGAACCTGCCTCTGGGATGGAGGACCTCTTTTCAAAGCCGGAGCCCTAGGTGGAGAAGATGGGTGGGGGCAGCAGCTGGTGCTGCTCCAGAGGGCAGTGCCCTGACAGCTATAGGGCTCAGGAAGGTCCTTCTCGACTGGAGAGTCACCGTCAACTTCATCATCATCCTCAGACAGACATCCACTCACCCAATGGCGCCACAGTAGGAGTTGATGGTCTTACCCAAGTTATCAGAGGCCATGAGAGACACTGCATCAGCATGCGATCTCAGGGCACATACGGCAGCCTGGTGTGGCATACCCAAAGGTGACGGTGATTTGCAGCCATATGTTCAATGGTCTCACGCACTTCCTCCAAATGGCTCTGCATGAAAATCCACCCGCTGGATCGCGTAGCTGGCTTCCCTTCAATCTGCTTCTGCTTCCTGCTGGCCTTCCCAGTTCCAGCTGGAGCACTTAAACCCGGAGGGATGGACCCTGGGCTGGTGGCATACCAGTGTCTGGGCTATTTCCCCCTCCTTCACTCCCCGCAGAAGCCATTATTCCTCCAAGAGAACACTAGGAGCAGAAACAGGACAGTTATTATTATTATTATTATTATTGTCATTGTAAACGGGCCAAAGGGCTGTTCGATGAGGGTACAAGCGCGCTAGTCAGAAAACAACATAGCAATATCAGATGTCACTTCCCACCTGTATGCAGTACCCCTCCCCCCACAAAAGGTGGCGAGAGTGCACCAAGCACAGGAGCACTCAGTACTCAAAGAAGACATTTTTTTTTTTTTTTTTAAGAAGATAGACTGTCAGTTGAGAAGAAGAAAACAATACAGAATTAATGGAAAATTGTACTGTGTGTTAAATTGTTAAGCAATTCCTGCTTGATGAAGGCAAAATATATCACATACCCCAAGGCAGATAAAGCATATTGTGTGCTGTTTTGCTGCTAAACAGTTTTCTGCCTGAAGGAGAAGGCACAAAAATACATCACAAACCTTAAGCAGGTAAGGGTAGTACATACCTCACACAGCTAAACTGTTAACAGTTCCAGCTGAAAAGAAGGCAAGTGTTTATTACATACCTCTAAGCAGATACGGACAGTGCACGTCACACTGCACAGCCGCTGCAAACCTTCTCATTCAGGCAGAAAACAACAAATTTTATGACACAGCGATGGGGTACCAAAGGTAAGGCAGCCCAAAACGCACAGAAAACACAATGTTAAACAGACTGGTATAAGCTCTTACCGACCAGGAGGATAGAAAGAGGAAGAATGGGGGAATGTAAGGGATATGTATAAGGTGTGCATCCACAGGTGTGATTAATTTGGAATAATACTCCTGCCCCGAGGATCATAGTCACGTAGTTACAGGTTCACTGAAATGAAATAAAACACATTGCAGTATTTGATTTTATCCCATGCTGCCGTCTCAAGAGATGTTTCAACTCGCATTTACATACGCTAACACTTCCACCATTCCCACGGTAGCGATAGCGTCATGGCGTTGCTTGGTAATGGCAACGTGTGATGTCATGACGCATGCCGTTAAAAAAAAACCATGGAAATGTAAACCCCAGCATTGATGAGAGGAATGGATAACATCAGCAACGTATGATTCCAGGGGATTGAAAAAATTGTTCTCGATTCCCATCCCTACAGGAGCATGAGGGGGAGGTGTGTGTGTGGGTCTGGCTGTGTTGTGGGGGGAGGTGACAGACGGTGAGTTGAACCTGTTATAAAACAGGTTTAACTCGTCAGCTGTCTCCAGGCTCCCCGATGACTGTCCTCCCCGTTACGCCCAGTGATGTTTCATTCCAGACTAAAAGATTCAAAGATTTTTATTGTCAATACTCTACTGTATATGTACAGGATGTACAGGAGAATTGAAATGCCATTTCTCTCTCTCTTAGTAGATGTACATAATATAAAAAAGGAATAAAGATGAAAACAACAATTCTATGTACAGTAATAGTACCAGTAGTGCAAATTCAGTGCAGTAGAGGAGGTGCAAACAGTGACAGTCTGGAATATGCATGGGCAGTAGTAGGGCATTGCGATATGACCAAAATTTCATATCGCGATATGAGTAATCTTATTTGATGATAATGATATATATTTCAATTTACATCTATCCATCTTCTACCGCTTTTCTGGAGGTTTGGGTCACGTAGGCAGCAGTTCAAGCAGAGAAGCCCAGACTTCCCTCTCCCCAGCCACCTGCTCCAGCACTTCACAGAGGATACCAAGGTGTTCCCAGACCAGCTGGGAGATGTCTCTCCAGCGAGTTCTGGGTCTGCCCCGGGGACTCCTCCCAGTGGGACGTGTCCAAAACACATTAAGTGGGAGGCATCCAGGAGGCATTCTGATCAGATGCCCAAACCACCTCAACTGGCTCCTTTCAGTGTGGAGGACCAGCGGTTCTTCTGTGAGCCTCTGCCGGATGATTGAGTTCCTCACCCTATCTCTAAGGGTGAGCCAAGCAATCCTACGAAGAAAGCTCATTTCAGCCACTTGTATCCGCAGTCTCATTTTTTTGGTCATTACCAAAGCTCATGACTATAGGTGAGGGTAGGAATATAGATTGACTGGTAAATCGACAGCTTTGCCTTAGAGCTCAGCTCCTTTCCCTCACCACCCTGGAGCGAGGCCTGGGGGAGTGGCTTGATGGCTAGCACCTGGTGGCCGGGTTTCTGCCCACGGGACCTGGCCGGGCTCAGCCCGAAGGAGTTACATGGGTCCGCCCTCCAGTGGGCTCACCACCTGCAGAAGGGACCATGGGGGTCCGGTGCTATGTGGATCAGGTGGCGGTCAAAGATGGAGACCTTGGCAGCCTGATCCCAGGCTTCTCGATATACATTTTCTGTAAATTCTGTAGTTTATATGTATATGATAACCAATAAAAAGGACTATATCTTTTTCTACATTTGAAATTACATACTGAAAAAATCAATTGTACAAATTAATCTGTCATTAATTTTATGCATTTGTTCCCGCTTAATTTTGCAGTGTTATAAAATTGTTTTTTTAATGTGCATTTGAGATGACTTCAACTTTATTCATTATCGCTACTAGCCTATTTAAAAATGATTAGAAATCAAGATACATTAAGAGCCAGTTTATTCCTCTGACACGTTTTAATTAATTATTTATTTAGTGTGTATGCGGCCGGCTGTCACGCACTTTTGCAGCTTTAGTAATATTTTTTCAGATCAAAATTGAGAACCTTTGCAGTAATTTAAACCAGAAAGATGGTCTGAATACACTATAATGTTCTTATTAGCAACAAGTTAGCATCATCATTTCACATTTGCCATTTTATAATTACAGAGAGATGGTGTTAATGTTACTTACCTCCAATTAAAACAAGGTTAGAGGACTATCCTCTCTGATGCAGCACGGTGGGAAAAATGTCCCACGTCCCTCACACAGAAATAGCGGCTCCACAGAAGTAGCGGTAAAACATTAGCTTGCGGTGAGGTGCTGTGGCGCAGCGCGGGAGGAGAGGTGGGGGGCAGTGACAAGTAGAAATGGATATGTGTTCTTTTAGATCCCGATATAAACAATACCAGTTTTATATGAAACGGTAGACGTTGTTTATCGCGTCACCCATATATAGTCGTCATAGCTCATACATGCCGTGAGGCAGTAGTGTGCAAATTTATAAACAGCAGCAGATGGGACATTAGTGCAAATTGGTTGTAGTAAGTGCTAAGACATACTGCAGCAGATGTAAGACTGTTGGCATACTGAGTAGTTCTGTTGCATAACAGCTGAGGTAGAGTACTTTGAGTAAATGAGTGTTACAGTCCAGGGGTGGACATAGTGGCTAGAGTTCAGAATCCTGATGGCCTGATGAACGAAGCTGTTTAACAGTCTTGTGGAGTCTGCCCGGAGGGTCCGGTACTTTCTCCATGAGGGCAAGACGCTGAAGAAGGAGTGTGAGGGGTGGGAGGTGTCACCTGCAATGTTGATGGCTCTGTGGGTGAGGCTGCTGTGGTAGATGTCCGTGAGGGAGGGCAGAGGGGCACAGATGATCTTGCCGGCTGCGTTCACTGTGCATTGTAGAATCTTTCAGCAGGAGGCGGTGCAGCTTCTGTACCGCACAGTGATGCGGCTGGGGAGGATACTCTCAATGGTGCCCCGGTAGAATGAGCACATGATGGGGAGTGGGACTCGTGCTGTCTCCAGTTCCAGTCCACACATCTCGCACATTGTTCTACTGGAGCTTGGCCTCCAGCTTCCTCCTGTACTGTAATTGTCTTTATATGTCCTCAGCATCTCTCTCAGTTCATGCTGCACTCTGCTCAGTTCCTCTCTGTCTCCAGACCTGAAAGCACTATTCTTCTTGTTAAGAAGTGCTTTCATGGTCACTGGGAATCCATGATTTGTTGTTGGGGAAGCAGCACGCGGGTCCGGGCGGACATGGTTGTATGTACAGCTGCAAAATTAGTCGATGTTGACGACAATGTTGATCATAAAAATTTGTCGGCGCAAAATTTTATTGTCGACACGTCGTTTAATTTTAAAGTTTATGACATGCTGTGTAAAAGTTCAGTTCTAACTGCAGTGCATTACCATAACTGCTGTGGGCAGTGGCACTTCTGTTATCCAGGATGCCTGAACTCAGCCAGCACAGAAAGATAAACACGGGAGAAGAGGAGCTAAAAAAGACATGAGACAAATAAGTGAGAAGTGAGACTTTATCACAAATAAATTCAAACAGCTTAAATATTTCACTGTATGTGTAGTGGAAGGCTCAATTTCCCTACACTGTATCTTAAAGCATCTGCTGGTCAGCCTGACTGTCTCCCCCCTGTAAGCCCATTTGGGAGACAGGCCACAAGTTGCACCCCTCTCCCCACCACAACGCCTCCACCTCCCCCTGCAACCATCCCCCTCCTCACCATCTGCCTACCCCATTCCTCCCATTATCTCCAGCTCATAGACCACGCCGGCTTCAGACTGTGAATAAACCATGAGAACCATGTCAAAATTAACTCAAATACCCAACAAACCACCTCACTCACCAAACCCATCAGCAAATCATTATGGGCATTTTAAATGCCTGCTCCCTTTTAAAATAAATCTTTTATTATTAATTATTTGATTTTAGGATCATAAACTGGACTTTCTGTTTTTAACTGAGATGTGGCTTGGGTACCGACCGCCCATCAGTTGTTCTCACTGAGGGCCTCTCCACCCAATTTTAAACTTTTTATTTTCTACAAGGATGGGTCAGAAAGGTGGTGGAACTGCATCAATAATCTCCAGTGATTTTAATTATAAAGAAATAACATTTATTGAGTACACCACCTTTGAATATCATGCCTTTGTTTTTAACTGCCCCCCAATTTTATGCATTAGTTTACAGACCACCAAAACCATGTGAAGCATTTATCAATGAATTCTCTGATCAGATGCCTCAAACCACCTCACCTTTCAGTGTGGGAGGACCAGCGATTCTTCTCTGAGCCTCTCCCAGATGATTGAGTTCCTCACCTTATCTCTAAGGGTGAGCAAAGCAATCCTACAAAGAAAGCTGCATTTCAGCCACTTGTATCCGCAGTCTCATTTTTTTTGGTCAATTACCCAAAGGCTCATGACCATAGGGTGCAGACTGACTGGTAAATCGACAGCTTTGCCTTAGAGCTTAGCTCCTTCTTCACCACCCTGGAGCCAGGCCTGGGGGAGTGGTCAATCATCCATGCAAAATATAACAAGGTAGTCATAGCTGGTAAATCTTCATATAGATGATGCGTCCAGCTCTTTTTTTCTAGTAAAATTATAAACCTTCTTAACTGTGTGGCTTTTAATCAACCAC
This sequence comes from Pholidichthys leucotaenia, assembly GCA_020510985.1. Classification (NCBI taxonomy): domain Eukaryota; kingdom Metazoa; phylum Chordata; class Actinopteri; order Cichliformes; family Pholidichthyidae; genus Pholidichthys; species Pholidichthys leucotaenia. Next base: position 124,910,009 of record CM035841.1, read on the forward strand.
ATCACCCAGTCAACTCACAACAGAGGACACACCTTAGACCTGTCATCACCTACGGCCTGTTCCCTAGTTTAGTCCTCTGTTGTAGACTTGGCTGTGTCAGACCACTTCTGTGTTTTTTTTATTCAGCGAGAGACCCTGGCGAGAACTGTGAGGACACGCCATCTGACTTCTGAAGTGGCTGCAAATTTTATCAGGGTTTTTATTGAGGCTCCTGCTGAGGTTCTACCTGCATCATGTGATTTTGTTACGGACAGTTTTTAACCATAAACTAAAATCAGCACTGACTTGGTTGTGCTACTAAAAAACCAAAAACACACAAAAATTAAACTTGCCCCACCCTGGTGGAATGAAAATATAAATGCAGAAAAGAAAGGCAGCATGGCGGCGGAGTGGTTAGCACTGCGGCAGCACAGCTACTCACCTTTGGCTGGGGGATCCTGGGTTTCGATCCCAGCCCCTGACCAACAGTGATCTGTGTGGGGTTTGCATGTTCTCCCCCGTGTCTGCGTGGGTTTACTCCGGGATTTCTCCGGTTTCCTCCAACATGCCTAGAGACATGCAAGTTAGGTTAATTGGGCATCAAGACTGGGGATTCTGATTGTCCTTAGGTATGGCTGTGAGAGTGAATGGGTTGTCCTGTCTCTCTGTGTTGGCCCTGTATTGCAACTGGCAATCTGTCCAGGGTGTAACCCTGCCTCTCGCCCAAAGATGCTGGGATACGCTCCAGCCTCCCCCCCCCCCCCGCGACCCGAAAAGGAGTTAAGTGGAAGAAGATGGATGGATGGCATGAAAAGAAAATGCAGAGGCAGCAGAGTGAAGGTAGATAAAAACAAAATTACTCTTCACTACCAAATTCTACAATAACATGGAAACTATGTAATAAATACTGTGAAGCAAGTCAGAAATTCCTACTTATGACACCCAAAAAAAACAGTCCAGAATCCTTTTCTCCACTATTGATCACCTGATCAACACTGATTTTCTGAAGCCCGCAGGATGCCAAGTAGACTCACTCTGTGAGGACTTTGCAAACCAATTCAGAGGTAAAATAGAGGGTTATTAGATTTAATCTCTTGTCACAATATAACTGTCTGTAGTACTGTGGAACCTTTGCTTTTGTCTGAGGGAAACGCTGAGAATTTTGCCCTGGTCGATGGTGAAACTCTTGGTCAAGATTTCTCCAAGTCAATCCAACGACCTGTCTCTTTAGATCCCAGTTCTCATCACTTTTAAAAACATTTTGTGGATTTTTCCAGGAGGAACTCTTAAATACAGTGAATTACTCTCTCCAGACAGGTGTTTGTCCCTCCTGCTTTAAAACGGCAGTGGTGAGACCCCTTCTGAAGAAAAGTAATTTAGGTTCGAAAACCTTAATAACTACAGACCAGTATCCAACTTACCATTTTTAAGCAAAATTTTATAAAAACTTGTTTATACTCAGTTAAATTATTTTTTTTTAAATATCAAATAACATTTAATGAAAACCAGTCTAGTTTTAGCATGGTACCACAGTACAGAGACAGCCCTGGTCAGGATTGTTAATGACCGAAGGCACAATATGGACTCAAAGAATTTCAGTCCTGGTCTGACTGGACCTAAGTACTGCCTTTGATACAGTAGACCACCATATTCTTTTAACCAGACTGTATCTGGTTGGCCTCTCTGGTACTGTTCTTAATTGGTTCAAGTCCTATCTCACAGACAGGAACTTTTTAGTAAGTATGGATACATGTTCTTCCAGAGTCTACAAAATTCAATTTTAGGTCCATCCATCCATCCATCCATCCATCTTCTACCGCTTAATCCTTTTTGGGTTGCGGGGGGGTATCCCAGCGTCTTTGGGCGAGAGGCAGGGTACACCCTGGACAGATCGCCAGTCTGTCGCAGGGCCAACACAGAGAGACAGACAACCATTCACTCTCACATTCATACCTAAGGACAATTTAGAATCCCCAGTTGCTGCCCATTAACCTAACCTGTATGTCTTTGTCCTGTGGAAGGAAACCGGAGTACCCAGAGAAAACCCACGCAGACACGGGAGAACATGCAAACTCCACACAGAAGGGTCACCAATGGTCAGGGGGTGGGATCGAACCCATGATAGTCAAAGGTGGAATCAATCCCGTGACCTTCTTGCTGTGCTGCCACAGTGCTAACCCCTGCTCCACCGAGCTGCCCAATTTTAGGTCCAATACTTTTTAATCCCTGTATGCTGCCCCTTGGGGATGTTATCAGGTGACATGGTATTAATTTCCATAGTTACAGTATGCCGATGACACCCAGCTTTATATCGCTGATGCTCCTGATGACGTGGAACCCATCAATACCCTTTTTTTTTTCCACAATATCTTTATTGAACCTTTTTTTTTTTTTAACAAACATGATACAAACAATCAAACACTAACACTAAAGTACTACAAAAAAAAAAAATGCACTAAAAACACCAACAACCACCAACAAAATCAAGTCTTCAACAATGCTCCTCTGTTTAGTCTAGACAATCCAATACATAAGTATACATATTATGTTCACCAGTTTGGAATTTACAAGGTCCACACACATCATTCACCTTCTTCTTCAAGAGTTATGTTTAAATTTTTTACATAATCAATAAAAGGTCTCCATATATTCTCAAACACAATTTCCTTTGATTTCAGTATATATGTTATTCTTTCTAATGGAAGGTTTGTTAACATCTGTCTTAACCACTGAGTCACATCTGGTCTATGAGTCTTTTTCCATAATAGTGCAATACATTTTTTGGCATTAAGCAAACTGAGGTCTATGAATGTTCTTTCACTTTTATTAAAATTATGCTTTTCTGGGTACAGACCCAACAAAAACAGTTTAGGATTCAATATGATTTGTTTTGAGATTATTTTTTCAATTGTTACCCTCACCTCTTCCCAAAACATTCTTATTAATCTACATTCCCATATACAATGAAATAGGGTTCCTTTACTTTCCATGCATTTTGTGCATGTATCTGGTATATTTTTGTTATATCTATTTAACTCCTCCGGTGTAACATACATCCGCATTAACCATTTGAAATGTATCAATTTAAGGCGTGCATTTATTGATTTGGTTTGAGCTTCTGTACAAGCCAATTCCCATTGTTCCTCTGAAATTTCAATTTGCAGATCTTCTTTCCAGTAGTTTAATCTTTTCAGTGAATTTTCACTTGAAGATAGTGTCAATGAGTTATAAAACTCTGAAATAATACCCTTTCTTTTACTATCTTTCATCATCATTTTTTCCAAGGATGAATAAATAGGTCGAGTGAGAGCTTTATTTTGATTTGATCGAATAAAGTTTCTAAGTTGAAGATATTTAAAAAAATGTGTTCTATTGAGATTAAATTTGATCCTCAGCTCTTCAAAAGACATTATGTTGTCTGCACATGGCAAATATAAATCCTGAATCTTTTGTATCCCTTTTAAATTCCATACTTTAAATACAGCGTCCGCTCTCCCTGGTTTAAAATATTGATTACCCCATATTGGACTAAATTGTGACAATAACTGTGGTTCTTTTAAATAGTTTTTAGCTTCACACCATATTTTGATCATATGCTTTACAAATGGATTTTTAACTTGTTTTTGTAATTTTTTTGCCGAATCTGAGTATATGAATATGGGAAGAGGTAAAGGTAAATTGTATGATTCCATTTCAGTCCAGTGAGGGAGATCATTTGATGAAAAATAATATGTCATAGACCTCAGTTGTGCCGACCAATAATACAACATAAAATTTGGACATTTCAGACCTCCACGATCAAATGGTAAATATAATAAAGACAAACGTAATCTAGCCCTCCTGTTGTTCCATATAAATTCCACTAACTTTTTTTTTATTCTTGAGAATAGATCTAAAGGTGGTGATAAGGGAATGTATTGAAATAAATAAAGTATTTTAGGTAAAATATTACTTTTAAGTATATTGATTCTCCCGATCATCGACATTGGTAGTGACATCCATCTCTGAGTTAACTCATTGATATCTGTCATTAAGGCTTCATAGTTGACACTGGCGACTGATTCTAGCTTAGGCATAATTTGGATTCCTAAATATTTAAACTGATTTACAACATTGAATTGATTTACCTCAGGGGCTGGGTAATTTCTCTGGGTCTCATTTAGCATTAATATTGAAGATTTAGTTTTATTTATTTTATATCCTGATATTTCCCCAAAATTCTTTATTAAATTCAACAAGGTTGGAATTGATTTTTTTAGATTCGACATAAACAAAATTATATCATCGGCGTACAGGGAGATTTTATGTTCTGTTGGTCCAACTTTAATTCCATATATTTGTGAATGTAAACGTATCGCTATCGCTAAAGGTTCAATTGCCATAGTAAACAGTAAAGGTGAAAGTGGACAGCCTTGTCGACATCCTCTATTGATTTTTATTGGTTTTGAAATATTGTTATTTGTTAGGATTTCTGCTGTAGCATTATTGTATATTATTTGAACCCATTTTATGAAATTATTTCCAAGTCCAAACCTTTGTAGGACTTCAAAAAGAAAGGGCCATTCAACTCTATCAAAGGCCTTTTCGGCGTCCAATGATAGGAGAGCTGTATCCGGTGCTTCTTTATTAAAATAAATAATATTAAATAGTCTTCTTACATTATGGAAGCCTTGTCTACCCTTTATAAAGCCATTCTGATCTCGATTAATAATATTTGGTAAAATTTCTTGTATTCGTCTTGCTAAAATTTTACAGATTATCTTAAGGTCGGCGTTTAATAGGCTTATTGGTCTCATATTTTCACATTTATTAGAGGGCTTACCTGGTTTTGGCAGCAGTATAATTAAGGCATTATTTATGTATGATGGTAAATTATTATTTTGAAATGCTTCTAAAACCATTTCCAAAAAAGGTTTTATTAATTTATTCTTAAATTTTTTATAAAGGTCAACTGGAAGACCATCTGGTCCTGCACTTTTTCCTGATTTCATATTATCAATGGCTAGCCCAACTTCTTCTTGACTAATTTTAGACTCCAATATCTCCCTGTTTTCATTTGGAATACACGGTATAGATAGTTCGTTCAAAAACCCATTTAGTTTTGTTAAATCAGGTTCATTTTTGGTATCATATAATTTTTCATAGTAATCTCTAAAGGCTCTATTAATTTCTAAAGGATCTATAACTACCTGTCCCTTACTTATAATACTGGTAATTGGTGTTTTAATTTCCAATTGTTTAATCTGCCATGCTAATAATTTTCCTGATTTTTCACCTTGTTCATAAAAAGATTGTTTCAATCTTAGAAGACTCGAGGCAGCTCTATTCGCTGATTTTTTGTCGTATTCAGCTCTCAAAATCAGTAATTCATTCTCCAACCTTGGGTCACTTCCTGCATACACTTTTTCCTGAAGACTTTTTATTTTATGTTCCAATTTAGCTCTCTCCTCTCGAGTCTTCTTAGATTTTGATCCTGTATAACTAATAATATGTCCCCTAATAAAAGCTTTGAAAGCCTCCCACTTTACACATGCTGATGTTTGTGTAGTATTGATGTCAAAGAACTCGTCTATCTGTTTTTCTATATACTTGACAAATTCCTCATCCTGAAGCCATTTATGCTGAAATTGCCATCTACCTGATTCCTTTGTCAATTTTTTATCTACATATATTAGACAACAGGGTGCATGATCAGAGATCACGATGTTATCATAAAAGCAGTTTTGAATCTTGGACCTTAATTCTGTGGAAATCAAAAAATAATCAATACGTGAGAATGTCTTGTAGGTACTGGAATAACAAGAATAGGCTTTAACTTGTGGTTTCATTTCTCTCCATATATCTAACAATCTCAATTCTTTCATAAAATGATTAATAGTCATCCTACATCCAATGTGCGTACAATCCAGTCCTGTTGATCTATCCACACCTGGATTCAATGTACAATTAAAATCCCCTGCTATTATATGTTGCCCTGTAAGTGATGATAAGATGAGAAATAAATTAGCAAAGAACTTCTGATCATCTATATTGGGACCATATAAGTTCACAAGATTTATATTTTCTAATAGCAAAGAACCTTGAATGATTACATATCTTCCAAATTTGTCTCCAATTACATTTTTCACTTGAAAAGGAACTGATTTATGTATGAGAGTCATAACTCCCCTGGCTCGGGATGAAAATGAAGAGGTGAATACACTTCCCTGCCATCTACTCCTAATTCTTTTAACATCCTCCTCTATCAGATGAGTTTCTTGTAAAAACACAATTCTTGAACCCATGTCCTTTATTTTATTCATAACTTGTTTAAGTTTTTTTAAATTTTGTAGACCTCTGCAATTCCATGAAGTTAAATTAAGATTAACACTTTGGTCCATGATCAATAGAGAGTTTGGGATTACCTTGCAGTGTAAACATGCTCATACAGAGAAGCAAAAACATGAGTGGTTGAACATTCATCCTACAAACTACACACAAACAAATTTCCCCTTCCCACACTTGTGGCAAACCCCCCAAAATCAAAAGAAAAATTCTGTCTCCCGATATAGCCATCGACCGTTCCACACCCACGGGGAACAGCCTAAGCCACTCCTTCTTCATCCTCCCAATCACCCTAACTCTACTGCTTTTAATGACGTAACATTAACTCTCCTCTGTAGTTTTCCAACTTAACTCCAAAATTTTTAACAACTTTGTACATCATAGTTTTTTTTTTTGTTTGTTTGTTTTGTTTTTGTTTTGTTTTTTTAATATATAATACAATCTATATTTTGTAAACTTACTATTTACTTCAAGTCAGTCAGATGCCTGTGCAAATGCTTAATTATTCTACCTTATATTTTGTTCATGCTTAGCTCCCACCAGTCTCTTCTTCTTCTTTGATCTTCTTGATGAACTCCTGCGCCTCCTCTGGGGTCTTGAAGATGTGGGTTCTGCCCTCATACGTGGTCAGCAGTCTCGCAGGATAGATTACACCATGACGAATCCCAAGGTTGCGCAGCTCCTTACGTACGGGATCAAACTGCTTCCTCAATTGCTGGATTCCTGTGGCCAAATCTGGGTAGAACCGCACCTGCTGGTCCTGGTGTTTAATCTCTCCTTTAGCACGTGCAGCGTTGAAGATCTTCATCCTGTCTCTGTTGCTAAGAAACTTCATAATTAAGGTCCTCGGCGGTCCCTTATCTCTCCGTGGGCCAATACGATGTGCTTTTTCCAGAACCACTGCTGATTGCAACTCCTCGCTGCCCAGCACCTCCGGAATCCACTTTTCCAGAAAGGAACATACGTCCCGACCTTCTGATTCCTCTGGAAGACCCACCAGCCTCAAATTATTCTGTCTCGACCGAGATTCCAAATCCAAAATATTATCTTCCAGAGATTTATTTTTTTTTTCCAAAGTGCGCACCTTTAATTGAAGACGGGTGACGTCATCTTCAGCACTAGCGAGACGGAGCTCCATCTGCGCCGTTCGTTCTACACAGTCACCCAATTCCTTTCTTATTCCTTCCAACGCTGTCATAATCCCATCAAATCTAGAGGAAAAGTCCGCTCTCATTGAACTCATGGCAGCCATCAGCGCATCTGCGCCATTCCCCGCAGATATCGCACCGTTGCCAGCCTCCTCCGCCATATATGGAGTTTTGTTTGCTGCGTCACAGACCTGAAAGTCCGTTAATTTGGACTGTTTCGGCGGCTCGCTTTTTCCTTTTCCTGGTTTTCCAGCCTTAGGCTTCGCCGACATATCCTCGCCCAAATGCTGGGATACGTTCTGTCCCAAATGAGAGAGTTATTTGCCGATTTTTTTTCTCCAGGAGCAGAGCAGAGCGAGACACGTCCGTCCTACGTGGCAGCCATAACCGGAAGTCATCAATACCCTTTTTAACTGTATTTTAGACGTTAAGTCAAGTCATGGATGGCAGCAAACTTTCTTCAGCTCATCCAGGACAAAACTTGAAAAGTTTTGAGAGAAGCTCAGAGAGAGAAAAATTTTTTACGAAAATTACAGTCTGTCCTTTACCCTATCCCAATACAGTGGTGTGAAAAAGTGTTGCAGAGATAACACAAGTAAACACAAAATGCAGTTTTTAAAGGCCAAATGTCACGTAACAGGGTACTTTAAATATCTTGAAACTAGATATAAAAGGGAACCGATCCGTTCGGGTCTTGGTGCATATGCTTCAGTAACAACGGAATATTCGTTAATTCAAAACTGCCGCGCTTGGCCTGACACGGCCCCTGGAATCGCCTGGGGAAGAAGGCGGAAGTGACAAAATCGATTGTACCCTAGTTTGATGCTTGGGGTATTTCAATTGATTGTTTATATGGAGACTGGAAGGTTGAAGTGAGCAACAAGAAAGAAAAAATTGGATATTTCACCCATACCTTAAAACGGGACTATCAGGGACAGCTGGGTAATAAGGGACACTTCTCTGGGAAATGTTTTCATACCTGTCAAGTGAGACGTTTTCGCCGTACTTCAACACCGTAAAAAGCGGCTATAAGGGACGGTGGAGCAACAAGGGACACCTCTCTGGGAAATGCCCCAAATGCAACTCGTGTTGTTATTGTCAAATATTTTAAGGATTCATGGATATTTGACAATAACAACACAACTCAGCGTCCGGCGCAAAATAAAAAAAAAAAGCAGAATTCTGTATTTGTCAGGCGATCTCTCTCTGTTCCGCAACCGCTGCACAGCTGAACGTGTTAAACCATTGTCCTAATGACTTCTCATTGTAGTGAGAATAGCTCACGCTGAGCGATCAGCCCGCCCTGACAATCTGACTGATGATTGACTCCACACTTCTCATTGTAGTGATAATAGCTCCCGCCGAGCCATCTGCCAGCACCAGCTGTGGGGGATCACACACAGGACGTGCTCCGCAACACACTCAATTTTTTTCCCCGTATTTTCCTTAAAATATTTGACAATAACAACACGAACTACATTTAAAACATTTCCCAGAAAAGTGTCCCCCCTCACTCCGCCGTCCCCCACAGCCGCGCTTGGCACCAAAATACGGCGAAAACGTCTCACTTGACAGGTATGCGCCTCCATTTTCATATTGATCTGGTCAATTTCTTGACAGCAGCGGCTCTCCTCCACTGTAATAATAATGGCTTTCGAAAAATCAATATTTATGGGGCGCCCTCGACAGACCCCCTTCGGCTTCGCAATTCTGGAGGCGATTAATGTCCAGTTCAATGACATTTTCCACTGGTTCTGCTCTCTGGTCATCGTTGGAACTGTTGTCATCAGACAAAGCATCTGATTCCGTCTCGGACGGCTCGAACCTGTAAGGTTCAATGCCTCTGTCACTGTCTGAACCACTGACAAAAAAAAAGACAAAACTAAACTAATTTGTTCACAATCGCTGTCACTTTCCGTCATGATTGTCCAATGTTGATAAGTGTGAATGTGGATAGGCAGGGCAGCCAGGGTACAACTGGTGATGTCAAAAACATGGGCGTGGTCTGGACTGGCTGTCACAAGCCAGCAAGCAAGGTGGGGCCTTCACCTGGTGTATTTTGTGCAATTATGTAAATACAGGTGGGTGATATGGTCTCCGGTATGAATATTTGGTTTAAGCTATGTGTATTTTATCTAAATTCGTTGTCATTTAGAAAAAAAAATTACGTGACATTTGGCCTTTAAATGAAGGTGTTTATTCCATCCATCCATCCATCTTCTACCGCTTAATCCTTTATGGGTCACGAGGGGGGCTGGAGCCTATCCCAGCATCTTTGGGCGAGAGGCAGGGTACACCCTGGACAGATCGCCAGTCCGTCGCAGGGCCAACACAGAGAGACAGACAACCATTCACTCTCACAGTCATACCTAAGGACAATTTAGAATCCCCAGTTTGATGCCAATTAACCTCACCTGCATGCCTTTGGCCTGTGGGAGGAAACCGAGTACCAGGAGTAAACCCACGCAGACACGGGGAGAACATGCAAACTCCACACAGAAGGGTCACCGATGGTCTGGGGGTGGGATCAAACCCACGATGGTCAAGGGTGGAATCGATTATTAAGGGGAAAAAAATCCAAACCTACAGACCCTGTGTGAAAAAGTGATTGCCCCCTAAACCTAATAACTGGTTGGGCCACCCTTAGCAGCAACAACTGCAATCAAGCGTTTGTGATAACTGGCAATGAGTCTTTTAAGCCATATTCATGCTGCATTTCCCCTCTAGTCCGCTTTGGTCCACGTGCGGTTTGGACGAGCCCAGCACGCACGCGGCGCTGTACATGCTCACTTTTTTCATCTACCCAGGCCAAGCGGTTGACGCATGCACACAACCATCATTTGTAGTTTCACTCCCGTCCTACAGGTAGCGCTAATGTGCTGATGTGCCAGGATTTTCACCAATGAAGAAACGCTGCTTGCTTTCTGCTGCTTGACTTCCCGGTTTTCACTCCTTTTCCACGGAGATGCTGCTGCTGCTGCTGAAGTATGTACTGTATGTATGATTCATGTATGCTTATATTCGTCTTCCGCTTCCTCATTGTCTTTTTCGTCTACTTTGTCTTGGTATGTTGTGTCGATATCGCCCCCTCGTGAATGGGGCGTTCAATCTTGCGCATGCATTTTTTAACGCATTCAGGTCGTGAGCAGGTGGCGCGGTCACAAAATTTGGGCTTCACACGGCCGTCTGTGGTCGAGCACTGCGGACACTAGTGGAGTGGAGACAATGATGTAAATTTCGTCACACGAGGTTTTCGGTTACACGTATGTGGACAGCAAAGGTGCAGCATGAATCCAGCTTTACAGTGCTGTGGAGGAATTTTGGCCCACTCATTTGCAGAATTGTTGTAATTCAGCCACATTGGAGGGTTTTCGAGCATGAACCACCTTTTTAAGGTCATGCCACAGCATTTCAATCAGATTCAGGTCAGGACTTTGATTAGGCCACTCTGAAGTCTTCATTTTGTTTTTCTTAAGCCATTCAGAGGTGGACTTGCTGGTGTGTTTTGGATTATTGTCCTGCTGAAGAACCCAAGTAAGATAAGATAAGATAAGATAAGCCTTTATTAGTCCCACAACGGGGAAATTCCAGGATTGCAACAGCACAGGGATAGCAACGCTCAGAGCAACAATCAGAAGGCAAGAAAAAAAGCAAGCAAGCAAGCAAGAGCAGCTAATATACATATGTACATATTACTATAAAATATATATATACACACACACAGACACACAGTGCAGAGCATTGTAGCTGGATGGAATAAATATATAAATATATAAACACACAGTGCGGAGCATTGTAGCTAGATGGAATAAATATGTAGATATATAAACACCCACAGTACGGAGCATTGCAGCTAGGTGGAATAAATATGTAAATATATAAACCCACACAGTGCGGAGCAATGTAGCTAGATGGAATAATATGTAGATATGTAGGGTGCCTCACCTTGAGGTCACAAACAGATGGCCGGACATTCTCCTTCAGAACTTTTTGGTAGACAGCAGAATTCATGGTTCCATTTACCACAGCAAGTCTTCCAGGTCCTGAAGCAGCAAAACAGCCCCAGACCATCACACTACCACCACCATATTTTACTGTTGGTATGATGTTCCTTTTCTGAAATGCTCTGTTACTTTTACACCGGATGTAATAGACCACAGACCTTCCAAAAAGTTCAACTTTTGTCTCATCAGTCCACAGAGTATTTTCCCCAAAGTCTTGTGGATCATCAAGATGTTTTCTGGCAAAACTGAGATGAGCTTTTGTGTTCTTTTTGCTCAGCAGTGGTTTCCGTCTTGGAACTCTGCCATGCAGGCCATTTTTGCCCAGTCTCTTTCTCATGGTGGAGTCATGAGCACTGACCTTAACTGAGGCAAGTGAGGCCTGCAGTTCTTTGGATGTTGTTGTGGGGTCTTTTGTGACCTCTTGAATGAGTTGTTGCTGTGCTATTGGAGTAATTTTGGTCCACCGGCCACTCCTGGGAAGGTTCACCATGTTTTTGCCATTTGTGGATAATGGCTGTCACTGTGGTTTGCTGGAGTCCCAAAGCTTTAGAAATGGCTAGAAAATTGAACTCCGCTTTCCAAAGATGTGATAAACCACAGTTAATTTATATTTTAACAGGGGGGCAACACCTTCAATTAAAAACTGCATTTTGTGTTTACTTGTGTTATTTTTGTCTAATATTTGAATTTGTTTGATGATCTGAAACATTTAAGTGTGACAAACATACAAAAAAGTGAGAAATCAGGAAGGGGGCAAACACTTCATCACATCACTGTATGTTAAGAATTTGGAGGTTGTTTTAGACTCTGAGCTTGGTTTTATTCCACAAATTAAAAATGTTGCCTACAATGATGCCTTAAGAATTTTACTTAAAAAACGTTGATGGTGCAGTGCTTCCGAGTTATTTGTCTCATCACTTGTAAATACTCTGCATGCAGTAATAAGGAATTTTATGTATAAATTCATCTGTCAGCTTGATGTATCTAGAAATGAAATCATTCAAGTCATGTCTAGCATTAAGCTCAGTTCTATTCGCTGTCAGTCACAGTTTAGAAGGCACTGGTACAGTTGTCTTTTTAAGTCTTTTTAAAGTTTGTACTGTCTTTGTACTTCTCTTAGCAGTTGTGTCTTAGTGTTCCTTGTAACTTTTTGATTGTTTCAACTGTCTTGTTTTTTACTTATTTTACTTTTTTACTTTTTTTTGATGGACCTTGAGTCTGGAATAGTCTTTGATTGATTGATTGATTGATTTATTGATTGATTGTAACACAAACTGGATTTTACCATTTAAAGGTGCAATCCAGTGGCTCTAAAACCACCTCAAAAACAAATGTGTATTGCCCAAAATAGTATATTGTGGCTTTTTACCCACGAAAAAACTTTCATTGCCTTAGAATTGCTTGGAAAGAGATTTTAAATGTTTCACCTACTGAAGTATGCATAGATCTATGAATATACTAATTAGTGGCCTGCAAGGCTTGCACATCATTGGTCGCCGTGCTCCCGACCTGCAGGCTTGCACGTGACTGATCGCCACGCTCCTGCCCTGCAGGGCTCGCACGTGATTGGTCACCACCACTCCTGGTGGGTGGGCTGCTAGTCTGTTCAAGACACTTCTGGAGTTAAAGTTTTGCCTTTATCTTCAAAAGTAAAAAGCGAAACATTTTTCTGAAAACGGTCGAGGTGAGGGATAAATGTGTAGTTGCCAAATATGTACCTTTTACCAACAACCAGTCCCCCATCCCCCTACTCCACCTACGACTGAGCGGGGGGTGGGGGGCTGATTTGAATGTGGCTGCTCTCAGCTCACAGTGCACTGAGATCATTGTCTGGTACAGCCACATTCAAATCAGGTATCCCCCCCTCTTTGCCTCTCTCTGCTCTCTCTCTTTGCTCCAACCCCTGCACGTGATTGGTCGCCTCCTCCTCCACTGCTTTGCTGTGCAGAACGGCTTGCCATGGACACCTTCATCACCCTCTGCCTCAATCCTGCTGCTCCTCCCTCTTCCCCCGAGGTAGCCAAGAGTAGCCAAGAGTATATGATTGGTTAATGTTATAACCAATCAGGCTAAGCAGGAATACTGACTTAGCTAGAAACACTCTGTCCAAATCTGCCTTTTTCGGGGGGTGGAGCTTAAGTAGACATTAACAGCAGAAAAACACATACTGCATCATTCACTTCCAAAAAGAGAATTTATTATGTTATTTTGTGTATTTGAGAATAATTTATTTACTAGACAATTTACTGCTGGCAGTTTGCATTTTTTGTCAACAAAGCTGTTCCCGCGTATACAAAAGATAGGCAATTTTATGTTTTTCATTTTGTTTCCTATACTGTACCAAAAGGAACCGAACTGTGACTTTAAAACCAAGGTACCGTACCAGACCATGGTTTTAGGCCTACCGTTAAACCCCTACTCTCTACGACTTCATCCAACTTATTCCAGAATTCCTCTTTCTCTTCTATCTGACATCCAACTTGTGGGGCATACGCACTAACAACATTCAACATCAAACTCATGATCCTGTCTTACTCTCTCTTTACCTCCTGAACACTCTTCACATGTTCTTCCTTCAAGATTACTCCTACTTCAGTTCTCTTCTTATCTACACCATGATAGACTAGTTTAAATCTACCACCAGTGCTACTAGCTTTGCTTCCCTTCCATCTGGTTTCTTAAATACACAGTATATCTCCCTTTCTTCTCTCCATTATATCAGCTAACTCTGCCTTTACCAGTCATAGTCCGTACATTTGAAGTCCCTACTCTCACCTCCATACTTCTACCTTTCATTTTTTTCTCTCTCCCACTTAACATGCCTTCCTCCTCTCCTCCACTTCGATTTTCAACCAACAGCAGCCCAATTTCTACCGACACCCTGTCAGTTAACCGCACCGATGGCGGTGATCGTTTTCGTCATTGGATGCCCTTCCGGATACAACACTCCCTATTTATGTGGGCTTGGGACCAGCACTAGGAGTACACTGGCTTGTGCACCTCCTGTGGCTGATCATGGCTATAATAATTTAAGGAATTACAGTCATGTGAAAAAATTAGGACACCCTGTATAAGCCTGTGGTTTTTTTTTTTAACATATTTGGACATATGAATATTTAATATCAATGTTAAAAATACTGGGAGATTCATGTAATACAACTAAACAATTAAAAATGAATTAAAGACTTTTTTTCAAATTTTCTGTAAAATGTAATTCTAAACAAATAGTGAGGAATAAATTAGGACACCCCCCCATCTTTTTAGGACACCCCCACATTCATTCCCACTTAAAATGGCTAAAATAAATGTTAAAAAAATGCAAATAAAAACAAAAACAAGGTTAGACATTGATATGTGAACATTTTTTTAATGAAGAACTGAATATTTAATGGGGTGTCCTAATTGTTTCACATGACTGTATGTCCATATAAGGAGAGCTTCAATTTTCAGGGATATTTTCCTGGTCTGTGCTTTTTTTTTTTAAATTATGCAGTTGTTTTCCTCCTAATATTACATGTGTTACCTTTTAGACCGCTCATATCTCAGAGAACAATGTCATGATGTGGAAAAATAATTTTGTCCCCTCTAAATAACTTGTTGAGCCTGAAACAGATTTAACACCTCTGTAATTATCACATCCAAGGATAAAAACTATTTGTTTCTCGGTGATGATTTTTTTTTTTTTTTTTTAGCCAGTCAGTGTATTTGTTCTTCCTGGTTTTTCTATTACTAGCATTTTCTATGTCTTTTTGTCCCTCCAGATGCTCCACAGTTACATGACTGTAAGGAGGAGGTTCTCACTGTCCAGCAGCTCTGTAACCAGGAGAGGAACTCCAGTCTGGACCAGGAGGAACAATATGCCACACAGGTTAAAGAGGAAGAAGAAGAACTCTGTACCACTCAGGAGGAAGAACACTTTAGACTGAAACAAGAGACTTGTACCTTCATGGTGACTCCAACTGATGAGGACAATGAAAAAAGTGAAACTAAACCAAACAGTAAGCAGCTCATCTCTCACAACTCTCCTGACACTGAGAGCCAAGACCAGGGAGCAGGTAAGAATGAAAACCCAGGGTCAAGTAAACATGAAGAGCCAAAGCCAAAAAAGAGAAAAAAACAGAAGTGACAGTAACAATGTAGACGACAACTCCATGTCAGAGAATCAGTGTGATAGTGACACAGGTGAAAAGTCTGTAAAATGTTCTGTTAATGACAAAGACTGTAAAAATAAGTCCCAGAAGAAGAAACATCACACAGTTAAGTCACATGTTTGCAACACGTGTGGGAAAAAATTCAGATATAACAGTCATTTATCAGTTCATGAGAGAATCCACACAGGTGAGAAGCCATTTTCTTGCGAAATATGTGGGCAAAGTTGTAACAGACGCGATGCTTTGAATTCTCACATACGAATTCACACAGGTGAAAAGCCATTTTCTTGTGAAATGTGTGGACAAAGTTTTACTCAACATGGTCATTTGAAAAACCACATGAGAAATCACACAGGTGAGAAGCCATTTTCTTGTGAAACATGTGGACAAAGATTTAATGCTTATGGTACTTTGAAAACTCACATGAGAATTCACACAGGTGAGAGGCCATTTTCTTGTGAAATATGTGGACAAAGTTTTACTCAACATGGTCATTTGAAAAACCACATGAGAAATCACACAGGTGAGAAGCCATTTTCTTGTGAAACATGTGGACAAAGATTTCATCGCCATGATATTTTGAAAAATCACCTAAGAATCCACACAGGTGAGAAGCCATTTTCTTGTGAAACATGTGGACAAAGATTTAGTCATGATGGTACTTTGAAAAATCACATGAGAATCCACACAGGTGAGAAGCCATTTTCTTGTGAAACATGTGGACAGAAATTTAATCACCCTGGTACTTTGAAAAATCACATGAGAATCCACACAGGTGAGAAGCCATTTTTTTGTGAAACATGTGGACAAAGATTTAATCACCATGCTACTTTAAAAAATCACATACAGATCCACACAGGTGAGAAATTGTTTTCTTGTGAAACGTGTGGGCATAGATTTACTCTACGTGGTAATTTGAAACAACACATAAGAATCCACACAGGTGAGAAGCTATTATTCTTGTGAAGAGTGGAAAAAGATTTAATGAATGTGGTGCTTTGAAAACTCGCATGAAAATTCACACAGGTGAGAAGCTATTTTCTTGTGGAACTTGTGGACAAAGTTTTAGGCATCGCATTCAGTTGAAAACCCACATGAGAATTTGCACTGGTGAGAAGCAGTAGTCCTGTAAAATATGTGGAAAATGCTTCACTCTGTGTTCTAGCTTAATTTACCATACAAAAATGCAGATAAGCTACTGTAGTTCAACAACATCTGTAGATTTTTATTTTCAGGTTCAGTTCATTTCAATTTTATTTATATTGCACCATTTTACAACAACAGTCATAGCACTTTCAAACTCTAGGGGAAAACCCCACAATTGCAGAAAGACCCCAGCAATCAGGCGATACCCTGTGAGCAAGCACTTGGCAATGATGGAGAGTAAAAACTCCCTTTTAGCAGGAAGAAACCTCCAGCAGAACCAGGCTCGGCTGAGATTGGCTGGGGATGAGGGAATAGAGAGGAAGAAGAAAAGAACAGGCATGTAGAGAACAAACAGCACGACGGAGATGCAATCTATAGGAGAGAGCAAACAGATGTTGAAGACCAGCAAAAATATTACATCAAGAGTGAAGAAAGGACTGAAGCATAACTAAGGGAGGGTTCAGGTCACCTTATCCCACCCTAACTATAGGCTATGTCAAAAAAGAAAGTTTTAACCCATTCTTAAAAACAGATCAAGTCTGTCTCCCAAATCCAGATTGGCAGCTGGTTCCAAGGAGAGGAGCCTGATAACTGAAAGCTCTGCCTCCCCATTGTACTTTTAGAGATTCTAGGTATTAGAAGTAATTCTGCATTTTGGGAGTGCAGTGCTTTGGTAGGATGATAAAGTAGTATCAGATCTTTTAAATAGCAAGGGGCCTGAATATTGAGAGCTTTGTAAGTGAGGAGGAGGATTTTAAACTTAATTCTAAATTCTATGGGAAGCGAGTGAAGGGAGGCCAGAACCAGAGAGATATGATATCTCATTCTAGTACCTGTTAAAACTCTAGCTGCAGCATTTTGGATCAACTGAAGACTTTTTAGAGATGTTTTTAGGACAGCCTGATAATAGTTACAGTAATCTATTCTAGAGCTAACAAAAGTGTGAATTAGTTTCTCAGCATCATTTCGAGACACAATGTTCCTAATCTTGGCAATATTACGCAAGTGATAAAATGCAGTCATAGAAACAAGTTTATTATGTGAATTAAAGAACAGCTCTTAATCAAAAATAACTCCAAGGTTCCTCACAGAACTGTTAAGGTGCCTTCACACCAAACACGAACGGGCAATTTTTTTCACGCAGCACGAATACATTATAACTCCATGTAAATACATGAATAGACATGAATTCACCGTCTGGGTGAGATGCAGACAGGCGAAGTTGCCTTTATTAACTTCTGCAGCAGTCTTCAACCTGCTGTTAAAATCCCCAAAATGACACCATGCTTAGGTTTACATTATCCGACGGGGTGGCTCACCTGAAAAAGTTGCCCCTGTCTCAAAAACTTGATGGGTATTTCCATTGCTAGTTTGCTAGTCTTGTTAGCATGTCCGTGGCAGGAATCCATGGGTAAATAACTCCGACATCCCGATTCAGTTGAAGAGCTCCCGGTCCTTCTGTCTCCAGGTGAGTGTCAGTCTCATTTTCAAAGTAGTTTACTCTCCATTGTTGATACTTTTACTCAGATGACGGCGCTATCCCTCAGACGTGAACGTGGGAATGTGCAGTTTCACATGTGCTCACCTCTTTCCGCTGACTTTGTATGGATTTGCACTGCCCATTCATGTTTGGTGTGAAGGCACCTTTAGGAGATAGAGTAGCCTCATCCAAACTGAGAGTCTGATTTGGGAAAGTATTTCTAAGGTTTTTTGGGCCAACTAGAATGACTTAAGTCTCATCAGACTTTACAGTTTGTGTGAAGGAAATGTTCTTTAAATTGTTAAAGCTGCAATGTAAATATAAATCAGTGAACTTTTATAATCCTACATTTTTTTTTACTGTTTTAAGGTTATTCAATTAAAGTACTCAGTCAATACTTGTGTACATACAGTACATACTGTAATACACTACTCACAAAAAAGTTAGGGATATTTGGCTTTCAGCTGAAATTTATGGAAAATGTAAAAAGTTTCACACTACAGTGATATAATATCATGAAAGTAGGGCACCTAAGTAGAAGCATACAATGGTGATTTCCTCATCTCAAACAATTTATTGAAACAAAAAGCCAACAACAGTGGTGGGTATACCACAACAAAAAGTGTCAGTATCTCAATAACTTGTCATGTGCCCTTGAGCATCAATTACAACATGACGACGTCTCATGCTGTTCACATGTTGACCTATTGTCTGCTGAGGCATGGCATTCCACTCTTCTTGAAGGGCGGGCCCTCAGGTCACGGAGGTTGTGGGGTGCAGGGTTACGAGCCTCTACACGGCGACTCAGCTGATCCCATAGGTTTTCTATGGGATTCAGGTCTGGCCAAAGTGCAGGCCACTCCATTTGAGGTACCCCCAGCCTGCAGCAGCCATTCCCCTAATGATGCAACCTCAATAAGCTGGAGAATTGTTGTCCATGAAGATGAAATTGGGCCTGTGTTGTTTCATGCAGGGGCACAATTGACTGGATTAATGATGTGATTCAGGTAGTAATCGGCTTGTCACGGTACCATTCACAAGGTGTAGGGCAGTTCTGTATGACGAGACACATCTGGCCAGACTATAACACCACCACCACCAAAGGCTCATCTGGTGACAACAGTGGCTGACGCATAGTGCTCTCCTTGATCTCTCCAACATCAGTGGTGGCCATCATTTCTGCTAATCATAAATTGACTTTCATCAGAGAACAGCACTGAGGCCCATTGGTCCCTTGTCCAGCGTAAATGCTCTCTGGCCCATGCAAGACGATGACGCCTGTGTCTGGTGGTGTGGTCAGGTACCCTTGCGGGTCATCTAGCACACAGACCATGCTGATATAAACAGTTTCAAATGGTCTGATGTGATACTTGGGTACCTCTCACCTCCCTTAAATGTGCCTGGAGTTGAGTGGCATTTCATCATCCAGTTCCGCAGGGTAAGCGATCATCAGCATGGGATGTGGCCAAAGGACGTCCACTTCTATGACTTTCTGTGTCTCTTCCAGTCTCTCTGTATCGCTGTTTCAACCTGCTGATGACACTCTGTGACACTCTAAGCTCAGTGGCCTCTTCCCTCTGAGAGCATCCTGTTTGAAGCCTCGCAATGGCAAGGTACTGTTGATCAGTTGTGAGGTGTTGTCTTGGTCTCATGATATCAAAATGTGAACAGCATGACGAAGAGGGCTGTTTAAATATGAATTCTAATTGAACCAGAAAATTTATTGGTCGATTCATGGCTCAAACACTTGTTGTGAATTTTGCTGTTAAGCCCCTTGTTAGAGAACATCAAGTTATGCAGAAAGTACTGAAGCATTGAATAGGTGGACTTGTGTATTCAAAAAGATAGAGAAGGTCAAATTAAGTTCACCTGTAAAGGTTATAGTGTATTTTAGGTGCATCCTGAAATTTCACCACAAAGCTGAATATCTCTAACTTTCTGTTAATGTATATGCATACATAACCATACACACATATACATTCAACACAACAATCTACATTTTACACCAGACTTCACAGCCCTTTGAGTCTCTATACGTACCTTGTGAAAATCATATCTTTATTTTCAAACTGTTCTATGTGTAGACATTGTTTTAAAGTCATGCTTAATCTGTTCCACAATTTTCCTCCACAAAAGCATAAAACTTCTCCTGGTCATCTGAAAAGTAAACTTCATTTTTGATCAAGAAATACCCAACTGTAACTGTCTTTTTACCTATAGAATTAGGGATTTCTTCTATGAGTTCTGTTAATGCTAATGATATAGACCAGTTTGCTCTAAATCCATATTGACTGTCAGAGTAGTTTATGTTGGTTTATAAACTTTTCTAATCCATCACTGAAGAGATTTTCTAGAATTTTTGACAACTGTGTCAGAAGAGAGATCTGTAGTGTTATGTGTCACCATGTTTATATAATAGAATTACTTATGCAGTTTTAATTTTATTAGGAAATTGTCCTGTTTGGGATGATAAGTTGAAGATGTGAGTTAATGGTTTGGAAATTAACTCAATTACCTATTTCACTGTTTTCATATTTGTGCCATCACAATCACTTGATGTTTTGTTTCAACATTTATTAACTATATCTCTGTTTTACTGTTCATCAGTTGTTTTAATAAGGATCAAACGAAGATTTTTTTTTTAAATAATTGTCATTATCTGTGGATTTATTTATTTATTTATTTATTTATTGCCAGGTTTGGCCCAACGCTTCTAAAGTATCTGTTAAACTTACCATCAGATTCTTTTGTTAATGTTGTTCTCATTTTCAGTAAAATGTTGAGGCTAATTAACCTGTCTAGGGAAATTTCTGATTGTTTTTTAATATACTGCATGTACCTTTAATATTATTTATACTGTAATATTCCTTCTTACAAATATCACTAATATCAGTTAATGTACTTTAATGTTTCTTCTGTTTATTTTTTTGCTTCTTTAGTTCTATATTGGATAAATTCTCTCTATAATGTATTTTTCTTTTTAGAGACATTTTGTAATCCCTTAGATATCAACTGATTATATTTATGATTACTATATTATTGTACAATTTGTCATACAATCATGTAAATATTAAAAATTCATAAAGTTTATTAGTGTCATTTTTCATTATACTGTATATTGATTCTCAGTCATATTTTATCAAATCCTTTTTAATGCAGCAATTGCCCTTCCAGTTTTAATGTGTTTATAGCTTTTTTTTTTAAAATATCTGCTGTCTTAAACTCTAAATACTGGCAGGTCATCACTGATATCATTTTTTAGTAATCCATTCACTATATTATTGTCGTAACTGTTAGTAAATATATGATCAATTAATGTTTCACAGTGAGAGATAGTGTGCCTGGGTTTGATGATCTAGATGATCCTCAAGACTTTTGCGAAAATACTCTGGGGACTGACAAGACAAAAGTTGAACTTCTTGGAAGACGTGTCCTGTTTTATCTGGTATAAAACTAACACAGAATTTCATAAAAAGAACACCGTATCATCTGTCAAACATGGTGGTGGTAGTGTCATGCTCTGGGACTGCTTTACTGTTTCAGGACCTGGACAACTTGTCCTAAATGACAGAACCATGAAACCTGCTCTCTACCAAAAATCCTGAAGGAGAATGTCCAGCCATCAGTTCATGAAGCCCTACAATGTGACTGAATTTAAACAATTCTGCACAGAAGAGTGGGTCAAAATTCCTCAATAGTGATGTAAAAGACTCATTGCCAGTTATTGGCACCAATGGTGGCACAACCAGTTATTAGGTTTAAGGGGCAAATTACTTTATCACATAGGGCCAGGTAAGTTTGGATAGCATTTTTTCCCTTAATAAATGAAATCATCATCTAAAAACTGCATTTTGTATTTACTCAGGTTGTCTTTGTTTAATATTACAATTTGTTTGATGATCTGAAACATTTAGGTGGAACAAATATGCAAAAATATAAGAAGGGAGCAAATACTTTTTCACAGCACTGTACATGAGAGTTACAGTGGATATAAAAAGTCTACACACCCCTGTTCAAATGCCAGGATTTTGTCATGTAAAAAATGAGACCATGGTAAATCATTTTAAAACTTTTTCCACCATTAATGTGACCTATAACCTGTACAACCTAATTGAAAAACAAACTGAAATCTTTTAAGGGGAAAATAAAAAACTTACAATAACCTATTTGTTCTGCATTTGGGCAGAGCATACTGTACCTGATGGCAGCATCTTGTAGTCTGCCCATAAAGGGTGACTGCTGTCAGCCAAAATAGCCTGAGCTTGCTTCATGGCTCTACGTATCTCTGTATAAGGGACCAAATCTGTGTCAATTTGTGCCAGCAATTTTGTTGCATGTTTTCATAATGTGTTCCAACCTCTTCTTGTTCTTCAACGTAAGTAACCCAAACCAGCTAATAAAAGAGAAGGTTAAAAGAGACTCAACTAGAAAAGCACTCAGAGAGCGCATATCTCTGCCAAGGCTCCTTCTGTCCCTCATGGATCACCTCCAAAATGTAATGGGTTTGTTTTGGAGGATTCTTGCTAACATAGTGTGAGAAGGTAAGAGCCTTGGTGGAGGTATGTATTCTCAGATCATCACCAAAATGTTATGGATTCCACTCCAGCCCAAGGGCTACCTCTGGTGAAAATTTCATCAAAATCCATCCAGTAGTTTTTGCATAATCCTGCTAAAAGATGGCTGGACGGACAAACTGAGGTGTGTGTGTGTGTGTGTGTGTGTGTGTGTGTGTGTGTGTGTGTGTGTATATATATATATATATATATATATGATAAAACAAGAATAGAACATTTTCATACCTATTGTCATTTTAAAAAAAGTGTCAACATTAAAACTCCTAAGTTTACGATAAAAATATATGCACTGGTGGGCCTTTGGACAAATTGCATCAACATTGTGATCAAAAGAAAGTTTGTTGTCAGTTAATGCTCTCAGATACAGTGGTGTGAAAAAGTGTTTGCCCCTTCCTGATTTCTCATTTTTTTGTATGTTTGTCACACTTAAGCCATGTTTCCGTAAACGCCAGGACACATGTCTCTTTAAAATCCTGGTTACACTGAGCATTGATCTCCAGCTCATCCAGTTTGTTGGCGGATGGACTGGACATTTGACAGCATGACGGTGGGGTGCGGGGGAGTCGGCATCTGTCACGCAGACCATACTTCTTTATTCTGCGCTGTATTCCCCCTCTTCTCCGGCAACTCATTGGCAATGATAATCCGTTCACCAAAATTTTTTCATTCAGGTGAAGTAGATGAGGATTTACACTCACACTTGGACGGAGAGAGAGAAGTGTCTCCTGACTATAGGTAATCCTGTTGATGGAAACAGCAGCATTGCTGAGATGCCCCCAGGTGAAATTCAATTCAATTCAATTTTATTTATATAGCGCCAAATCACAACACAGGCCATCTCAAGGCACTTTACAGAAAAGAGTGGGTTAAGGCCACGCTCTCAAATTTATAGAACCCAGCAGAGACCCCTAAGAGCAAGCACTGCGGTGACACAGGCGAGGAAAAACTTCCCTTTAACGGGCAGAACTGTCGAGCGGAACCATAGCTCATAGAGGACGGCCATCCGCCTCGACTGGCTGGGTTGGAAAAAGAGATAAAAAGGAGGAGGCCTGGCAGTAGCTACATTCAAAACAAGCATAACAAATACAATATTCAAAGCCAGACATTCCAGTATCAAGCCTGGTTGGGCTGCGCATGCAAGTGAAGGCCTGGCAGTGGCAACATTTTTAACTATAGGCCTTATCAAAGAGAAAAGATTTCAACTTACTCTTGAATAAAGAGTGTCTGCCCCCCCAACTGAACTGGAAAGATGGTTCCACAGGAGGAGAGCTTGATAACTGAAAGCTCTACCTCCCAATCTATTTCTGGAGACCTTGGGGACCACCAGTAGTTTGGATTTTTGGGAGCGCAGAACTCTGGTTGGATGATAGGGAAATATGAGTTCTTGCAGATAAGAAGGAGCCATACCATTAAGGGCTTTATAAGTTAGGAGTAAAATCTTGAATTCAATTCTATATTTTATTGGGAGCCAATGTAAAGAAGCTAAAACTGGGGTAATGTGAGCTCTTCTCCCTGTTCTCATTAGGATACGTGCAGCTGCATTCTGAATGAGTTGGAGAAACTTTATGGACTTATTAGGACAACCTGATAAAAGTGAATTACAATAGTCTAAACTAGCGGTGATAAAGGCGTGGACAAGTTTCTCTGCATCTTTATGAGACAGGATGGACCTAATTTTAGAAATATTACGCAGATGGAAGAAGGCAGTCTTAATGGTTTGCTGTATATGAGAGTTGAAAGACGTATCTTGGTCAAAGACAACTCCAAGATTCCTAACAGAAAATGTAGAAGCCAGTACAATGCCATCTAGGGTTGTTGTCTTACTGAAAAGAATACTTCTAGCATGTTTGGGCCCAAGAACAATGACTTCAGTTTTATCTGTATACAGCAATAGAAAGTTGTTGTTCATCCAGATTTTAATATCCTTAAGACACTCCTGGAGTGAACCCAAATGGCTGGGATCATCTGGATTGATGGATAAATATAATTGAGTGGTATTGAAGAGGATGATAAAATAAAGGCAGTGTTGGATTTTTAAATAGCTTTATTATCACCCGCCTTCATCAGAACTCGGCTGCAGCCCATGGGGGTTGAATCAAACCGCTACACTGCTCCCCCCCCAGAGGGCACGGTAGGGGACCGTGACCTCGATGTTGCAGTTTGGGCAGCGAGCAGGGAAAAGCTCTGTGCAGGAGGAGGGGGAGGGGGGGTAGCAAATGCTGACCGGGCGCGGGAAAATCGTTCGAGTCGCGCCAAAAGTGTTTGCTGCTCCACGATGTCCCGTCTGAACATGCGGAGATCAGAAGAAGAAAAAAAATTAGTCTCTGACTCCTCTCGTGGCCATGAAGAAAAGCAGGAGCGGCGGCAAGAAAAAAATAAAAGCAGAGGGACTGGCGTGTTGACTTTAGGGCAGACGTAACCCTAAAGCCTCGGGAACCGCAGACAGCTGAATTCCCCTTGTGTACCATGGCTAAGACCATAAAATCCAGTGAGCAAGCTGCGGGCCTCAGGTGTACAAGCAAGCCTGAAGGGCCAGTGTGCAGCAGAAGGAAGGCGGTCGGAAAAGCCGTATTTGTCCCGTGCGTGGTGCGCCGTCCTCGTCACCCCCGGTGCGCGTGCTGGGGCTCCGTGCGTGGGTGGGCCCGCTGGAGAGGAAATCAGGGTCGGAAACTTGGTGGAGATCGGCGCAGTCTGCGCCGAAAAACGTCTCTGATGAGCCGTGGCTGCAGATTAGTCATGGTGCGTTCAGGTCCACGTGTGCTCCGTCGGCCATGGGAGTCGCCTGCATGTGCTCTGATGTGGAGGAGCTGCGCGGCCGGTCCCGCGTGGATGTGCCGATCTCGGCGAGGGCGCGCCATGACGTTCTCTGCCACTTACCCGGTCTTGGTTGATGTCCTGAGAGCAGTTCGCCCGCCGTGGGCTCTGCGTCGAGGCCTCCCTGAGGCAGCAGGGAGGGCAGACCAGTCAGGCCGCTGCGACGGAGCATTCATGCCCGGGTGCTGCGTTCGCTGGCCGCTCGTTTTCTCCAGTCTCGGGTCGCCAGCGTGGCTGTTCAGATCAGAAGGTTGCGTTTGCACAAAACGTGTGCATTCCGGGGTCACCAGTGAAGAGGATGATAAAATAAAGGCAGCGTTGGATTTTTAAATAGCTTTATTATCACCCGCCTTCATCAGAACTCGGCTGCAGCCCATGGCTTGAGCAGGCTGCAGCTTCATTCCTCCAGCTCTCAAAGAGAGGAGACACGTGTGTGTCTACCAGTTGCAGAATCAGAAAGAGAGGCAGATTTACAGCACAGTGCAGCATATATACTCAACTCAGACAATACATCAAAGACATTCACACCAGTCAGTCTGGGCATTTGCATATCAGAGGTACAGACAGGATGCATGAACACAATGCATGGATGACACTTTAACCTCACAGCTGTAAATGCAGCATGCAGCGGAAAAACCCAGGAGTGCGAGCTGACTATCTCTGTGTTCTGTCTCTGTGTTGTGGGGGTTGAATCAAACCGCTACAGTATCAGCGTAACAGTGAAAATGAATAGAATGCTTCCTCATAATGTCTTCCAAAGGCAGCATGTATAATGTAAACAGTACTGGTCTAAGTACCGATCCCTGCGGAACTCCATAGCTAACCGTGGTCTGGGTAGAGGACTTGTTATGGACATGAACAAACTGGGAACAGTCTGATAGATAAGACTGGAACCATCTTAGCATTGTTCCTTTCAAACCAATTCCCCGTTCAAGTCTCTCTAGTAGAATATGGTGGTCAATGGTGTCAAAGGCAGCACTAAGGTCCAATAAGACAAGGATGGAGATAAATCCTTTGTCAAATGCCATAAGGAGGTCATCAGTATCTTTCACTAAGGCTGTCTCTGTGCTGTGGTGTTTCCTAAAACCTGACTGAAATTTCTCAAATATAGAATTATTTTCTAAAAAAGTGCACAGTTGGTTGGTGACTACTTTTTCGAGGATCTTAGAAAGGTAGTGTTATGATCCCTCGTGCGCCATTATGCAGTGCACAGAGGGCAGAATGAAAACCCACGAGCAGGAGTTTATTCGTGTGCTTTATTGACAAAAACTCCAAATAATAAGTCCAGTAAACAGTCACGACTTGAACAGAGAGTTGAAATGATTGCAATATAGGCCACCAGACAAACATGGATGCCACCCAGATGCTCAGCAGCCCAGGGAGAGGGAATGCCTAGTGCCGCAGCGTATCTGTCAGCACAGGGAGAAAGGGAGACATAATTTACGGGCTGAGGCGATCCAAGGCGGTCCATGCTGTCTGGAGGATGAAGGTAAAGCAGGAACAGCCGCTTACGCTAGCTAACCACAACAGTCTAGTGTAAGAGAAGATGGGTTCGTCAGGCTGGCAGTAAATGTAAGTAATGATAACTTGCATACAAGGAGGAACATGCTGCCGTGTATGAAGCGCAATGCGCTGGCCATCTCTTCCCACTCTAACAGCGTTTAAGTAATCATACTAATGAGGGAAGAGACCGCCGGTGTGGAAGAATGTGATCTGGACATAACTGACACCATGTGTGCATGAGTGAGTGTTTGAGCGTGTGAATGGAAGTGAATGAGGTGCATGCGTGTAAGTGTGTGAGACACCAATAATGAGGAACAGCCGGCGATACTGACAGGAGGAGGGGGCGTGTCCAAGCTGTCAGGGAGCTGAGGACCCAAAGGGCTCCCTGAAGCACCTGATAGAAAATAAATAGTGAAACGGGCCAAAGTTGCCACGGTGTAAGAACTGGGTTTGGGACGACCAAACCCAGGTTCATAACAGAGCCCCCCCCCCAAGGGGTGGACCTAGATACCCCAGTACCACCAGCTGCAAACACAAAAAGCACCACTAGGGAACCCCCCCAGAAACAAACAATTACCCAAGGTGGGAGGTGGGGGAAAACAGGTTATGAGGGAAGCAACCAGTGCATAATACAAAAAATAATATACAAACATAATGCAAGAAGCCTCCTAACCACCCCAACTTAGGACACTAACCCCCCTCCTCAGGAGTCCAAAGTTCAGGGGGTTGACCAGAGTCCCAGGCCCCAGGCATGGTGAGGGGTGACTGATCGGGTGGGCTGCCCGAATCCCAAGCCCAGCAGGCGGTCCACTGAAGAGTGCCTGGCGGCCTGCCGGAGCCAGTGGGCCACGCGACCCGAAGGCCAAGTGTTTCGTGTGGCTGACCAGCGTGGTGGAGCCACCAGGACCGGAGGGGAAGGCAGAGAGGCAACCTACCCACCAGGGAACTTAGGTGGCCGAGCTGAGGGATAGGAGCCCCCCCCGCCCTCTGAAGCTTGGATCAAGGGGACCGTAGCACCCGCTTTGGTCCCGGTCTGGGACATAGCTGCACCTGCGATGGTCCCGGTCCAGGACAGCACTGCACTGGTGGTGGACTCCGGCTGGAGCTCTGCTGTACCGGCGGTAGACTCCGGCTGGGGCTCTGCTGCACCGGTGGTGGACTCCGGCTGGGGCTCTGCTGCACTGGTGGTGGACTCTGGCTGGAGCTCCGTTGCACCTGTGGTGGTCCCCATTGGGGGCCTCATTGCTCACGTGGTGGCCTCCCCAACGGGGGAGGTAGGGTTCCTCCCTGACCTCGGCGCTGAATCCAGATCCTCGGCAGCCTCTGGAGGCATTGGCTGTTCTCCGGCGACCTTGGCCAGGAGCTCCGAACCCAGAGGGAGAGAGAAAGAGACAGAGTCAGGGTCGCCGGCAGTGGTAGAGCCCGGTGAGGTGGCCCCGAGGGCTACTGGGAGCTGCCCCGGGCCCTCCTTGCCATGAGTCAGGCAGTGTGACATCGACATAGACGTAACAGACATTATGGAGCACACTTGCCTGACTTGGGCTCCACCGCCGTCCAGGACTCCAACGACTTAGGGTGCGCAGGTCCCGTCAGTCTACCAGGTGCTGTGCCCACTTCAACCTCCTCCGGGACAGCTGGGCCCACGTCATCGTCTGTGGTCAGCCCGGGTTGTGGCGGCTCATCTCCAGTGACCCTAGGAAGGAGCTCGGAGGAGACGGGAAAGGAGAGACGGTTAGGGTTGCTGGCAGTGGTAGAGCCCGGCGAGGGGAGTCCAGATGCAGCTGAGGGCTGCACCCGACTCTCCTCCCCAAGATCCAGGCAAGATCTCTCAACAATTGACAGGTGAACTACAGGAGAGATTACTTGCCTGTGCTCGAGCTCCACCGCCATCCAGGACTCCGACAATGCCAACGATGATGTTTGGGGTCCAGTCGGCCAGTCTGGTCCAGGGGATGACTCTGCTGCGACGGCCCCCAACAGCAGGTGTGATGGTGATTGCAGTCTCTGTGCCCCCGTGTGCCGTCTTTCATGCCACCGGCTCCTCTGGTGTGGTGGCCGGGAATGGCCTCACCGCTGGTCCTAGCACCAGAGCCTCCAGGACCGACAGTTCCTCTCCCCTCACACGACCTGGTTCCGAGGCCGGCAAACTCGTCAGGGCACAGAAAGAAGGTTTGGTGAGGTCAGCCGAAGGGCTACTATATGCTGCTGGAGCGGAGCACTCAGGGGACTGCAAACCCCGAGCGCTCCTCCTCAATCCGACAGTCGATGAGGGCGAGCAAATCCAGTCTCTCCTCCTCCATCATCATGTCTGTGGATTGGGCGGGCACTGGCCCAGAGAATGAACCTGTCTTGACCAACGAGGCGCATCCTTGTTCCTCCCTTGTTCCTCTAAGAGAAGACGGGTTCGTCAGGCTGGCAGTAAATGTAGGTAATGATAACTTGCATACATGGAGGAACACGTTGCCATGTATGAAGCACAGTGCTCCGGCCATCTCTTCCTACTCTAACAGTGTTTAAGTAATAATCATACTAATGAGGGAAGAGACCACCGGTGTGGAAGAACGTGATTTGGACATAATTGACACCATGTGTGCATGAGTGAGTGTTTGAGTGTGTGAATGGAAGTGAATGAAGTGCGTGTGTGTAAGTGTGTGAGACACCAATAATGAGGAACAGCTGGTGATACTGACGGGAGGAGGGGGCGTGCCCAAGCTGTCAGGGAGCCGAGGACCCAAAGGGCTCCCTGAAGCGCCTGATAGAAAATAAATAGTGAAAAGGGCCAAAATAGCCACAGTCTCAGAACTGGGTTTGGGATGACCAAACCCAGGTTCATGACAGGTAGGGGAGGTTAGATATTGGTCTATAATTGGCCAAAAACCCAGAATCAAGCAAAGGTTTTTTTTAAGTAGAGGTTTAATTACTGACACTTTAAAAGACTGCAGTACATGTCCTATCAATATAAACATATTAATTACGTTCAAAAGCGGTGGACTAATCAGAGATAGCGATTCCTTCAGGAGTCTAGTGGGGATTGGGTCTAAGAGACAGATAGTTGGTTTAGAGGCTGACACTATTAGGGTTAGATCAGAATGACTAATACTGTAGAGGAGCTGGGCAATGAAGAGGCGATTTGGTTTATAAGCGAAGTTTTAATGTTCAGCTCTTCTAACAAGTCTCATCTGGTGCAGAGAGCGGCAGAAGGGAAAAAGAGACAGAATCTCGCCAACTCACTGATTATATACAAGCACACAACAAAAGACATGCATAACAAAGGCTGATATCCCTCATTATCTTAATCCCCCCATTGTCTTGGTATTTCCTCTCCTCGTCTTGGGAGGTGATGGTAATCTCTCTCCTCGCTTTGGGGGGTGAGGGTGGCTCGTCCGGTCTCCCCCGCCGCGTCTGGGAACGTCTTTGTTCTTCTCTTGGCGGGTGAGATTCCTTTGTCCTTTCAGAGGTGTGAAGTTCCTTACATATGTAATCACCAAACATTTCCACTTGCTCTAACATATGTAGGTTATGGAATATATGGTTAATATAGACCACAGGCCCCCCAAACAACTAAGAAAGGACAACAGAAAGGTTCACAGTCTAGGATAGTTATTACGACATACTACGTGTTACAGCTGTTGCCACGGAAGAAACTTTCCAGCAGCCATGCTCCTAAGAGAGTTCAGTGGTAAACATAGCAGCATAGTAAAATCATAAGTCAGTCCTAAACTGTTGCAGCACAATTAGCGAATAATTGTGGAGTGGTTGGTGTCAGTCCCTGTGCTGTCTGGGTTTAATTCTTCTCCCAAAACTGCTGTAGGTTGGTTTAGGCGTCCTGCTGGGACCTTCTTGTGAGGAATCTGCAGTGTGGGAAGGGGAGAGGTTATTTGTTCCCTGCCTGGGGGCTGAGTCTTTTCTCTTGGGAGGTCTACCTCGCCGAGGTGCTCTCGCCAACTGTGCAGGTTCGTCTTTCAACAAGAAGGCACGTTTAAGTCTGTCAATGCTGACTGTTTCTTTTCTATCCCCATAATCAAGCACAAAGTGTTTATCACCATGTTCCAGCACTCTGAATGGCCCATCGAATGCTGGGCGTAAAGTTGGTTTTAGAGCTTCATGCTTAACAAAAACAAACTCAGCGTTTTTTAAAGTTTGAGGGACAAAAACCCGTGGGAAGGAGTGATGAGCTGGACTGGGGAGAGAGTTCGGCCCGTTGCTGCCTAAAAACCTTGGGACTGGAAGGCGCTCTGGCTCTGGGTTCTCTGGCAAAAATTCACCTGGGAGCCTGAGAGGTTGTGCAAAAACTAATTCTGCGGGAGAGGCGTCTAGATCCTCTTTAGGTGCAGCACGCAACCCCAATAAAACCCAGGGAAGTTTATTTACCCAATTTGTGTCCGTTAGTGAGGCTCTGAGGGCAGCCTTTAGAGACCTGTGAAAACGCTCGCATAACCCATTAGCCTGAGGGTGATAAGCGGTGGTGCAATGAATTGTTGCCCCTAAGCTGTTGGACATGGCTGACCAGAGCTCTGAGACAAATTGAGGCCCCCTATCGGACGTGATGTCCGATGGGACGCCGAAACGTGCCACCCAGTTTGTCAAAAAAACGCGAGCGACTTCCTCCACTGTGGTTGCCGCTAGAGGGACTGCCTCTGGCCAGCGTGTGGTGCGGTCTATCATTGTTAACAGGTGTGTGAAACCTTGGGAGGAAGGTAGTGGCCCCACAAGATCGACATGAACGTGGTCGAACCTTCTAGCAGGGATTGGAAAAGGCTCCAGAGGGGCTTTTGTGTGTCTGTGTATTTTGGCGCGTTGACAAGAAATGCAAGTTTTTGCCCATTCTTTTACGTTTTTGCGCAGGCCAGGCCACACAAACTTTTCGGCGACCATTTTAACCGAGGCGCGCACACCTGGGTGCGCGAGGGAGTGAAATGCGTCAAAAATGCGGCGGCGCCATGTAGCTGGTACTAACGGGCGAGGTCGGCCGGTTGAAACATCGCATATTAGGGGGGGCACGCCGTCGCGTAAACCCTTTTTCTCCAGCCTTAACCCTGTTGGTCCAGACAGGAGTGCGCGCACGTCCGTGTCACTGTTTTGTTCCTCTGCCATGGCTGCATAATCTATCCCTTCATGGATAGGTGCTGCGTATGTGTCTGCGTTAGTGAAGAGTTCTGCTGCTGAGGCAGTATAATCTGTCTCCCCGCGCTCTGATGGTGCCACAGCATGAGAGAGACAGTCCGCTACTACGTTAAGTTTGCCTGCCACGTGTCGAATGTCTGTGGTGAACTCTGAAATCGCAGCTAGCTGTCTTTGTTGCCTGCCTGACCATGGTTCTGAAATTTTAGCCATAGCAAAGGTGAGCGGTTTATGGTCTACAAAAGCCGTGAAACTCCGCCCTTCTAACCAGAACTGGAAGTGGCGGATGGATAAATGAAGCGCCAGCAGCTCTCTGTCAAAAGTGCTGTATTTGCGTTCAGTTTGGTTTAGCGATTTGCTAAAGAATGCTAAAGGTTGCCAGACCCCGCTGACAAGTTGTTCTACAACTGCCCCTATAGCTAGGTCTGAAGCATCTGTGGTTAGTGCGATGCGGGCCAAGGGATCTGGATGAACTAACAATGTGGCGTTAGCTAGGGCATTTTTTACTTCCGCGAAAGCGCGTTCGCGCTCCGGGGTCCATTCGACCGCGTTGGAAGCTTTCTTTTTTTTGAGCGCGTCCTATAGGGGTTGCATGAGCTGAGCTGCGTGGGGGAGGAAGCGGTTGTAAAAATTAATCATCCCTAAAAATTCCTGTAGCGATTTGACCGTTTGCGGCCGTGGAAAGCCTTCTATCGCATGAACTTTGTCTGGAAGTGGAACTGCCCCCTTCGGAGAGACTTTGTGTCCCCAAAAAATCAATTTGCGATACGCCGAATTTGCATTTGGCTGGATTGATTATTAGCCCATGCTCTTCTAGCCTCTGAAAAACCGTAGTGAGGTGCTGCTCGTGTTCTTCCTCAGACGAGCTGGCTACGGAGCACCACGGTGGTGCTGGTGCTCGGTTGAGCCCTCTCAACCTCTTCTGCCGGGGGGAACAGCTGTCCGTCTGCTCCCTCGTCCGCGTGGCTGCTGGCGTCTGCCTGAGTCGCCACGGATGAGTCGCTTGTGGGAGAACGCCTCCGGTCCATACTCGCGTCAAGGTCACCAGTGTAGAGGAGCTGGGCAATGGAGAGGCGATTTGGTTTATAAGCGAAGTTTTAATGTTCAGCTCTTCTAACAAGTCTCATCTGG
Organism: Pholidichthys leucotaenia; assembly: GCA_020510985.1. Taxonomy (NCBI): domain Eukaryota; kingdom Metazoa; phylum Chordata; class Actinopteri; order Cichliformes; family Pholidichthyidae; genus Pholidichthys; species Pholidichthys leucotaenia. Next base: position 124,943,384 of record CM035841.1, read on the forward strand.
TGCAGAGAGCGGCAGAAGGGAAAAAGAGGCAGAATCTCGCCAACTCACTGATTATATACAAGCACACAACAAAAGACATGCATAACAAAGGCTGACATCCCTCATTATCTTAATCCCCCCATTGTCTTGGTATTTCCTCTCCTCGTCTTGGGAGGTGATGGTAATCCCTCTCCTCGCCTTGGGGGGTGAGGGTGGCTCGTCTGGTCTCCCCCGCCGCGTCCGGGAACGTCTTTGTTCTTCACTCGGCGGGTGAGATTCCTTTGTCCTTTCAGAGGTGTGAAGTTCCTTACATATGTAATCACGGCTCAACATAGCACGGGACGAGTTTACAACTCTTGAAAAATTGGGCATTGTTAGACGCTCGAAGAGCCCCTGGGCCTCACCACTTCACATGGTTCCAAAATCCGACGGTTCTTGGAGACCGTGCGGAGATTACCGCAGACTAAACAACGCTACAGCGCATGACCGTTACCCAATCCCTCACATTCAAGATTTTTCACTACATCTAGCGGGTGCGCGCATTTTTTCAAAAATAGACTTAGTCCGCGGTTATCACCAAGTCCCAGTCCGAGCAGAAGACGTTCCTAAAACAGCGGTAATAACCCCTTTCGGCCTTTTTGAATTCCTGCGAATGCCTTTCGGCCTCAAAGGCGCTGCTCAAACTTTTCAACGAATGATGGACGCGGTCCTACGCGACCTCCCCTTTGTTTTCGTCTACCTCGACGACATGCTGGTAGCCAGCTCGTCTGAGGAAGAACACGAGCAGCACCTCACTACGGTTTTTCAGAGGCTAGAAGAGCACGGGCTAATAATCAATCCAGCCAAATGCAAATTCGGCGTATCGCAAATTGATTTTTTGGGACACAAAGTCTCTCCGAAGGGGGCAGTTCCACTTCCAGACAAAGTTCATGCGATAGAAGGCTTTCCATGGCCGCAAACGGTCAAATCGCTACAGGAATTTTTAGGGATGGTTAATTTTTACAACCACTTCCTCCCCCACGCAGCTCAGCTCATGCAACCCCTATATGACGCGCTCAAAAAAAAGAAAGCTTCCAACGCGGTCGAATGGACCCCGGAGCGCGAACGCGCTTTCGCGGAAGTAAAAAACGCCCTAGCTAACGCCACATTGTTAGTTCATCCAGATCCCTTGGCCCGCATCGCACTAACCACAGATGCTTCAGACCTAGCTATAGGGGCAGTTGTAGAACAACTTGTCAGCGGGGTCTGGCAACCTTTAGCACTCTTTAGCAAATCGCTAAACCAAACTGAACGCAAATACAGCACTTTTGACAGAGAGCTGCTGGCGCTTCATTTATCCATCCGCCACTTCCAGTTCTGGTTAGAAGGGCGGAGTTTCACGGCTTTTGTAGACCATAAACCGCTCACCTTTGCTATGGCTAAAATTTCAGAACCATGGTCAGGCAGGCAACAAAGACAGCTAGCTGCGATTTCAGAGTTCACCACAGACATTCGACACGCGGCAGGCAAACTTAACGTAGTAGCGGACTGTCTCTCTCGCGCTGTGGCACCACCAGAGCGCAGGGAGACAGATTATACTGCCTCAGCAGCAGAACTCTTCACTAACGCAGACACATACGCAGCACCTATCCATGAAGGGATAGATTATGCAGCCATGGCAGAGGAACAAAACAGTGACCCGGACGTGCGCGCACTCCTGTCTGGACCAACAGGGTTAAGGCTGGAGAAAAAGGGTTTACGCGACGGCGTGCTCCCCCTAATATGCGATGTTTCAACCGGCCGACCTCGCCCGTTAGTACCAGCTACATGGCGCCGCCGCATTTTTGACGCAATTCACTCCCTCGCGCACCCAGGTGTGCGCGCCTCGGTTAAAATGGTCGCCGAAAAGTTTGTGTGGCCAGGCCTGCGCAAAAACGTAAAAGAATGGGCAAAAACTTGCATTTCTTGTCAACGCGCCAAAATACACAGACACACAAAAGCCCCTCTGGAGCCTTTTCCAATCCCTGCTAGAAGGTTCGACCACGTTCATGTCGATCTTGTGGGGCCACTACCTTCCTCCCAAGGTTTCACACACCTGTTAACAATGATAGACCGCACCACACGCTGGCCAGAGGCAGTCCCTCTAGCGGCAACCACAGTGCAGGAAGTCGCTCGCGTTTTTTTGACAAACTGGGTGGCACGTTTCGGCGTCCCATCGGACATCACGTCCGATAGGGGGCCTCAATTTGTCTCAGAGCTCTGGTCAGCCATGTCCAACAGCTTAGGGGCAACAATTCATCGCACCACCGCTTATCACCCTCAGGCTAATGGGTTATGCGAGCGTGGTGCAGTGGTTAGCACTGTTGCTAACCACTAGAAGGTTCCAGGTTCGAATCCCCAGGCTGGCAGGGGTTGGAACCTTTCTGTGTGGAGTTTGCATGTTCTCCCTGTGCTGCGTGGGTTTACTCCGGGGGCTCCGGTTTCCTCCCACAATCCAAAGACATGCATGTTAGGTTAATTGGTTGTTCTAAATTGTCCCTAGATATCTGTCTCCCATAGTCCCTTAGAATAGAGGGTTAGTATTAGTGAAAAGCGCTTTGAGTGGTCTTTGTGACTAGAAAAGCGCTATATAAGTGCAGGTTAGTTAGTTAGTTAGTTAGTTAGTCTCTAAAGGCTGCCCTCAGAGCCTCACTAACGGACACAAATTGGGTAAATAAACTTCCCTGGGTTTTATTGGGGTTGCGTGCTGCACCTAAAGAGGATCTAGACGCCTCTCCCGCAGAATTAGTTTTTGCACAACCTCTCAGGCTCCCAGGTGAATTTTTGCCAGAGAACCCAGAGCCAGGGCGCCTTCCAGTCCCAAGGTTTTTAGGCAGCAACGGGCCGAACTCTCTCCCCAGTCCAGCTCATCACTCCTTCCCACGGGTTTTTGTCCCTCAAACTTTAAAAAACGCTGAGTTTGTTTTTGTTAAGCATGAAGCTCTAAAACCAACTTTACGCCCAGCATTCGATGGGCCATTCAGAGTGCTGGAACATGGTGATAAACACTTTGTGCTTGATTATGGGGATAGAAAAGAAACAGTCAGCATTGACAGACTTAAACGTGCCTTCTTGTTGAAAGACGAACCTGCACAGTTGGCGAGAGCACCTCGGCGAGGTAGACCTCCCAAGAGAAAAGACTCAGCCCCCAGGCAGGGAACAAATAACCTCTCCCCTTCCCACACTGCAGATTCCTCACAAGAAGGTCCCAGCAGGATGCCTAAACCAACCTACAGCAGTTTGGGGAGAAGAATTAAACCCAGACAGCACAGGGACTGACACCAACCACTCCGGGAACGTCTTTGTTCTTCTCTCGGCGGGTGAGATTCCTTTGTCCTTTCAGAGGTGTGAAGTTCCTTACATATGTAATCACCAAACATTTCCACTTGCTCTGACATATGTAGGTTATGGAATATATGGTTAATATAGACCACAAATACGAGAAAATTCAGAAAAGTGGAGTTCTGAGCCTGTGGACACAGCAGTGCTGGACAGAGGCTTAGTATTTTTAAGGGGGCTATTTTTTGGAATAGTATTCCTAATACTGATAATTTTACCATTAAAAAATTTCAAAAAGTCATCAGCACTAAGAGTTGGAGGAATGTAGGGATCTATGGCATTTTGGCTCTTGGTTAGCTGAGCCACAGTGTTAAAAAGAAATCTATAGTTGTTTTTATTTTCTTCTATCAAGGATGAATAGTACTGTTGCCTAGCACTATGGAGAGATTTCTTATAGGTGATAAGGCTGGCATTCCAGGCTGAACAAGATTCTTCTGTCTTATTTGCACGCCAAAGCCTTTCACAGAATCTAACTTTCTGTTTTAACTCATGAGTGTGGGAGTTGTACCATGGAGCTAGTCTCCTATTTTTAATAGTTTTCTTTTTAAGAGGGGCTATGGAGTCAAGTGCTGTCTACAGTGAGGCTGCAGTACTATCAACTAAGAGGTCTAATTCTAATGAATTCAAGCAGTCACTGCTGTCCTCTGCTATATTGAGACATGGTAATAGAGTAAGTGCTGAAGGGATTAATGGTTAATTTTCATAGAATTTGTATTTATTACCACTTTTGTCAGATTCAAGTTATTTCTGTGACCATTGTGGGCTTTTCTTTCATTAACAGAGGGGTACCAACAATTTTGTTCACGTCTGTAAACACGCGTCAGCCACAGTCTCTCTTTAAGATCTCAGATGCTTCATCTTGGATGTTGTTGCATCCGACATGCACAATAACAGTTTTAGCGTGGGGGTATTCATTTAATAGGTCTGGGGTACGAGGCTCAATGTCCGACACTTTAACCCCAGAAAAAAATTTTGTAACACAGTACCTGCTTCTGACGTTTCTCATAATGGAATCATCAAGTACAAGAGTCATCTGGGGGGACTTTGTCGGTGGCTTCTGTAGTGGTAAATAGTTTTGCTGTTGTTGTTGCTGTTGAGGTGGCGGGATGCCGGTGTGTGGGGGGGTGCGCTCTCTTCTTTTTGGAGCTGGTGTAAAGTTCGGCACACCTAGGGTAGTTTTAATTTGGAGCTTGCGGGTTTGGCATTCTGCTGAAGGAGAAGGGGTGGCCATGGGGGGGGGGGGAAGATCAGCGTCCAGGTGGGTGAAATCTTCCAAGGAAAAGATGTCGAATCTGTTTTCCAATGAGAGGGGAAGGGAGGAGGCACGGCCGTGCCTGGTCGATCCCCGACGTTTGCTGTTTGACCCAACCACGGTCCAGGGCTAAGAAGAATCACCCAGGGCTTTAGGTTTAGCTCTGAGTTGAAGCCAGTGTTTAGTGCTACAGTCCTGAACAGCTGAGGTGACCGGAGTAGGGATGGAGGTGGATGGCGATATGCTAATTTCACCCAGCCGTCTCTGCTACCTGCGAATCTGTGGCTGGCGCCGACGTCCGACCAAAAATGATCGTGTCCAGATGATTTTCAGCCTCCCGAATCTTATAGAGGTTAGAGAGTCTCAGTTCCAACTCAGAAACCTTCTTAGAGAGGGAAATACAGCTGTCACAGGTCGGAGAGGGAGCCATGGCTTTCCAGGCCAGGGGTAGCTAACCAAAACCAACAGGTTAGCCTAGCTCGGTTTGTTGACCAAGAAAAATCAAGTGGCAAGAATCCTCGGTCCAGTAAAATTATAAGTGGGTGAAAATCGTCACGAACAATGATGCAGAAACTCTAACTGTTTGACAGCGTCTAGCAGCATCTGACAGCGACTGACTTCAGGCACTAAGTCAGAGGAACAGAGGTACAAGCGCTGCTCTCAAACTCAACTGCACACACAAAGTTCAGTCCGATCATGTGTGTCTGGGAAATGGCATAAAAGAGTCCACAAAGCGGCAAGAACCCAAAATACACTCCTCTCATGGTGGAAACTATGTGTTAAAATACTCCCAGTGGTGACAAAAGTTAAAATTGACAAGGACCACACACAAATACAAGCTGCTGCTCTCAGGTCGCACAGGTGCGTGAGCGTCCCCGACACCCAAAGCCCATGACCTTAGGTGAGGGTAGGAGCGTAGATTGACAGGTAAATCAACAGCTTTGCTTTAGAGCTCAGCTCCCTCTTCACCACAACAGACCAGCACAACGTCTGTATCACTGCAGAGGCTGCTCTGATCTGTCTGTCAATCTCTTGCTCTATTCTCGCCTCACTTGTCAATGAGAGCCTGAGATACTTAAACTCCTCCACTCAGCGCAGGAGCTTGTGCCCAACCCAGAAAGGACAATCTACCTTTTTCCTACTGAGGACCATGGACTCAGACTTGGAGGTGCTGATTCTCATCCCAGCTGCTTCACACTCAGCAGCAAACCGTCCCAGCAAGACCTGTAGGTCATTGCTGGATGAAGTCAACAGGACATCATCTGCAAACAGCAGAGATGAGATCCTGTGGTCACTGAGCATGACACCTTCCGATCCTTGGCTGTGCCTACATATTCTGTCCATAAAAATTATGAACAGGATCGGTGACAAAGGGCAGTCCTGACGGAAATTTCTCCACCGTGACAGCCCTAGTTACAAACATTTTATACTAGGGCTGGGAATCATCACTCATTTCCAGAATTGATTCGATTCCAATTCTTCAGGTTCTGAATTGATTCAATTCCGATTTGATCCGATCCCAATTCAATCAGGGAAATTACCATTTTAACAGCTATTTTACTTGCCAGGGAAAAAAAAAATCTTAGAGAGCTAATGCTGCAAACTGTACCAGGGATACTCTAATTTTGTTAATACATAAATCATCACATAAAGAACTGACCCCAAATCAGTTACAATAATGCACTTTTTATTATTTAACTCATGATTTCACAAAGTGCTCACAAGTTCTTTCTTTAGTGCAAATGATGTGTAGGGTTAACAACCCAGAGTAAGTAAACAAATTCAATGCATGAAGCATGTCAACATAATCTCACTGTATTTCAAATCAAATCAAATCAAACTTTGTCATATTGCTGTACATACAACTGTAGTGCAGGCAAGATGAAATTGCGTTTCTCTCGGCATCCATATAAATAGAAGCAGCATGATTTAAGACACACTCACACATAGCTTCACCCCCCACCCCCTCCCCCATCCATTCACACATCCCTGAGACATACTTGGGAAAAAAAACTAACTATAATATACACATAATATACAAAATGTCCGTAGGTGCAGTAGTGTGTATGAGAGATTCCAGGTCAACTGTTCGGCATCCTGACAGCTTGTGAAAGGAAGCTGTTGATCAGTCTGGTGGTTCTGCCTCTGATGCTCCGGAATTGTTTATCAGGTGGAAGAAGTTCAAAGTGTTTATGCAGAGGGTGAGAACGGAGAACGGTCCCTCCAGGATTTCGCCAGCTGTTTTTGTCATCATTGCAGCCCAAAAACCCTGAATTTGTTGGAGCTTTTCCAAAAGCTTGCAATGAAAGTTGCAACATTTTTATTTATTTTTTTTTTGCACTGAAAGTTGTGTAAGTACGGATTTTAAAGTAGCTGCTTTTTCCATAGTTTACAGTGATGCTACTCGATGTAACACCACAAGAAAAGCACAGGATTGCCAATTAATCATTTAGATCATTTTAGACAAAGACATCTTCTATACAATTCCACGTGAATTATCTGAAATGGGTGATGGCTGAAGCCGCAGCTTATATTGCCCACCCATATTCCATCCAAGAATTCAAAGGAGAAAAAAGAGAAAACAAGACAAGAGCGATTACAATTTAAAACAAAGCTAAGACAAAATGTGACTGAGAGAAAAAAAAGAAAACTAAGCTAAGTTAAGCGGTTACTATTTAAAACAAATCTAAGACAAAAAGTCACAGAGAAAAAAAGAAAAAAAAAACAAAAAACAAAAAACAAAAAAAAAACTAAGCTACAACACAGGCTGGAAATGTCAGTCCTTATGTGAGTTTACATGTCGTCTTGTAAATATGTTTGGAGTATTTCTTCCTTTAGTTTTTGTTTAAATTGTCCAAGCGTTGTACATGATTTTAATTCAGGTCCAAAATCGTTCCATAATCTGACTCCTTGCACTGAAATACAGTGTTGCTTGGTGGTTGTTCTCACTGTAGGCTTTTGAAATATACATGTTCCTCTGAAGTGATATCGTTTCTCCCTTGTTTGGAACAACTTTTGGATATTTGCGGGCAGTGATAAATTCTTCACTTTGAACATTATTATTGCGGTTTTAAAGTCAACCAGATCTTTCAACTTGAGAGTTTTTTGTTTGAGAAAAAGTGGGTTTGTTGGTTCCCTGTAAGCTGCTTTGTTTATTATTCTAATAGCTCTCTTTCGAAGCATAAAGAGTGGATATATATTTGTTTTATATGTATTTCCCCATACTTCATTACAATATGTCATGTATGGGAGTATTAATGAATGATACAAGGTGTATAGTGTGGGTTGATTCAGCAAATATTTCACTCTGTGTAATATTGCAATTGATTTGGATACTTTACCTTTAATATAATTAATATATGACTTCCAACACAGTTTGTTATCAATTATTACTCCAAGGAATTTAGTTTCAGATACCCTTTCAATCTCTACACCATTTACATTGAGTTTGGGTACTGGGTTGTTGTGATGGTTGTTAAAGACTATAAATTTTGTCTTACTTAAATTGAGCGTTAATTTGTTTGAATCAAACCACAGTTTAAGCTTTCCTAATTCCTTTCCGAGTGTATCCAGAAGTTGTTCCAAATTGTTTCCACTGCATAGCAGATTAGTGTCATCGGCAAACAATATTAAGTCCATTTTTTCTGAAACTTTACATCAGAATCAGAATCAGAATCAGAATCAGCTTTATTGGCCAAGTATGCACAACACATACAAGGAATTTGACTTTGGCTAAAAACTTGCTCTCGTTGTTCAGGTGAAGGATTTAAATAAGGATTCAATGACAAACAGAGTATGTACAGCAAATTACAGTCTGTCCACATTTCTATAAAAGGATGCAAATATATACAGGAATATATGCAGTTATTTACTCGGACTAACCACACTTTGCAGAAATATATGAAAAAATATACAATCACACAGTATTTCAATGTGGACTCAGATTCAGTGATATAATGTGAATGAAGTAAAAAGCAGTGTGAGAGTTATGTGCAATGTAATAATGGATGAAAAGTCATGAGTACAGCAACAGGTAGGACTAGGTGAATGTTAGGAGTTCATCAGAGTGATGGCTTGAGGAAAGAAACTGTTCCTGTGACGGGTGGTTTTGACCTTCAGTGATCTGTAACGACGACCAGAAGATAGAAGTTCAAACAGTTTGTGGCCGGGGTGTGATGGGTCAGCACAGATGTTTCCCGCCCGTTTCCTGGTTATGGACCGATATAAGTTCTCAATGGAGGGTAGGTCGGTACCAATGATCCTCTCCGCAGACTTAATGATCCGCTGCAGTCTGGTCTTGTCCTGTTTAGTGGCAGATCCAAACCAGACAGTGATGGAAAAGCAGAGGACAGATTGGATGATGGCGGTGTAGAAGACAACCAGCAGCTCCTGAGGCAAATCAAACTTCTTGAGCTGACGCAGAAAAAACAACCTCTGCTGGGCCTTTTTCCGGACAGTGTCAATATGGGAGGACCACTTCAGGTTCCGGGAGATTGTGGTACCCAGAAACTTGAAGGAGTCCACAGTGGACACTGTGCTGTTGAGGATGGTGAGTGGGGGGAATGAAGGGGGGTGTCGCCTGAAATCCACAGTCATCTCCACCATTTTGGCTGGGTTAAGTTCAAGATGGTTCTGGCTGCACCAGAGGATCAGCTGCTCCACCTCCCGCCTGTATGCAGACTCATCATCATCCCGGATCAAACCGATGACTATGGTGTCGTCCGCAAACTTCAGGAGCTTCACCGAAGGGTCCTCTGAGGTGCAGTCGTTGGAGTAGAGGGAGAAGAGCAGTGGGGAAAGGACACATCCTTGGGGGGCGCCAGTACTAATTTTTCGGGAGCTGGATGTAAATCTCCCTAGCTTCACCTGTTGCCACCTGTCAGTCAGAAAGCTGGAGATCCACTGGCAGGTGGAGGGGGGCACCTTGAGCTGGAGGAGTTTCTGATGAAGAATGCCTGGGATGATGGTGTTGAACGCTGAGCTGAAGTCGACAAACAGGATCCTGGCGTACGTCCCTGGGGAGTCGAGGTGTTGCAGGATGTAATGTAGTCCCATATTCACTGCATCATCCACTGACCTGTTTGACCGGTAGGCAAACTGCAGTGGGTCCATCAGGGGGCCTGTGATGACCTTCAGGTGGTTCAGCACCAATCTCTCCAAGGATTTCATGACCACAGAGGTCAGGGCAACAGGTCTGTAGTCGTTTAATCCTGTAATAGAGGGCTTCTTGGGAACTGGAATGATGATGGAGCGTTTGAAGCAGGAAGGCACTTCACGCAGCTCCAGTGATCTGTTAAAGATCCGGGTGAAGATGGGGGCCAACTCGTTGGAGCAGACTCTCAGGCAGGACGGAGACACACCATCAGGTCCTGCAGCCTTCTTGATCTTTTGTCTCTGAAAGACCCGGCGCACCTCCTCTTCACAGATCATTAGTGCTGGTGGGAGGTCAGAGTGGAGGAGGGATGGAGTTCCTGGGGCTGCAGATAATCCTTTTGTGTGGGTGGGAGGTGAGAACTGTAGGTTCTTTTCAAACCTGCAGTAAAAGCTGTTTAGGTCATTAGCCAGCTGGAGGTTTTCCGCAGGGTGGGGGGATGGTCTCCTGTAGTTGGTGATATTCCGTAGGCCTCTCCAGACAGAAGCAGAGTTGTTAGCTGAGAAGTTTTTTTGTAACTTCACACTGTAGCTCCTCTTAGCAAGTCTGATCTCCTTCGTCAGCATGTTTCTGGCCCGCTTGTACAGAGTCCAGTCACCAGTCCTGTAGGCCTCCTCCTTGGTCTGACGTAGCTGCTTCAGTTTAGGAATGAACCAGGGTTTATTGTTGTTGTATATGCAGAAGGTCTTGGTCTGCACACACATGTCCTCGCAGAAACAGATGTATGACGTCACAGTGTCAGTGACAGTGTCAGTGAGTTCATTTAGGTGAGTTCATATATCGTTTATATACATATTGAATAATAATGGTCCCAAAACTGAACCCTGTGGGACTCCACAGGTGACCTTCAGCAACTCTGAGTTTTTGTTGCTAACACATACATACTGATATCTATTCTTTAAGTAACTACTTAACCAGGATAGTGCTACCCCTCTAATACCATAATTTTGTAGTTTCTTTAATAATAAATTATGATCTACTGTATCAAATGCTTTTTTAAGATCTAGGAATACTCCAACTGAATACTCTTTATTTTCAATGGCTGTTGATATTTTTTCTGTAAATTCCATTAGGGCATATGCAGTTGTCCTCTTGTGTCTGAACCCATATTGCTGCTCACATAATAAATCATTCTTCAGTATGAAGTTGTCAATTCTCTCATAGAATATTTTTTCAAGTATCTTGGAAAATTGCGGTAATAGTGAAATTGGTCTATAGTTTGAGAGTTCCCCTCTGTCGCCCGTCTTGTATATCGGAATTACTTTAGCTATTTTCATTGCATTGGGAAATATACCTGATTGGAGAGACAGGTTACAGATATACGTCAGTGGTTTTACTATGCATTCGATAACAGTTTTGACTAGTAGCATGTCAATACCATCACAGTCAGTAGATGTTTTACTTTTGAACGATTTAACAATTTCAATGACCTCTCTTTCGTCTGTGTTCTTTATGAAGATGGAGTCTTTTACAGCAGTGTTATTGCATATTGTATTACCTGTAGGCACCGTAGTGGGTATTTCTCGGGCCAGTTTAGGTCCAATGTTAACAAAAAAATTATTAAATTCATCTGCAGGTGAAGCTATATTGAGACTCTGAGTCGTTTTATTATTTTTTGGAATATTAGTTGGGTAGCTTGTATTTCTGCTTTTATTTCCAAGGATACTGTTGAGTATTGTCCATGTATTTTTAATATTGTCTTTGTTTTTCGCCAGTTCTTTACTGTAATAGTCTCTTTTACTACATCTTATTATATATGTTAACTTATTTTTGTATGTTTTATACCGCTGCTCTGCTTCTTTTGTTCTTTTCTTTAGGAAAGCTTTATATAATAAATTTTTCTTTTTACACGCCTTTTGTAGTCCTTTGGTTAACCATGGCTTATCAGCAAATTTGTGTTTAAGCTTTTTTTTTACTAATGGGCAGTTTTTTTCATAAAGAGTGGTTACAATGTTTATAAATGTGTCATAGGCTTCATTTACATCTGATACATAGACTTCTGTCCAGTCTTGCTTCAGCAAGTCCTCTTTAAGAGAACTGATTGCATTTGGTGATTTGTGTCTGAACGATTTTGAAATTATTTCTGCGTTGGGCCCCGTGTGGCCATGGATAAGTGCAAAGGTTGGCAAGTGGTCACTTATATCATTTATCAATAATCCACTTTCTATTTTCTTATCGAAAACATTGACAAACAGGTTGTCAATAAGTGTAGCAGAGTGAACTGTGATTCTACTAGGATGTGTTATTGTGGGATATAGACTCATGCTGTACATAGAGTTCATGAACTCTGTAATTACATTTTGTTGATGTGGATTCAGTAAATCAATATTGAAATCTCCACAAATTGCTACCATTTTCTTACTAGTAATATTATTGTACAGCAAGACTAATTTATCTCTGAATGTCTCAATGCAAGTTCCCGGCGTTCTATATATGCAGCTTATGATTAGATTTTTTGTTTTGTCCAGGTCAATCTCAACAGTAACACATTCCAAAATCCCTGGTAGTGCTGAGGACATTTCATTTACAAGCTTACACCTGTACAGGTCATCAATATACAGTGCAACACCACCACCCTTTTTTTGAGATCTGTTAATATAAAACATCTGATATCCCTCTATTGCCATCAGGGGAGCCTGATCTTCATTAAGCCAGGTTTCAGAGACTGCAATGGCTGTGAATTTTCTGTTTAGCTGTTTTAAATAGTCCTGAATCTGTGGAAAGTTTTTGTTAAGACTTCTGCTATTGAAGTGTATTATTGACAGTTTACCATCTAATTGCACTTGACTTTTGAATTGTTTTTCAGTGTAATATTCACAGTGGTTATGAATATTATTGACAAAGTGGTTATCAGGATCAATATCATTCTCCAGCTCTTGTGGTTTATGTTCAGCATAATGGTATATTTTCAGAGTTTGATTTTCCTCACTCTGTGTCAGATGACTTCCTCCAACTGGGGATAATTGATGTCTACTCGAGTCGGTCATAAGTTTTTGATTATTTTGCTTATTTTTTTTAAAGTACTTTGGCATGGTGTGTCAAAAGAACTATTCTTATCGTGTGTATGAATATGGATTATCATTGGCTCATAATTTTCTTAATCAGTGTTCATCTGTATTTATCTAAGTCAGTAGCATCTCTGATCATTATACTCTTTGCTTGCTCAGGTGTTCCTTTTAGTTTAATCCAAATTCTACAATTTCTTGTCCAGGTTGCTTGTATCTTATTTTGTTTTTTCAGCATCCATGCCTGTCGTGCTAATTCAGCGTTTTTTTTTGTCAGGTGTTCATTTAGGTAAACTTGAGTTTCCTTTAGCTTTTTGGCCTGCCTCAGTATGTTATTCTTTACCCTTCTGTTCACAAAGCGCATCACAATTGATTTCTTTGTTTTGTTATCTTTCTTCTGTAGAGCATAACAGGCTGAGATTGCATTGGCTTCTACCTTAATGTCTTTATCATTAAGGAACTGAAGCACTTGATTTTCTAAGGACAATGACTCACTCATGGGTGCATCTTCACCATTCAGTCCTGTTGCAGCATGGGCGTATGACTGATATCTGATGTCTAGTCCACTTATAACTAGGTCATCAATGCGAGAACCTTGTTCAAGATCCTCGACGCGTTGCTCCAAAAGACGCCCGTGTTGCTCCAGGTCCATAATTTTTTTGTCTTTTTCTTGGATTATTAAATGTAGGGTTTGTACCTGTTCTATTAGGCCTATTATTTTGTCCTGCTGGCTAGTCAATTTGGCCAATTCATCTGACATAAAGTTCAGAGATTTTTTGATTTCTTCCATTTCCTCTCTTTTTTTTTCTTTTTTTAATCATTTTTTAATCATTTTACTGAGCATTTAGAATTAAATGCTCAGTAAGATTGTCAAAAAATGGCCAACACTGTATTTTTGCTGAGAACTTAAATTAAAAAAAAGGAATAAAAGAATTAGCCATTACAACAACTAAAATGTATTGAATGCATGTTAGAGAAGCAAATTACTGCAGCACCATTTTGAACCTTGAATTTGAAAACGAAGACCCTGAAAACTTTGAGCTCTTCTTCTGTGCTGAAATCCACAACGAAGCAGGGATAGTTCCTCCACTGCCAACCTCTTCCCTGAAGGATAGACCTTGGAGTGGAAACCCACTCTTCACAGATCTTAAGGGGATATGAAAAGGAGAATATATTTCAAAGTAAAATTAATCATATTGTGACATTTGCGGGATTCACACAAAGAAAGAGGAGCAAGATGGTTGTGACAAACAGGCTTTATTTACACACCACCAACCCCAACTGCTTCTGAGCACAGAGAGGAGGGTTGGTCATTCTCCCAGACCTCCGTTTCAATCATGGTTACACACGCACATGGTACATCTTCATCTACTACATCTAATAACGCAGTTATAATGACACAGCAGTATAACTCAGTAATAACACATTTAATACACACACACAGTAACGTTTCAAACTGGCAAAGCATGCTGGGAAATCCCTGCCCCCCTTAACATGGCCCCGACGTTACAATATTTTAAAATCCCCACACCACAGTAGGGTTTCATAATTTAGAGTTTTATTTTTTTGTTTGTACACCCCGGTGGTCTACAGGACCCCAGAACACCACTGATCTACAGGATGCAAATCACAGTAATTAGTGGTGTTTGCTGAAACCCAGAACGGAACGGAACATCTGTGGCGCCACGAGACGGCTGGAATTGAACGGAACATGTAATTATAATCACCCCTATGTGATTGTGAATTTTCACACTGGAGGCGAATATAGTCGAAAGGCGAGATTTCTACTTCTGTAAAAACTATTTGGGATGACAATGTGTTAATAATTAACTTTTTTTGGGGGGGGGGGGTGTGACTCTTTAAATTCCATTATTTATGTGCGCACCCGTAAGGAAACCGACACACACCTACGAATATTTACCAGAGAATCTGCTGACAAACGCGTGAAGACAATCCGCGAACACAGGAGGCTAACGTTAGCTTAGCCTTATGGTTGGCGTTTCCATGGTAACAGTAAGTTAACTAGCCTTCTCTTTTCGGCTCCATTTCAGCTTTTAAATCCACATCAGCCGATTCTCGGTGTTTGACCACAGAACCGGAGTCTAACGGAGATCCTACTGCCGTTCAAGTTAACCGGAAGTAGAATATTCGGTGGGAGTTTCAACATAAAAGTCAAAACTATAAAATATTTTTCACCATTCATCAAAGGATCAATCTGTAAGCAAAAATTATGTAATAGTAACTAGCAGCACCTAACGGCTGTCTTCTTCTGTTTGTTGATTTATTCAGTCTTTGTTTAGATGCAACATAACCATGAAGTGTGACAAGAAATCCTAACAAAATATTTAAATTAAAAAACAGATTTTTCCAACAACGTCACAGCCTCATATATAGGATAAAATGAAGAACAAGTCCACACAATATAATGAAAACTTTATTAATCCCAAAACACGAGGAAATTTTCACAACTCCAAAGAAATGCAGAAATGTGTTTCTTTGGAGTTATACTGGAGTAATAAGAATTGTAATTGTAAAGGAATGACTAATAAAGAAACTCAGACCATCAGTAAAGCTTTCTTTTTATTCAACTGGTGCTAGAAAAATACAGTGACATCAATAAAGATTAAAGAATAAGAACAAAGAACAAATATGAATGCATGACTTATCAATACAGAAAAGGTGTGAAACACTTTCATGTTTGTTATCATCTTTGATATAGTCATATAGATACTAAAGTTCAACACAGAACAGCTGAATTTTAGATTCAACTTACAGCACTCTAGCATTATGGCTGTGATGATATTTGCCAATACCACAGATACAGTTAAAAAGAAAATAAACAGAAACTGAAAATGTGTTACACGACAGAACTATGCCCGCTGATACAGGAATGAATACATACAGGTATTAACAAATGATTGACAGTGATAACAGGAGGTGCAAAAGCCAATGTACTTCTAGTGCTGGTCCCAAGCCCGGGGAAATGGGGAGGGTTGTGTCAGGAAGAGCATCGGACATAAAACTTTTGCCAAATCAAACACGGCTCACAATGAATGAGACTTTCATACCGGTTCGGTTGAGGCCCAGGTTAACGACGACAGCCACCGATGCTGTAAACCAACAGGGTGCCGGTGGAAATTGGGCTACTGTTGGTCACAGATCGAGGAGGAGAGGGGGAAGGCATCTGAGGACGAAGAGAGAGAAAAGGAAAGATAGAAGTGTGGAGGTGAAAGTAGGGATGTTAAATGTAGGGACTATGACTGGTAAAGGCAGAGAGCTGGCTGATATGATGGAGAGAAGAAAGGAAGATATACTGTGTGTTCAAGAAACAAGATGGAAGGAAGCAAGGCTAGGAGCACTGGAGGGGGATTTAAACTGTTTTACCGTGGTGTAGATAGGAACAGAAATGGAGTAGGAGTAATCTTGAAGGAAGAGTATGTGAAGAGTGCTCAAGAGGTAAACAGGGAGTCAGACAGAATCATGAGTTTGAAGGTAGAAGTCAAAGGTGTGATGTTGAATGTTGTCAGTGCGTATGCCCCACAAGTTGGATGTCCGGTAGAAAAGAAAGGAATTCTGGAGTAAGTTGGATGAAGTGGTAGAGAGTGGTGATTGGAGCAGACTTTAATGGACATGTAGGTGAAGGGAACAGAGGTGGTGAGGAGGTTCTGGGTAGGTGTGGTCTTAAGGAGAGAAATGTGGAAGGACAGATGGTTGTGGATTTTGCTAAAAGGATGGAAATGGCTGTGGTGAACACATACTTTAAGAAGCGAGAGGAACATAGGGTGACTTACAAGAGTGGAGGAAGGTGTACACAGGTGGACTACATCTTATGCAGAAGGAGAAATCTGAAAGAGACAGGAAACTGCAAGGTGGTGGTAGGGGAGAATGTAGCTAGATAGTATCAGATGGTAGTCTGTAGGATGACTTTGCAAAGCAAGAAGAGGAAAACAGTGAAGGCAGAGCCAAAGATTAAGTGGGGAAAATTACAGAAGGAAGAAGGTTGCACAGAGTTCAGGAAGGAGTTGATACAGGCTCTGGGTGTTAGGGAAGAATTACTAGATGACTGGGAAAGTACAGCAAAAGTATTGAGGGAAACGGGTAGAAAGTTATGTGGTGTATCCAAGTATGTATGTGCATCCAGTGGACAGAGGAAGGAAGACAAGGAGACTTGGTGGTGGAATGAGGAGGTACAGGAAGTAGTCAATGGAAGAGGTTAGCAAAGAAAAAGTGGGATAGTCAGGGAAAAGTGGGATAGTCAGGGAGATGAAGAAAGTAGACAGGTGTATTTGGAATCGAGGCACATGGCAAAGAGAGAGATGGCAAAGGCATATAGTGAGCTGTATGAGAGGCTGGACACTAAGGATGGAGAAAGGGAGATGTATCGACTGGGTAGACAGAGAGATCGAGCTGGAAAGGACATACAGCAGGTTAGGTTGATCAAGGACAGAAATGGTAATGTACTAACAAATGACAAGAGTGTGTTGAGAAGGTGGAAGGAGTACTGTTGAAGAGCTGATGAATAAGGAAAATGAGAGAGAGAGAGAGAGGAGGATGGATGAAGGAAAGATGGTGAACAAGGAGGATTAGCAAGGTGGGAGTGAGGGCAGCTTTGAAGAGGATGAAGAATGGAAAGGAGGTTGGTCCAGATGACATACCTCTGGAGGTATGGAGATGTTTAGGAGAGATGGTAGTCAACTTTTATCCAGACTGTTTAACACAATTTTGGAGAGTGAGAGGATGCTTGAGAAGTGGACAAGTGTTTTGGTATCAATTTTCAAGAACAAAGGTGATGCTCAGAGCTGTAGTAACTACAGAGGCATAAAGTTGATCAGCCACACTATGAAGATATGAGAAAGAGTTGTTGAAGCCAGGCTAAGAGGAGAGGTGACAATCAGCGAGCAGCAGTAAGGTTTCATTCCAAGAAAGAGTACTACAGATGCAATGTTTGCTCTAAGAGTGCTGATGGAGAAGTATAGTGAAGGTCAGAAAGAGTTGCACTGTGTCTTTGTGGATCTAGAGAAAGCATATGATAGGGTGCCAAGAGAGGAAGTGTGTTACTGTATGAGAAAGCCAGGAGTAGCAGAGACATAGGTGAGGGTGGTGCAGGGCATGTATGAGGACAGTGAGACGGTGAAGTGTGCTGTATGAGTGACCGACGGATTCAAGGCGGGGGCGGGATTACATCAGGGATCGGCTCTGAGCCCCTTCTTGTTTGCCATGGTGATGGACAGGCTGACAGACGAGGTCAGGCAGGAGTCTCCGTGGACCATGATGCTTACAGACAACATTGTGATCTGCAGTGAGAGTAGGGAGCAGATGGAAGAGAACCTGGAGAGGTTGAGGTATGCTCTGAAGAGAAGAGGAATGAAAGTCAGCAGAAGCAAGACAGAATACATGGGTGCGAATGAGAGGGAGGCAGGTGTAACAGTGAAGATGGAAGGAGTAACGGTAGTGAATGTAGAGGAGTTTAAATACCTGGAGTCAACCATCCAAAGCAATGGAAAATGCACAAGAGCGGTGAAGAAGAATGTGCAGGCAGGGTGGAGTGGGTGGAGATGAGTGTCAGGGGTGATTTGTGATAGAAAGGTAGCAGCAAGAATGAAAGGGAAGATTTACAAGACTGTAGTGAGACCTGCTACGATGTATGGTTTGGAGACTGTGGCCCTGATAAAAAGACAGGAGGTTGAGCTGGAGGTGGCAGAGTTGAAGATGCTAAGATTTTCACTGGGAGTGACTAGGAGGGACAAGATTAGAAATGAGTATATCAGAGGAACAGCTCAGGTTGAGCAGTTTGGAGAAAGTAAGAGAGGCAAGGCTGAGATGGTTTGGACAAGTGCAGAGGAGGAATAGTGGATATATTGGACAAAGGATATTGAAGATGGAACTGCCAGGCAGAAGAAAAAGAGGAAGACCACAGAGAAGATTCATAGATGTAGTGAAGGAGGACATGGAGAGGGTTGGTGTTACAGAGGAAGATGCAAGGGATAGGGTGAGACGGAGACAGATGATCCACTGAGGCCACCTCTAAAGGGAGCAGCTGAAAGAAGAAAAGTGATAATCATTTATTTAATGGTGCTATAGCTCTGAGCAACAGGGGCCATTTATAATATTTTTATAAACAACATTAATATACATAACAGAATAGAATAGGCTTTATTGTCATTGTACAGTTGTACAGTACAACAAAATTGTGGGTGCTCCATCAGGCTACTGTGCAATAAAGTAAGAGAAAGATTAGATAAAACATGGTTACAGAACACACGACTGAAATAAAAATAGCCCAGGATTATGGAAATATACAAAGGTATGGTAGTGGGTTCACTATGAAACCCACTAGACACAGTGGGGGAAATACAGACGTGGACAAAACTGTTGGTACCCCTCTGTTAATGAAAGAAAAACCCACAATGGTCACAGAAATAACTTGAATCTGACAAAAGTGGTAATAAATACAAATTCTATGAAAATTAACCAATGAAAATCAGACAATGCTTTTGAATTGTGGTTCAACAGAATTATTTTAAAAAACAAACTCATGAAACAGGCCTGGACAAAAATGATGGTACCCTTAACTTAATATTTTGTTGCACAACCTTTTGAGGCAATCACTGCAATCAAACGATTTCTGTAACTGTCAATGAGACTTCTGCACCTCTCAGCAGGTATTTTTAAATTAAATTAATTAAATCACCCTTATTGTCATTCAGCCGTACAACCAATCATGTAAAGTAGAACGAGATTGTGCTTTACCTATCTACAGTGTCAATCACACACACCCCAGTGCAGAATCAGAGGGCCGCTGCCATGCAAGGCGCCGCCACAGATTTCCCTCCTCCATTCCATTATTGCTGAGCACCAAACTGGACGGCAGGAAGTTCCACTTTTATATGGTCTTCGGCATGACCCGGCCGGGATTTGAACCCCTGCCTCCCGGGTGTGGGGCGGATGCTCTACCAACTGAGCCACCACTCCGGTCCACTTTTTGGCCCACTCCTCATGAGCAAACTCATGAGCAAACTGCTCCAGTTGTCTCAGGTTTGAAGGGTGCCTTCTCCAGACGGCATGTTTCAGCTCCTTCCACAGATGTTCAATAGGATTTAGACCAGGGATCATAGAAGGCCACTTTAGAATAGTCCAATGTTTCGCTCTTAGCCATTCTTGGGTGTTTTTAGCTGTGTGTTTTGGGTCATTATCCTGTTGCAAGACCCATGACCTGCGACTGAGACCAAGCTGTCTGACACTGGGCAGCACATTTCTCTCTAGAATACCTTGATAGTCTTGAGATTTCATTGTACCCTGCACAGATTCAAGACACCCTGTGCCAGACGCAGCAAAGCAGCCCCAGAACATAACAGAACCTTCTCCATGTTTCACAGTAGGGACAGTGTTCTTTTCTTGGTATGCTTCATTTTTGCATCTGTGAACATAGAGCTGATGTGCCTTGCCAAAAAGTTCCAGTTTTGTCTTGTCTGTCCTTAGGACATTCTCCCAGAAGCTTTGTGGCTTGTCAACATGCAGTTTGGCAAATTCCAGTCTGGCTTTTTTATGATTTGTTTTCAACAGTGGTGTCCTCCTTGGTCATCTCCCATGAAGTCCACTTTGGCTCAAACAATGACGGATGGTGCGATCTGACACTGATTCACCTTGACCTTGGAGTTCACCATGAATGTGTTTAGAGGTTGTTCTGGGATCTTTTTTTGTTACCATTCGTATTATCCGTCTCCTCCTGCGGCCACATTCAGGGAGGTTGGCTACAGTCCCGTGGATCTTAAATTTCGGAATATGTGCAACTGTATTCACAGGAACATCAAGCTGCTTGGAGATGGTCTTATAGCCTTTACCTTTAACATGCTTGTCTATAATTTTCTTTCTAATCTCCTGAGACAACTCTCTCCTTTGCTTCCTCTGGTCCATGTTTAGTGTGGTCACACCATGTCAACAAACAGCACAGTGACTACTTGTCACCCTTTAAATAGGCCGACTGACTGATTACAAGTTTGTAGACACCTGTGATGTTAACTAGAGGACACATCTTGGTTGAACATGTCCCTATGGTCACATTATTTTCAATCTTTTCTAGGGGTACCATCATTTTTGTCCAGGCCTGTTTCATGAGTTTGTTTTTAAAATAATTCTGTTAAACCACAATTCAAAAGCATTGTCTGATTTTCATTGGTTAATTTTCATAGAATTTTTATTTATTACTTTTGTCAGATTCAAGTTATTTCTGTGACCATTGTGGGTTTTTCTTTCATTAACAGAGGTGTACCAACAATTTTGTCCACATCTGTAAGTATTGAACTTGTCAGCAGTTTTGTCAGTACATATATTTCTAATGAAGCTCCTCACCTGACAAGTTCCCCAGACTTTGGTAATAATTCGAGTGATACACACATGGAAAGAAATCAAAACATTTGAATTCATGAATAAAGTTATGTTTGATAAGATTGAAATGAAAAAGAGAAAATATACTCACTGCCAATGAAAATGCAACACAATTTTTGTATAAATATTTTTGGGTCCATCCTATCTGAGCTTGAGTAATAGTGTTTGTATGATTCAAAATATGTCTAGAACTCATTTTCAGTGGTTGTACTCACTGTCACGACTCAATGCCTTTGAGCTCTGGCTCTGTAGTCTTTTTGAGCTCGTTTGTTTTGAGTACTCAAATGTCAAAAATGGGTGATTTTAAGGAGTGGTCATTTTCCCTATATAAAGATGAACAAAAATCCATAGCACTATGTTGTGAAATGTCCACGATGCCACGACTGTCACATGACGAATTTAACTATTCTTTGGGCCTTATGGAAGGCGGAATGTTGGCACAACAGGTTGCACTCTGATTAGGCTGCAATGCATCAACCATTATTTGGCTGCAACAACACCAGGTCAAAGTTGTGTCCGTGGCCGACAGACCACGTCCAGGACGAGCACGTGTCACCACCCCAGAGCAAGACCAGTACATTGTGCTGCAGCAACTCCGAGATTGGTTCTGCACAGATGCCCAGATGGCCCAAGAAACTCGAGGAAGACACCAGCCAATGGTCTTGGCCAACACCGTGAGAAGGCGCTTCAGGCGTCATGACCTACGAGCCCAAAGACCCTTTTGAGGGATGATCCTGATGGCAGAGTGGCAACAAAATCACCATGAGTGGGCTCATCAACACAACAGGTGGTCCCTACAGCAGTGGAACACCATTCTTTTCTCTGATGAATCCCAAATTTTGCCAGTCCAGGGTTAGAGTCCAATGGGGTGGCTCTGGAGTCATGGCATTGCAAGAGGAGTGGTAAATATCCTTCAGGACAACATTAGATGGCTCATAAGGTCCATACGGAGGTGTATTACTGCCTGCATTAACATAAATGGAGGCCATATTCCATACTGAACTTTGTTTTAAAGAGACGTTTTGGTGTGATTTCAGAAAGTCAGGATGCTTCTATTTTGCTCAGTTTTAAAAACTGTTGACACTGATTTTCACTTGTCAATGTCTGATATTGTTTTAAAGATGTCTGAAAATAATTAGCATCCTTTAATTGACCATTTTCATAAAAATTAGTAAAAATATCAAACTTTTCTAGTGTTGCATTTTCACTGGCAGTGAGTATAGTACTAAACACATTAGAAAAACCAGCGTCATGGGGCACAGTAAGGAAGGGAATCAGCTGAAATCCATAAGTTGGTAGATAGTAGTTCTACCTCCTCTCTGTGGAAATTAATATTAGCCAAGTAGATACTTCATGAGTGGCTATAAAAAAAATGCTACCAAGGTGTCACGCAAGAAACATCTCATGATGTCAAGAGCTCTAACAAGACCTTCACAGCCTGATTGTTGGGAAACACATTGATGGATTTGGTTACAGGCGTATATTAAAACTTCTGAATCTTCCAGTGAGCACCATTGGGGCCATGATCCACAAGTGGAAGGAACATCAATCTACCATCAACCAGCTATGTACAGAAGCTCCTTACAAGATATCTGACCAGGGAGTCAGAAGAATAGTCCGAAGAGTAACTCAAGAGCTAAGGACAACTGAGAAAGGGCTCCAGAAAGACCAGGAGGCAGCAGGTACAACTGTGACAGAGAAAACAATTGGCAGTGCACTCCACCATCATGAACTCATGAACCATCAAGACTCCATTATTAAAGACAAGGCAAGTTAATACTAGTGTAACACTTGATAAACAGTATTTGGACAAGCCTCTGAAATACTCAGAGAATGTAGTGTTGTCAGATGAGATGAATATTGAGGATTTTCAAGTGATGTCACTGGTCATGTGCCGTTTGTTTGACTACCAATGTGGTGACCCAAAGTTTTGTGAGAGGAACAAAGACAGGAAATTTATTTTATTTGACCTTTATTTTACCAGGTAAAATGTTTGAGAACCAATTCTCATTTACAAACATGACCTGGAAATGGTTTACCATGGCATCTGACATTTTATCGGAACCATAGTTCCAGTCCATTTCACTTGTTAAATGATCCAAAAGATTGCAAATACTTTACCGTTGTTGTGCATGGGTTCTGTAGGCACCTGTGCACCCAACAATTGAAATTAGATCATTTCATACAGAAATCTCAATGTACCAGGGCACCCTGGTTGAAAAACACTGCTCTCAGCTAGCACAATTAAAAACATTTGATTCATACAAGAGACTTAAACCTGAAAATAAAAATCTACAGATGTTGCTCGACTACAGTAGCTTATCTGTAAGTTCGACTACAGTAGCTTATCTGTAAGTTAAGCTAGAACACCGAGTGAAGCATTTCCCAATATTTTACAGTACTACTGCTTCTCACCAGTGTGAAATTTCATGTGGGTTTTCAACTGAACACGATGCCTAAAACTTTGTCCACATGTTCCACAAGAAAATGGCTTCTCACCTGTGTGGATTCTCATGTGAGTTTTCAAAGTCTCATGGTGATTAAATCTTTGCCCACATGTTTCACAAGAAAATGGCTTCTCACCTGTGTGAATTCTCATGTGAGTTTTCAAAGTAAAATGGTGATTAAATCTTTGGCCACATGTTCCACAAGAAAATGGTTTCTCACCTGTGTGAATTCTCATGTGAGTTTTCAAATGACTATGTTGATTAAATCTTTGGCCACATGTTTCACAAGAAAATGGCTTCTCACCTGTGTGAATTCTCAAGTGAGTTTTCAAATTACAACGTTGATTAAATCTCTGCCCACACGTTTCACAACAAAATGGCTTCTGACTTGTGTGAATTCTCATGTGAACTCTCATGTGAGATTTCAAGGCATCACGCCGATTACAACTTTGTCCACATATTTCACAAGAAAATGGCTTTTCACCTGTGTGGATTCTCATGTGCTTTTTCAAAGTCTCATGGCGATTAAATCTTTGCCCACATGTTTCACAAGAAAATGGCTTCTCACCTGTGTGAATTCTCTCATGAACTGATAAACTACTCTTCTTCCCAAATCTTTTCCCACATGTTTTGCAAACATTTGACTTACCTGTGTGATGTTTCTTCTTTTGCGACTCATTTTTATAGTCTTTGTCATTATCAGAACATGTTAAAGACTTTTCACCTGTGTCAGTATCACACTGATTCTCTGACATGGAGTTGTCTACATTATTACTGTCACTTCCATTTTTGTGAAGTCTCTTCTTTGGCTCTTCATGTTTACTTGATCCTGGGGTTATACTCTTATCTGTTCCCTGGTCTTGGCTCTCAGTGTCAGGAGAGTTATGAGAGAGAAGGTGCTTATAATTTGGTTCAGTTTCACTGTTGTCACTGTCTTCATCAGCAGGAGTCACCATGAAAATATCAGTCTCTTGTTTCAGTCCAAAGTGTCGTTCCTCCTGACTGATAGAGAATTCTTCTTCCACTTTAACTTGTCCAACATCTAGCTCCTCCTGCTGCTGGACAGTGAAAACCTCTTCCTCCTTACAGTCACGCAGCTGTGGAGCATCTGGAGGGACATAGAGAGACAGAAAATGCAAGTAATAGAAAAACTAGGAAGAATAAATACACTGGTCAAAAAAGTCACCACCTGGTAACGTATAGTTCTTATCCTTGCATGTGATAATTACAGCAGTGATGAATCCGTTTCAGATTAAACAAGGGGACAAGATTATTTTTCCATGTGGCATGGTTCCCTGAGGTCTAAAATGGGACACAGGATGAAAATTTTACTTTTTCAGTGCTTTTACACATGAATTTGTCTATCTAGAGTGGCTATCAACAAAAATACACAAAAGTCCCCAACCCTGTTGCTTTGTTAGGGTCCAGTATGATCTCACCAAGTCTTTTACTTTGAACAACTGAAATTTAAGGTGTGCCCAACAAGTACTCATGTACTTGTGTTGTCAGGTTTTCACTTGAGAAGACAGGTGAGCCATCTATAACTGTATAGTCAAAGGGGTGAAATTATTTTTCCACTGGGTTAGATCAGTCAGGTGGTGATGTATGTGTTAAATTTGCTTGAAAGCATTGGTTCCTTAACCAGCAGCAGTTACCTGCAGCTAACAAAGCCAGACATTCACTCATTCTGTCATTTCACTGATTATTATATCCTAGGTACACGTGCGGATCAGACGATGCACAAGTTCTGTTTAAACTGTTTGCTTGAGCTGTGTAAGCTAGCGAACCAAGTAGGGAAGGGAATTGATAAGATTTTATCACCATCAATGGCACTGTCAATTCTGCTTATCAATCTGATTCTTTATTGATTCTCTTATCAATTCTTGACCAGTTTTCCATGTGGGGAAAATGCAGGCCTTCACAGGATTTCAGCATCAATGCAGGAGTTTTATTATTTTTCTGATTTTAAACAATGTTTCTTCTCTTAAAAAGATATAATAAAATCAAATATAAATGACTGTAAACATGCTATCCTTAGAAAAATGGGCATCTATGCCTTCTACCATTTGTAATGTTTGAATGCTGAAAAGCAAAGCAGTATACATAAAAATAAATAAAATAAATAAAATTTATACATATAAAAATAAATGATTAGAAACAGATGTAACAATTACGTTATTTTAGCAATCACAAAAATATACATGCTGTATTTGGGTGTAATTTTTGCATGTTATATATGCACAGTATATACACCCACACATGCATAAAATACTCAATTGTATATTAACATACTGGTAAAACCTCAAGACTGCTCAGTCTGGGAAGGAGCCTAGTTCAGTATTAATCTAAAACCTACATTACACATACCACCTACTGAAACTCCAGCTGCAGTACAGTCATGAATGGATGCAAGCTATTCACTACAAACTTCGTTACAGCTCCGTGTGCTGTCAATGGGTTTTCCTAGTAGTGAAGAGCGAGCAGGTTGGTAAAACCTCAGAGCTGCCTATTGCTGTCATTATCTAAAAGGAATGAGATCATATTTAAATATAAGATGTTTTTAGCTGGGTGTTGTGAGTTAAAAAAAAAAAAAAAAAACAGATTAAACTTAGCCTGCAAGGCTGCTAGCACTGCACTAACATACTAATAAAAATAATAACCTAATATTACCGTCACTAACTGAGGTGCTGCCGTTTGGGAATCAGGTGCAGTCGCACTTCACAGACTGTCGAACACATTGCAGTCTTTCATTTTATCCCATGCTACCGCCTAAAGAGATGTTTCAACTTGTGTTTACATATGTTAACGCTTCCACCACTCCTGCGGTAGTGATGGCGTCATGGCGTTGCTTGGTAATGGCAGCATGTGATGCCATGATTCATGCTGTTTACAAAAAAAACAAGGAAGTGTAAACTTGCAAGAGGAACTGATAACAATTGATCACAATATTCACATTTGGAGTTGTGTGTTGGCATAAGGGGCACTGCCCTTAAGTGATTTAAGTCGTACCTCTCCAACAGGAGTTTCTCTGTTCAGCTTGGTGAGTTTCCCTCAGCTACATCCCAGCTGAATTGTGGGGTCCCTCAGGGCTCAATCTTGGACCCTGTTCTTTTTACTTTATACATATTTGAGTACCATTTTTAGGAAGCATGATATCAGTTTTCATTGTTTTGCAGATGATGTACAAATGTATCTGCCTCTATAAACTGAAAATTGTGCTTCAGTCCAAACTTTATTAGACTGCCTCAAAGATGTTCAGTCTTGGATGGAAACGAACTTCCTGAGTTTAAACAAAAGTAAGACTGAAATCATTGTATTTGGACAACAAGACATCTTCGACCATTAATTCTCATCTTAGTTTGTGTGCAAGAAACCTGGGTGTAATTTTTGATAGTGATCTTAAATTTAACAAACAAATCATTTCAGTGGTCAAGACTAGTTTTTTTCAATTATGACTTTTAGCAAAGATCAAGGCCTACCTTCCCAAACCTCACTTTGAGACAGTTATTCATACTTTTATTACTTCACACATTGACTACTGTAACTCTCTGTATGTTGGTCTTGACCAGTCGTCATTAAAACGACTGCAAAATGTCCAAAATGCTGCTGCAAAATCCTGCTTAGTGGCAGGAAAGAAACTTCGCGATCACATCACCCCGATTTTTGCTCCTCTGTACTGGCTCCCTGTTAATTTTAGGATCCAGTTTAAAATTTTATTAATTGTTTTTAAATGTGTAAATGGTTTAGCAACTTTTTATTTATCTGAGCTCCTTCACCCTAATTCCTCAGCCAGAGCACTGAGGTCAGCAAACCAGCTGCTTCTGGCTGTTCCCAGGGCTTGGTTAAAAACCCGTGGTGACAAAGCCTTTTCAGTAGTGGCCCCTAAACTGTGGAACAGCCTACCTTACCAAGTCAGAGCTGCCCAGACACTTGAGCACTTTAAAACACTGCTTGAAGACTCATCTTTTCTCCTTGGCGTTTTAGTCCCAGTCCAGGCATGTCATCTTGGCCTTCTTAATTTTTCAGTTTATTTTTATTAGTCATTAATCCATTTTAATTTGCTTTTAACATTTTTATCCATCTTACCCATAATTATAGAATGTGTGTGTTAGCTGTACAGCTCTGTGGTCAGTGGAGGTTGTTTTTAAATGTACTATATAAATAAAGTTGATTTGACCTGACATCAGCGACATACAATTCCATGGGATTGAAAAAAATTAGAACTAATTTCCTATTTTATAGACCACACAGTATAGTATAGTGTAGTGTAGTGTATTGTAGTGTAGTGTAGTACAGTAGACCTATTTTATAGTCTAGTTTACAACCGTTGACATACGGAAGATACTAACGTCAGGATGACCCCCGCAACTTCGACTGACGACAACAAACTACAGGAAGCATATAAAGTAAATGCTGACCTTAAGGAAGATATCCATCTCCACCGCTGTGAACTTGGATAAAAACATACTGCTTTCCATCGTTGCCACATCTTCCTCTCCTAATGAGCACCATTGCAGTACAACAATCCAAGAAACTGGTCTCCGACCACGCTGACCTCCAGGACACCGTTTTGTGGGATCTCACCACTTGTCCCTGGCATCCCTTCTGCTTCACGCCAAACCATGATTTAATGTGGGCCGAGGTGGTGGTCTGTGGCCAAAGGACTATCTGCTGGTCCTCCCTCCTCCGTCAATCTGACTCTCTCTAACCACTTCACTCCGCTGGCTACAGAAAACCTGGTACTCCCAACAGATTCTGCCCCCGCAATTATTCCCCCACCAACAGCTGTAGCCTCCGTAGGTGGCCACATGGTAAGTGACCATCTTGAATCTGAGCCTCAGCATCATCCTCCCAGGTTCACGACTTCAACCAGACACAAGCTCCTGAGGGAGACCGTACATCAGCGCTCTGTGTGGCCTCCATACCAGGAGCCGATTGGGGCTGCTGAGATGGGCAAGGCAAGTTTATCTGTGTAGCACATTTCGTGTACAAGACAATTTAAAGTGCTTTACATAAAAACATTAAAGCATTACAGGAAGCTGCAAAAGGAATACATAAGAATTTAGAAGCAAACTAAAAAGTAAAGACAAACAAAAACAAGTTAAAATAGAAGACAGAAAATGCGCAAGAAATAAAAATTAGGAGATTAACAATTGTTCTACTGAAAGACCGTGGCAAATAGGGAAGTTTTTAACCTGGATTTAAATCAGCTGAGAGTTTCAGCAATTCTGATGCTTTCTGGGAGTTTGTTCCACATGTGAGTAGCATAAAAACTGAATGCTGCTGTGACATATGCATTTTATATGACAGTGTAAGATGGACACGCACCTCCAGGTGGCGCCTCCGCCCCGCCCTATTTAAGGCCAGGTTGGCCATCTTATTACGCTTATCTCACCTGAGCTTAGCCGTCAATCTGTCAGTGGCTATCAATGAGAGTGAGTGTAATAAAAACTGTGTTCCAAGTCAACTTGCCTCTTCTGCGAACTAAAGGTAGCTGCAGACATAACAGTGGTGACGTCAGATAAAACCATGGAGGCGTGCATGGTCCCTATTCGCCCTTTCCTCGAGGCACCCGGAGAACCGCTGGTGTCCTGGCCTAGGTGGTACGAGGCTTTTCAGAATTACGTTGCCGCACTGGGGCTCGGGGAGCTTGACAAGCAGAGAGCCTGGGCGCCATTGGTGCACAATTTGGGCATAGAGGGCCAGCGGATCCTGCGAACGCTCGGTGCTGCGGACACCCACGAAGAGGTAGCGGAGCTGCTAGCTAGCCATTTCGACACCCCGGATAATGTGATGGTCCGGAGGATCCGCTTTCGGCAGCGACATCAATGGGTAGGTGAACCCATTCGGCAGTTTGTCGCCGATTTGAGACAGCTTGCTAGCGAGTGCCATTTCGGAGCCTTGGAGGAGGAAATGATTCATGACCAGCTGGCAGAGCATACCTGTAGTACCACATTGTGAGCTAGGCTATTTACGGCACCAAATGAGCTCACGTTAGCCAGAGCCGTCAAGCTAGCACTTCAGATGGAAGCCACGGACAAGCTAGCTCTAGAGCAGGGGTGCTCAATACGTCAATCGTGATTGACTGGTAGATCGCAAAGGCACTGCGGGTAGATCGTGTGACATTAAGAAAAAAATTTAATAAAAGTTTTTAATTCTATCGCCTATCCTCCCATCAGTCCTCTTATTGGCATTTACCATTTGATTGATGTACAGGGCAGCCAATCAGGAGAGGTCCTGTCCTCTATGTCTCACAGGTCACCCTGCATGTGCAGTCAAACATGCTAGCTAGCTACTGCTAAACTCCAGCGAGCTGTGACCATGTTAGCGCTTCCAATTTCTATCAATTAAAGAAGGGATATTAAAAATAAGTGGAGGAGCTGAACCCAGTAAGAAGACAAAAACTTACCACTTCCACGCAGAATGGGAGGAAGATTTTTTTTCACGATGTCATTTTCGAAGTGTATTTGTCTGATCTGTCAATCCATCATTGCGTTTCCAAAGAAGGGTAAAAGTGGAGAGGCACTTTTGAACCGTTCATAAAAACTATGACACTGACTTCCCTACAAAAAGTGAGCTGAGAAAAAGGTGAAGGAACTGAAATCTCAGTTAATCGGAAAGCAGTCATTTTTCACACAGCTGAATTCAAAGGCAAAGGCAGGCACTGAAGCATCATCCCGGGTAAGTCATTGCATTATTAAGCATAAGAAGTCCTTTCAAGATGGAGAGATGATAAGAGGCCTTCGTTGGGGCAGCGGAGTCATTGTTTTGGGATTTTAAAAACAAACCAGAAATATTACCTTCAATCAAAGCTCTTCTGATGTGTTGCACATAGAGTGTATAGCTATTAGCTAATTTGCAACTCTTGTTCAGCTATCAAGAAGTACAGTTACATGGCGCTGTGAAGTAATGGCCTATGATTTGGCACAGCAGCTTTGGAAGGACATCGCAGAATGTGAGTGTTTCTCACTGCAATTCATCAGAACTCGTCTGCAGTGGAGGATGAGATTTTGACACTACAGGCTGACACTGAACTTAAGTCCACGGCTCATGGACAGTTTTGGAAATTACAGTACTCACAGAGGAAAAGTATCCAAACATGAGGAAATATGCTACCTCCTTGGTTGCATTATTTGGCTGTACTTATTTGTGCGAATCAGCCTTTTCCCACATGAAAATTATTAAGTCCAAATACCGTTCCACCATGACTGATGATCATTTGGAAGCCTGCTTGAGACTAGGTACCAGCAGCTACTGTCCGGACTATGCATTCCTGGCTGACTCCATCCAGTGCAAGTCATCAGAGTAAGGTAATGATTGTAAATGTATTGAATTGTATTGTGCCATAAGGGTTCACGCAGTTACGTATATAATGTACAACGTACATTGTATGCCAACATATATTGCAATATTTGGCATTTTTTAAATGTAGGTAGATCATTTTGACCTGGCCATTTTAAAAGTAGCTCACAAGCCAAAAAAGTGTGGGCACCCCTGCTCTAGAGCAAACTGGGAGCCAGTCACAGCAGCTGCTAGAGGCTCTTGTCGCGGCAAATGCCACGGGCCTGGACAGCAAAGATAGCTGGGATGGCGAGGAGACGGAAGCCAACGCTGCGAGCTAGGGGTCGGCCCCGGGAAAATCCCTCTGTATGGGTTGTGGGTCTAAGACGCACCGGAAAAAGGCTAAGGACTGTCCGGCGAGAGGAGCATGTTGTAACAGACGTGGTCGCTTGAACCATTTTGCCAGGGTCTGTTGTGGATTTAACTCGGAGAGCCCACGGAAGAAATCACTCCGCCCATCCGACAACCATCCACACGGTGTGGGCTGAAAAACTACCGGGAGCCATGGCAGTCAAGCAGGACCAATTTCGCCCAGGGTTGGTACCTAGACCGACAAGCGACACCAATGAACTGGCCCCAGATGGACGGAGGGTCTGCAGCTATGATGGTGAACATTACAACAGTATTAGAAGAGGTTGAGGCATGACTCAGAAGCACGGAGAATCAGCGTGCTCAATGACAACATCTCAAGCAGAGTTGGGCCCCATTGAGGGTCCTGGATTGGGTTCGGAGCCGAGATGAGGAACGTTCGCGGTGAAAATGGGCCAGACAACAACCTGAGGAGCATCAAGAGTGTCTGCGCATAGTGGACAAACTGGGCACAGCCACTTCAGGCAATCTGACGGCTCGGTGTGGCATGCAAATCGGCTTTGGTGTGTCCAGGTGAAGACTCCAGGAGACAAGGCTGGACATGGGATGAGTTTGATGGAGAGGAGGAGCGGCTTCAGCGAACCAAAGGGCTCACACAGGGTACGTGCAGCGTACTCTATTATTAATAATAATAATAATAATAATATTATTATTTTTCTGTCGGACACTGTGTACCGTGGTCAGCCCGCTGCATGTACCCTGTGTGAGCCCTTTGGTACACCCCGTTACCTTTTTGTAAGTTTGCATTTTTGTCCTGTGTGTGTGCTTTTGTTTAATAAATGTGTTTGTGGTGTAACCCAGCGCTTAAATCCATTCATTCATCTCATTCCTCAGTGTGCTGCGTAAAAGCGCCCGAGGAGTTATGACAGAAAAATAATACAAAACAAGATGAAGACAAAAAGGAAACACAGTTTACATAACTCACTTACACAAGATGACGTGCAGCACAGTGAGTGGATGGTCACGGCAGGCGGATGACCATCCATAGACAATTCAATGGTCCAGCAAAGCTTGAGTGGTGACCAGCAATGCCTGTACTTAAGCGGCCTGTCACCACTCAAGCTTTGCTGGACCATTATTTTTCTGTCGTAACTCCTCGGGCGCTTTTACGCAGCACACCGAGGAGTGAGATGAATGAATGGATTTAAGCGCTGGGTTACATCACAGGCCGCTTAAGTATAGGCATTGCTGGCCGGAACAATTAGGTACACCTGGGCGAGCGTAGCAAGGTAATCGGCACCAACTGACTGTCAGGAGAGAGGGGGCATGGCCGGATTGGCAAACTGTCAGAGCACGCTGCCAGAAAGTAGGTCAAGGAGGCAGCCCGACAGCTGCCGACCAGAGCAGTGACTACAGGCACAGCAAAATAACCAAAACCAGCAAAACACAAAACATAACATAATACAGAAGTAACCTGAGCCACCGCAAGTCAGAACCGAGTCTGAAAAACCCAGCTCGGTTCATGACAGTTATATACTGAATGTTAAATGTTATTAAGAATGTTATATAAGGGATTATTTGGTTTTTTTTCTGT
Source organism: Pholidichthys leucotaenia (assembly GCA_020510985.1). NCBI lineage: Eukaryota > Metazoa > Chordata > Actinopteri > Cichliformes > Pholidichthyidae > Pholidichthys > Pholidichthys leucotaenia. The sequence goes on from CM035841.1 coordinate 124,976,205, forward strand.
TTTAGTTTAGGAACACGGCACACAATTTTAGTTATTAATGGACTTTAATTTACCCTAGCAGGTGGCAGAATAATTCACCTGTCCTCCCTATTTTAGGTTCTGTTGAGTGAATGAGTTAGGCCTTTTAGAAACATTAGCTTTCGTTTATTAGTGCGTGATTCGGGTCCCAAATTGGGGAGGGTCTTAACTGAGTGGTTTTGGACTTTTTTAAAGGAAGGGGGCGGAGGAATGTGACATATGTATTTTATATGACCGTGTAAGATGGACACGCATCTCCAGATGGCGCCTCCGCCCTGCCCTCCGGGTCAGCCATCTTATTACTCTCTTATCTCGCCTGAGCTTAGCCGACAATCTGTCAGTGGCTGTCAATGAGCATGAGTTCAATAAAAGCTGTGTTGCTAGTCACCTCGCCTCTTCTGTGAACCAAAGGTAATTGCAGACATAACAGCTGCCTCACCATATTTGGTTCCAACTATAGGCACAGATAGTAGGCCTGACCCTAATGACCTGAGGACTCTGGGTGGTTCATAATGGACCAGTAGATCTGAGATGTACTGGTCTCAGATCCCACCCATGAGCAGCATGTTGAAACATCTCTTAACGCAGCAGCGTGGGATAAAATGACAAGTCTGCAATGTGTTCGATCATCTATGAAGTATGCCCGCACCTGCTTCCCAAACAGCACCTCCATTAGTGATGGTAATATTGGCTTATTTTTTAGCAGTATATTAGCACAATGCTAGCAGCTTTTCAGGCTAAGTTAAAGCAGTTTTTTTTATTCACAAAACCCAGCTAAAAACATTTGATATTTAAATATGATCTCCTTTCTAGACAATGACAGCAAAAGAGGTTTTACCAACCTGCTTGCCCTCCACTCCTTACTAGGAAAACCCATTGATGCTAGCTGCACACAGAGCTGTGATGAAGTTTGTAGTGAAAGGCTTGCATCCATTCATGACTGTAGAGCACCTGGAGTTTCGATAGGTGGTACATGTAATGTAAGTTAGAGATTCAGGGTTTCCACTGGTAACACTTCCATGTGGCTGGCCGCCACCCATGAAATTATGCCGCCATGCCAAGGAAAAATAAATGAATGACGCTCTGCAAGCGCGCACATGAACAATGCGTATGACAGTCATTTGCACGTCTGAGTCTGGAAGCACCCCGCCCGTGTGACCGTTCGAGTCGGCAGGCAGAGTGTCTCTCTAGCGTCGCTGCTGAGAGAAACATGAGCTTTTTAAAGTACTTGAAACACGGAAAAAAAAAAAGCAGAAGAGGTTTGTAAGCAGTGGAGGCATTTATTGTGGTTTTAACCCACTGGTAACAGGAACAATAATGAAGAGTCGCTTAGCAAACAGGTGTGGTTAGGCTTCATATGCAGGAAAAGGCTCCATTCTGGCTCTGCAAAATTATGGTCAAAAGTGTAAAAACTGTAAAAGGAAAAAAAGTCAAGTTTACCACAATCCGTTTAAAATTTATATTAAAAAATGCTAATTTTATAAAAAAAACAGACAAAAAATAGCTATAAAATAATCCACAAGTTTATAAAAAAGTCTCAAATATACAGGAAAAGTCAATTTTACAAGAGGAAATTACAAATGAGGAAAATGGCTGCAAATTTTGATAAATTTACAGAGAAAAGTAGAAAACTATACGAAATTGTTATAAATTTTGGAGAAAGATGGAGTCACGTGACGATGCTGTGCTAGACGGCCACATAACGTGGAGGGTCCACTACCACCGCAGATATTTGACACTAATTTAGCCAATTCTCTAGACTGAGGTGACAGGTTACAAAGTATTTTACTGTCTGTCTTGACTACCATTCACCAAAATGCCTAACCCCCAGAAAGCTGAAGCCAGTACGTCTCAACAAACTAATGCTAAAGCTAGCTTTTGGTAGCAAAACCTCTCGGCCCACCTCAGTGGGAGTTTCCACAGAGGGAGAGTGTGAGGACGCGACAGCCGAACCATCCATGCTGCATCTCCTTCAGAAATTATCGGTGGATCAAACGAGGCTTGTAGAAAGCCAGACAAAACATTTTGCAGATATCCCTAAGGAGCTTGTGGAGATGCGGAGAGCTGTCTTGTCCGTTGAGGAGAAGCTAGTTGATATACTAACGCAGCCTTCCAGTGCAGAGGCCCAGCTGGACATGCTGGAAGAGGCGGAGAGACAGCGCTATGAATCACCTGTGGCGAGGTGGAAAGGCTGAATGCTAAACTGTCAGAATACGAGGACAGAGAAGACGGATGAACCTTCGTATCCTGGACTTCCCGGAGCACACTGAAAACAAAGATGCCATAGCCTTCCTCATGAAAACATTGCCTGAAATTCTCCATGTTGATTTTTCCAGGGGACTGGATTTGGAGTGTGCTCACATAGCACTCATGCTGGTGAAGCCCGGGGCTCCACCAAGGCCATTCGTTGTATGGTTCTTGAGATTCCAACAAAAGGAGCGTGTGAGACAGCTCGCTAGGGAGATCGGGGAGGTGAGCTGGCAGAATCACAAGATAAGCTTTTACAAGGATTTTTCAAAGGCTACACAGATGTGTCGTTAAGCTTTTCTGGAATGAAAACGGCTGCTTCACCAGGCTAAAATCCTGTTTGGTATTGCAAATCCTGCTGTACTCGCTTTCACTTCACCAGAATATTTAAGATTCAAAGATTTTATTTGTCACTACTACTATACGTACAGGACATACAGGAGAATTGAAATGGTGTTTCTCTCTCTCTTCAATGGTGTGCGCAATATAAAAAAAAGAAAAAGGAATAAGGCTGGAAAAACAGTAACAGCAGTCTATGTACAGTAATGCTACCCATAGTGCAAGTGGTGACAAAAGATAGACCCAGACATCACATAGTGTAAATAAAGATAAATGATGAAACCCAGCAATCCTATATACAGAAAAATAGAGCAGTAATACTCATAGTTGCAAGTTTGATGCGGTAGTGTAGGTGCAGACAGTGACAGATTGGACTGATCAATATTGCAATAACTGACAGCAGCAGGTATGGCATTTGTGCAGATGGTTGCAGTAAAGTGCAGAGACATAGCAGCAGATGTATTACTGTTGGTGTGCCAGTCTTTCTGTGCCAACAGCTGAGGTAGTTATCGTGTGGGTGAGTGCATTACAGTCTGGGGGGGAGGGGGTAGTGGACAGAGTTCAGAGTCCTGATGGCCTGATTAACAAAGCTGTTGAGCAGTCTTGTGGAGTGGGCCCAGACGCTTCGGTACCTTTTCCCTGAGGACAGGGGGCTGAAGAGGGAGTGTGAGGGGTGGGAAGTGTCGCCTGCAATGATGGCTCTGCGGGTGAGATAGATGTCCGGGGGGGGGAGGGGCACCAATGATCTTGCTGGCTGCATTCACTGTGCATTGTAGTGTCTTCCAGCAGGAGGCAGTGCAGCTTCCATACCACACCGTGATGCAGCTGGTGAGGATGCTCTCAATGGTGCCCCAGTAGAATGAGCACATGATGGGGGGTGGGACTCGTGCTCTCCTCAGTTTGCGGAGGAAATGGAAGTGAGTTTGAGCCTTCTTGGCCAGTGATGTGGTGTTGTTGGACCAGAAGAGGTCCTTGGAGATGTGCACCCCCAGGAACTTGGTGCTGCTCACCCTCTCCACAGCTGCACCATTGATGATCAGAGGGGGATGCTGTGTGTCTCCCCTCCTTAAGTCGACCACAATCTCCTTGCTTTTGCCCATGTTCAGGAAGAGATTATCATTTTTATACCACTGAGCCAGTTGGCTCACCTCATTTCTGTAGTTGGCCTCCTCATTGTTGATGACGAGGCCCACCACCGTTGTGTCATCCGCAAACTTGATGATGTGGTTGGTGCTGTAGGCTAGTACAAAGTCGTGGGTTAGCAGGGTGAAGAGCAGCATACCTAGCACGCACCCTTGTGGGGCTCCTGTGCTCAGTGTGATGGTCTTGGAGGTGTTGCTGCCAACCCGCACATTCTGTGGTCTCCCTGTGAGAAAGTCCAGCACCCAGTTACAGAGAGAGGTTTTGAGTCCCAAGTGTCTGAGTTTTTTGTATCAGGTGCTGGGGGATGATTGTGTTGAATGCTGAACTGAAGTCCAAGAACAGCATTTGCACGTAGGAGTTCTTTGAGTCCAGGTGGGTGAGGGCTGGATGGAGAGCAGTAGCGATGGCATCTTCTGTGTATCTGTTTGACCTGTATGCAAACTGAGATGGGTCATGGGAGGGAGGGAGGATGGACTTGATGTTCTGCATGATCAGCCACTCGAAGCACTTCATTGTGATGGGGGTCAGTGCTACGGGCCGGTAATCATTGTAGCCAGGTGGGACGGGCTTCTTTGGGACTGGTATTATGGTAGTAGTTTTGAAACATGTGGGGACAACAGCTTGACTCAGGGAGATGTTGAAGATGTCAGCCAGGACATTCCTGAGCTCCTCTGCACAGTTCTTCAGAACACAACCTGGTATGTTGTCTGGTCCAGCTGTCTTGTGTGGGTTGATCCTGCAAAGGGTCCTCTTCATGCTAGCCGGATCCAGACTTATGGCCTGCTCGTCTGGAGGAGGAGTGGTCTTCTGTGCTGATGTGCTGTTTTGTGCTTCAAAGTGGCCAAAGAAATCATTTAGGTTGTGAAGCAGCGTGATGTCACTCACACAGGTCTGAGGTGGAGGTTTGTAGTTGGTGAGCGTTTGTATGCCACGCCAGAGGGAACGTGTATCTTTGGTGTTGCTGAAGTGTCTGGATATTTTCTTGCTGTACTGTCGTTTTGCCTCCTTGATGCCACAGGACAGGTTGGCCCTGGCTGTTGTTAGTCCTGCAGTGTCGCCGGCCCTGAAGGCTGTGTCCCAAGCCTTCAGAAGCCTGTGGACCTCTGCTGTCATCCATGGCTTTTGGTTGACACGAACAGTGATGGTTTTGCAATGAGTGAAGGGGTAAAGCGTCATTTTGATTATCTGAAGAAGGCACTAGAATGCATAAAAACTTCGACTAAGTGATCTCTCCTGACTCTGATCAATGTGGCGCCCTTGTCCACCATTCTCCCCCCAGACTGAATCCTGCTGCTCTGAGGTTGTAATTTTTATTTATACTTAATGTTTATATTCTTTAACCTCTGACAGACTGCTGGCTTTTATTATTTTTCTTTTTTTTTTTACCTTGCGGGGGGAGGGAGGGAAGGAAGTGGGGGGGGGGCACATACCCAAAACGTAATACATGAAACAGTTCTATGAATGCATCTCTCTGCGACAATGGAAATGTTTTGTTGCAAATATAGTGTTGGCATCTATAATAGTAAATTACCGGCAGTGGTGGTCTGAGCTCCACCCAGTGGCTTAATAGCCACTAGTTTGTTTTTTAGTTTGTTTTCTGGATATGGAACTACCAGAGTTAATGGAGAATGTTCCTTTTCTCCACACCTCTAGTTTTGGTTTCATTGTTTTTACTGCTATGGTTCTCTTAGTTAAAAAGTTTTTTTTTTTTTTTCTTAAGTTTAGGGACCCAGGCCCAATCTACTTATGTTTGGAGGTAACTTTCTTTATTTTTTTTAACTTAACATGAAAGATCTTATTTTCACATCTATCAGTGCCAGGGGTCTTAATATTCCACATAAGAGAACCACTATTTTCGACTTCCTCCGTAAGAAAAATGTGGATTTTGCTATGATTCAGGAATCACATCTACTCCACAAGGATGTAGGCCAATTTGCTAATAGGTTTTACCATTCCATTGCAAATTCTTCCACTGCAACAAAATCCAGGGGAGTAATGGTGATCTGTAAATGCAGTCTCAAATTTGATCAGCTTGGCTCGTGGGTGGATGAGGAGGGACGGATAGCCATGGCAAAAATTTGTTTAAATGGGACAAATATTGCTCTCATTTAAGTATATGCTCTAAATACATTTGACCGCATGTTTTACAACTCACTAACCAGGGTAATGCTTGATTTGTCAGGCTTTCATTTAATCCTAGATGCTGATTTTATCGCAGTCTGAGACAGTAACATTGACAGGTCGGGTGGTGCTGAAACTAGGGACCAGCATCTGACCTCTCAAGCTTTGTGCCAATGGGCTAATGATATGGGTGCAGTAGATGCCTGGCGCATGATACACCCATCCTTGAGAGATTACTCCTTTTCAGGCAGGCATAATTCATTTCCCAGGGTAGATTTTCTTTTTATCTCTAAGGAATTACCATCTAATGTTCATAACTCTTTTCATATACCAGTCGTATGGTCTGACCATAAGCCTGTCTGTTGTTCAATCTCCATTCACACTTTTGCTGGCAAAGCCACTAGGTGGTGCTTTAATACATCACTGCTGCAAGATGAAGCTTTCCAGTCCCAATTTGTTTCAAATCTCTGAGTTTTGGGCATTTAATGAAGGCTCCGTTGCTGACTCATGAATACTCGGAGACAGTAAAGGGCTTTATAAGAAGTAACACCACTCTTTATGCCTCTTTAAGGAGCAAAGAACGTGCAGCAAAACTGTCTACTTTAGAATTAGAATATGCCTCTCACTCATTGCAACTTAGTTACAGTGAGATGGTGTCATTCGGTAAAGAGCTGGTTAAACAAAGAGATTAATTCCATTCTGAGACACCGCTTACAATTTCCGATGCATAAAACTAGCCATACATACTATTTTCACTCAGCCAGGCCTAGCCATCTATTGCAGGGGTTCCCAAACTTTTCAGCCCGCGACCCCCAAAATAATGATGCCAAAGACTGGTGACCCTCACTATTTTCGGAGGTGATTGATACATAAGAAAACGTGTGCACAATTTGATACATCTATGGATTCATCTAACTGCAAAGCATTTACCTCTCTTCACTCTGTCAATCAGCTGACACTTTATGTCCAGGGCCATGTCTGTGATGCACCAGGATATGGTCCTGTCAGACAGTGGCACTGCTTCCAGCTCCTGTGCCCATTTATCACCATGCACTGTCCAACTCATAGCGATAGCAGCGGGATTTATTAGGGTTTCTCTGATTGTGTGTGGCATTTTTGCCTGTGCAATTAAATATGCCACCTTTGAGCTTTGGTAGTGGTTGTTGTTTGATGAGCTGTGACTTTCTTTTGGTCTTGCAATTCTCTCTCCTTTTGGTGGAAAAAAAAATCTGCTGGTTTAGCAGCAAGAGATGGGTGCTTAGTTTAAGTGTCTGAGCATTTTTATGGGCTTTAAACTCTTATGTGCAAGCACCTCGGTGCACACTAAGCATTAGGGATGTTGTACTTCACCGATAACGATGCATGAATCCATACTGAATATATTCCTCTCAATACTTGCGACACTTGGTGGCGTGTCCAACTGCTTATAGAGCCCTGTACGGTGCTGTCCTCCTCCTCCTCCCCCCGCGCCAGAAGTCGATGGCCTTTCTGATGGCATTTCTCCGCTCTCTGCTGCTGTCTCCGCTGGCCTCTCTGCGTTGTCTTTGGTCGGTATTAACCACAGTTTCATTTTTAAAAATAATAGCCTGGGCTTAAAGCATAGTGTGTTGATTTGAGCTGTTCAGACGAAATCTACTGGTGCACACTGACCCGTGTGTGATATGTTACGTTTACTGTGGTGCAGTTAAAGTGACATGTCACCTGCTTAATCACCTCAGGAGCATTCTGAAAATCATCTTGAGACCCCCCCCACTCAGTGTCTCAGGACACCCCGAGGGGTCGGGACCCCCACTTTGGGAATCTCTGATCTATTGGCCCGGTGTCTCAAGACTGTTAAGATAAGATAAGATAAGCCTTTATTAGTCCCACAATGGGGAAATTCCAGGATTGCAACAGCACAGGGATAGCAACACTCAGAGCAACAGTCAGAAGGCAAGAAAAAAACAACAAAAAAAAAAAAGCAAGAGCAGCTAATATACAGTGGGGCAAAAAAATATTTAGTCAGCCACCAATTGTGCAAGTTCTCTCACTTAAAAGATGAGAGAGGTCTTCAATTTTCATCATAGGTATACCTCAACTATGAGAGACAAAATAAGAAAAAAAAAATTCAGAAAATCACATTGAAGGATTTTTAATGAATTAATTGGTAAATTCCTCGGTAAAATAAGTATTTGGTCAATAACAAAAGTTCATCTCAATACTTTGTTATATACCCTTTGTTGGCAATGACAGAGGTCAAACGTTTTCTGTAAGTTTTCACAAGGTTTTCTCACACTGTTGCTGGTATTTTGGCCCATTCCTCCATGCAGATCTCCTCTAGAGCAGTGATGTTTTGGGGCTGTTGCTGGGCAACACAGACTTTCAACTCCCTCCAAAGATTTTCTATGGGGTTGAGATCTGGAGACTGGCTAGGCCACTCCAGGACCTTGAAATGCTTCTTACGAAGCCACTCCTTCGTTGCCCGGGCGGTGTGTTTGGGATCATTGTCATGCTGAAAGACCCAGTCAGGTTTCATCTTCAATGCCCTTGCTGGTGGAAGGAGGTTTTCACTCAAAATCTCACGATACATGGCCCCATTCATTCTTTCCTTTACACGGATCAGTCGTCCTGGTCCCTTTGTAGAAAAACAGCCCCAAAGTATGATGTTTCCACTCCCATGCTTCACAGTAGGTATGGTGTTCTTTCTCCTCCAAACACGACAAGTTGAGTTTTTACCAAAAAGTCCTATTTTGGTTTCATCTGACCATATGACATTCTCCCAATCCTCTTCTGGATCATCCAACTGCTTTCTAGCAAACTTCAGATGGGCCTGGACATGTACTGGCTTAAGCAGGGGGACACGTCTGGCACTGCAGGATTTGAGTCCCTGGCGGCGAAGTGTGTTTCTGATGTGGCCTTTGTTACTTTGGTCCCAGCTCTCTGCAGGTCATTCACGAGGTCCCCCCGTGTGGTTCTGGGATTTTTGCTCACCGTTCTCGTGATCATTTTGACCCCACGGGGTGAGATCTTGTGTGGAGCCCCAGATCAAGGGAGATTATCAGTGGTCTTGTATGTCTTCCATTTTCTAATAATTGCTCCCACAGTTGATTTCTTCACACCAAGCCGCTTACCTATTGCAGATTCAGTCTTCACAGCCTGGTGCAGGTCTACAATTTTGTTTCTGGTGTCCTTTGACAGCTATTTGATGTTGGCCATAGTGGAGTTTGGAGTCTGACTGTTTGAGGTTGTGGACAGGTGTCTTTTATGCTGATAACGAGTTCAAACAGGTGCCATTAATACAGGTAACGAGTGGAGGACAGAGGAGCCTCTTAAAGAAGAAGTTACAGGTCTGTGAGAGCCAGAAATCTTGCTTGTTTGTAGGTGACCAAATACTTATTTTACTGAGGAATTTACCAATTAATTCATTAAAAATCCTTCAATGTGATTTTCTGGATTTTTTTTTTTCTCATTTTGTCTCTCATAGTTGAGGTATACCGATGATGAAAATTGGAGACCTCTCTCGTCTTTTAAGTGGGAGAACTTGCACAATTGGTGGCTGACTAAATACTTTTTTGCCTCACTGTACATATGTACATATTACTATATATACTGTATATATATATATATATATATATATATATATATATATATATATATATATATATATACACACACACACACACACACACACACACACACACACAGTGCAGAGCATTGTAGCTGGATGGAATAAATATATAAGATAAGATAAGCCTTTAATTAGTCCCACAACGGGGAAATTCCAGGATTGCAACAGCACAGGGATAGCAACACTCAGAGCAACAATCAGAAGGCAAGAAAAAAAGCAAGCAAGCAAGAGCAGCTAATATACATATGTACATATTACTATAAATACACACACACAGTGCAGAGCATTGTAGCTGGATGGAATAAATATGTAGATATATAAACACCCACAGTACGGAGCATTGCAGCTAGGTGAAATAAATATGTAAATATATAAACACACACAGTGCGGAGCAATGTAGCTAGATGGAATAATATGTAGATATATAAACACACAGTGCGGAGCATTGTAGCTAGATGGAATAAATATATAGATATACTATAAACACACCCAGTGCGGAGCATTGTAGCTAGATGGAATAAATATGTAAATGTATAAACACACACAGTGCAGAGCATTGTTGCTAGATGGGATGAAACAGCACAACCGTCTACTTAGTTATCCTACATGGTATGATTATGTGCCCATACATATTCTCACCCTCCATAGCGACCGGTATTTTCCTAGTTGTATGCCGGAGGGGACCATTGTGTAAGTCTATTGCATCTTTTGCATTCAAAAAACTATTAGTTTGTTACGTCTTTTTGCTATCTCTGTGAGCAGCCCTGCTTAGGTTGTACAGTCTGACAGCCATTGGTAGGAAGGACCTGCAAAACCTCTCGGTTGTGCACCTGGGATGATGTAGTCTGCTGCTAAATGAGCTCCTCACTGCATTCAGTATGTCCTGCATAGGGTGGAACTCAGACTCCAGCAGAGATGACAGTTTAGCCACCGTCCTTCTCTCTCCTATCTCCTCCACCGGATCAAGGCGCTGCCCCAGGACAGAGCTAGCTTTCTTAATCAGTTTGTTCAGTCTCTTCCTATCGGCTGCAGTAATGCCACTGCCCCAGCAGACCACTCCAAAAGTGATGGCTGATGCCACCACCGTGTCATAGAATGTCTTCAGCAGCGCCCCTTGTACACCAAAAGACCTGAGTCTCCTCAGTAGGAACAGCTTGCGCTGTCCCTTCTTGTAGAGTGCGTCAGTATTGTGTATATATAGGCTTGTAAAGCCTATATATGAGTATATAAACACACAGTGCGGAGTATTGTAGCTAGATGGAATAAATATATAGATATATAAATATAAACACACCCAGTGCGGAGTTGAACAGTTTTCAGGTATTTATTGCATTAGAACAGAAGATGGCATTGTTCAATCTGACCCAAAGGATATTAATGCGACTTTTCCCTCTTTTTAATCGCTCTTTTACCTCCAAGACTACTTTTGGTAAGTCAGCATATGACATTTTTTTTGAACACCATTCAGCTTCCTCAACTATCAAGCAGTGAAGCTGCAGTGTTGGATGCTGTTATTACGTTGCAAGAATGCAAATCATCTGCAAAAGACATGCATAGGGGCAAATCACCAGGCCCGGATGGGATACCCCCTGAGGTCTATGTTACCTTCTGGCCTTTGCTGGGTCCTTTACTACTGGACATGTTTCACTTTTCACTCAAGGGGGGCTCCTTCTTCACAGATGTTAACATAGCACTAATTTCATTGCTTCTTAAGAAAGGTATAGACCCTTTAGAATGTTCTAGCTATAGACCTGTCTCATTATTAATGCAGATTTAAAGATCTTTGCAAAGGTCCTGGCAAGACGCATACAAGGCCATATGTTGACATTAATACACTGTGACCAGACTGGGTTTATAAAATCAAGGCTAGCCACAGACAATGTTAGAAGATGGCTGCACATTATAAACAACATTAAAGACATAAGCTCCCATGCTGCTGTTCTTTCTCTAGATGCTTGTAAAGCCTATGATCATCTTGAGTAGGCTTTTCTGTGGCCAGTGCTGGAGTCTATGGCTTTTGGCCAGACTTTCATTGATATGATCAAGGTCTTGTACAGAAATCCAATGTCATTGTCGGCCTCCGTCGGTCTATGATGACCATGGAAGAGAATCCTAGATGTCTACTCTGCTGGAACAGCACCGCCTGTGGCTGAACAGGCCGATGCGCGAATGGCAGTCCCTGTCACACAGGTCGCACTTGTGGATGGTCTCCGTGCTGCTGGGTCTGTGGCGGTTCTTCCTGCGGGTCCTTTTTTCATCTGCTGCAGCAGTCAGTTTCTCTTCACCCGCCTTGAGCTGTCTGGTCAGGGTGCCTCTCCATTTGGAGCCGTCCGTTGCAAGGTCCTCCCAGCGCTCTGCGTTGATCTCCAGGGCCTTCATCCAATGACCGCAGTAATTACTGGCAAAAATAGTTCTCCATTTGCGATCTCAAGAGGATCAAGGCAGGGATGTCCTTTAAGCTCCCTACTGTTTGCCCTTTCCTTGGAGCCACTAGCACAAACCATTCACTCCTCATCTCTGTTCTCTTCGATATGTGTCAAGGGCATTCTTCATTACATTTCGTTGTATGTGGATGATATATTACTTTATATTCATAACCCATTACAATTTATACCACATATTTTATCTACGCATCTTCGAGAAATATGGCGAGTTATCCAGGTTTAGAATAAACTGGCAGAAATCAGCGTTGTTACCCTTAAATCAGGTGATGTGTGAATGCCCTGTCCCTCCTCCCTGTCCCTCCACCCATCCCAACTGTGGGAAGCTTCACCTATCTGGGCATTAAAATCTTTTCAACTATTCAGGCAATTATTAAACATAACTTTGACAATACACGCTCAAATAATCGCAGAGTTGGAAAGATGGTCCAGTTTGAAGAACTCTCTTCGCAGCCGTATCTCAATCATTAAGATGAACATCTTGCCAAGGATTAACTTTGTGAGCTATATGCTTCTTCTCCTTCCTCTGTCTCTTTATTGACACAAACTGCATTCTGCAGTGTCTAAATTTATTTGGCAAAATAAACGGCCACGCATCAAATGCCACATGATGCACCGGGAAAGGCGGTCTGGAGTTTTATCACTCCCTGATTTTTAACTCTATAGCTGGGCTTTTACTCTCCGGCCTCTACTGAATTGGGCGCAACACAGCGCTCAAGTATCTTAGCGCACTGTAGAAGAAAAGATGATTGTCCCTCACTCCCTTGTTGATTTTCTTGCATTTCTCCACTTCTCGCTCAGTCAAAAACGGCACACTTATATCACACCTGACCTCAGTGTGGAAGAAAGCAGAAAAAAACATGTGACTGTTCCTTCCCATGGGACCCAGGAATTCCACTATTTAATAATGATAGATTATTGATTGATGGCCACCCTATAAGCTTTCCCCTCTGGGAAAAGAATAGTATTTCTGTTCTGAATGATATTTTTGGGGAGAATAGTTTATTATCGTTTACAGATTTGGCTACAAAATATAATTTACCACACACTTCATTTTTCTTTTATCTTCACCCAAGATCTTCTCTTAAAGCTAGTGGGATCTCATTACAGGACCTTCTCAGGTCACACTCTTAAGAAGCTGTTTTGTTCTGCGAATAATTCAAGTGGACTGGTTTCTAGACTTTCCAGAGTGCTACAACACTCCTACAGACCCCTGGCATTGAATGCTCTTTGGAGAGCAAACATTCCTGATTTGTGCCCTGATTTTGACTGGGAAAATGTTTGGGACACCATTAATATAGCTTCTAAAACTCCTGACCATCAACAAATTCAATGTAATTTTTGTACACAGAGTATATTTAACACCAAAGAAACGTCTTCTCCTTTCGGCTGCTCCCTTTAGGGGTCGCCACAACGGATCATCTGTCACCATCTCACCCTATCCCTTGCATCTTCCACTGTAACACCAACCCTCTCCATGCCCTCCTTCACTACATCCATGAATCTTCTCTGTGGTCTTCCTCTTTTCCTCCTGCCTGGCAGCTCCATCTTCAACATCCTTTGTCCAGTATATCCACTATTCCTCCTCTGCACATGTCCAAACCATCTCAGCCTTGCCTCTCTTACTTTGTCTCTAAACTGCTCAACGTGAGCTGTCCCTCTGATATACTCATTTCTAATCCTGTCCCTCCTAGTCACTCCCAGTGAGAATCTTAGCATTTTCAACTCTGCCACCTCCAGCTCCACCTCCTGTCTTTTTGTCATTGCCATCGTCTCCAAACCATACATCGTAGCAGGTCTCACTACCGTCTTGTAAATCTTCCCTTTCACTTTTGCTGCTACCTTTCTGTCACAAATCACCCCTGACACTCATCTCCACCTACTCCACCTTGCCTGCACCCTCTTCTTCACCTTTTGTGCATTTCCATTGCTTTGGATGGTTGACCCCAGATATTTAAACTTATCTACCTTCACTACCTCTACTCCTTGCATCTTCCCCGTTACACCTGCCTCCCTCTCATTCACATTCATGTATTCTGTCTTGCTTCTACTGACTTTAATTCCTCTTCTCTCCCGAGCATGCCTCCACCCCTCCAGGTTCTCTTCCATCTACTCCCTACTCTCACTGCAGATCACAATGTCGTCTGCAAACATCATGGTCCACGGAGACTCCTGCCTGACCTCATCTGTCAGCCTGTCCATCACCATGGCAAACAAGAAGGGGCTCAGAGCCGATCCCTGATGTAATCCCGCCCCCACCTTGAATCCGTCAGTCACTCATACAGCACACTTCACCGTCTCACTGTCCTCATACATGCTCTGCACCACCCTCACATATGTCTCTGCTACTCCTGGCTTTCTCATATAGTACCACACTTCCTTTCTTGGCACCTTATCATATGCTTTCTCTAGATCCACAAAGACACAGTGCAACTCCTTCTGACCTTCACTATACTTCTCCATCAGCACTCTTTGCGCAAATGTTGCATCTGCTGTACGCTTTCTTGGCATAAAACTGTACTGCTGCTCACTGATTGTCACCTCTCCTCTTAACCTGGCTTCAACAACTCTCCCCATGTCTTCATAGTGTGGCTGATCAACTTCATCCCTCTGTAGTCACTATAGCACTGAGCATCACCTTTGTTCTTTAAAAATGGTACCAAAACACTTCTTCTCCACTCCTCAGGCATCCTCTCACTTGCTAAGATTGTGTTAAACAATCTGGTTAAACAGTCCACTGCCATCTCGCCTAAACATCTCCATAGCTCCACAGGTATGTCATTTGGAACAACCGCCTTTCCATTCTTCATCCTCTTCAAAGCTGCCCTCTCTTCTGCCTTGTTAATCCTTGGGACTTCCTTGTTCACCATCTTTCCTTCATCCATCCTCCGCTCTCTCATTTTCTTTTATTTATCAGCTCTTCAAAGTACTCCTCCCACCTTCTCAACACACTCTCGTCATTTGTTAGTACATTACCTTTTCTGTCCTTAATCAGCCTAACCTGATGTAGTACATCCTTTCCAGCTCGACCTCTCTCTAGCCAAATGATACAACTCCTTTTCTCCTTCCTTAGTGTCCAGCCTCTCATACAAGTCGCGATATGCCTTTTCCTTTGCCACCTCTCTCTTTGCCATGCGCCTAAATTACAAATACTTCTGTCTACTTTCTTCATCTTCCTGACTATTCCACTTTTTTTCTTTGCCAACCGCTTCCTTTGGATACTTTCCTGTACCTCCTCATTCCACCACCAAATCTCCTTGTCATCCTTTCTCTCTCCACTGGATACACCATATACCTTTCTACCCGTTTCCCTCAATACTTTTGCTGTACTTTCCCAGTCATCTGGTAATTCTTCCCTACCACCCAGAGCCTGTATCAACTCCTTCCTGAACTCTGTGCAACCTTCTTCCCTCAGTAACTTCCCCCACTTAATCTTTGGCTCTGCCGTCACTGTTTTCCTCTTCTTGCTTTGCAAAGTCATCCTACAGACTACCATCCAATGCTATCTAGCTACATTCTCCCCTGCCACCACCTTGCAATCTCCTATCTTTTTCAGATTTCTCCTTCTGCATAAGATGTAGTCCACCTGTGTGCACCTTCCTCCACTCTTGTAAGTCACCCTATGTTCCTCTCTCTTCTTGAAGTATGTGTTCACCACAGCCATTTCCATCCTTTTAGCAAAATTCACAACAATCTGTCCTTCCACATTTCTCTCCTTAAGACCATACCTACCCAGGACCTCCTCATCACCTCTGTTCCCTTCACCTACATGTCCCATTAAAGTCCGCTCCAATCACCACTCTCTCCCCCCTGGTAACACTCTCTACCACTTCATCCAACTTACTCCAGAATTCCTCTCTCTTCTACATGACATCCAACTTGTGGGGCATACGCACTGACAACATTCAACATCACACCTTTGACTTCTAGCTTCAAACTCGTGATTCTGTCTGACTCCCTCTTTATCTCCTGAATACTCGTCACATACTCTTCCTTCAAGATCACTCCTACTCCATTTCTCTTCCCATCTACACCATGGTAGAACAGTTTAAACCCCCCTCCAATGCTCCTAGCCTTGCTTCCCTTCCATCTGGTTTCTTGAACATACATTATATCTACCTTTCTTCTCTCCATTATATCAGCCAACTCTCTGCCTTTACCAGTCATAGTCCCTACATTTAATGTCCCTACTCTCACCTCCACACTTCTACCTTTCCTTTTCTCCCTCTCCCTTCTAAGGCGCCTTCCCCCTCTCCTCCTCCTCCTCGATCTGTGACCAACAGTAGCCCAATTTCCACCGGCACCTTGTCGGTTAATGGCACCGGTGGCGGTCGTTGTTAATCCGGGCCTCGACCGATCTGTTATGAAAGTTTCATTCGTCATGATCCGCTGTTCATTAGAATTATTAGGAAAACCGACTCTCGCTATAAATTGCGCTTTGATGGTGGTGTGTTCAATTGCATTGTGTGAGAATATGATGTACCTTGGTGACAGCTGGATAATGCCATCCCACACAGCTGGCATTGCTCGGCTCAGGGTTGACTGGGAAATTCCTGATCGGTCTGCCAGCTCACTCTGGAATGCTCCCGTTGCCAGAAAACCCAGTGTTGTCAGCACCTGCACTGGGACAGGCAGTGCAGGGCTTCTCTCCATGTCGCGCTCCAAGAGCAGCCGTAGCTCTGAGCACAGTTCTACAGGAACTGCCCGTGGAAACTTAAACCAGCTGACAAGCCAGTCATCATCCTGAGCCAGAAAATCTGTCTCTAAATACCCTTTCTCTTCTCACTGTGCGATTTGCAATATCCTCTAATAATGCTAATGCCATTGTTGTTAGAGGCATTTTCTGTACTTCTTTGCACATGCTTTTATATCCACTCATCTAATTGCACACACTTGGATGTTTGTTCATCATGTGTCTCTGGTGTATACAATCATTTTCACATCATTATCACTATCCCAACATCACCACTGTCACCAACAAACCAATATCAGTAGAAACGTATGTATGCCAGCCATGAAGTTGGCGTGGGGCTAAGCACATTTCCACGGTCATTTCATTCTTGTTACATCTGAAATTTTCCACGGAAAAGGACATACAGTCATGTAAAAAAATTAGGACACCCTATTAAAAATTCAGTTCTTTATTAGGAAATGTTTACATATCTATGTCTAACCTTGTTTTTGTTTTTATTTGCATTTTTTTAAACATTTATTTTAGCCATTTTAAGTGGAAATGAATGTGGGGGTGTCCTAATTTATTCCTCACCATTTGTTTAGAATTACATTTTACAGAAAATTTGAAAAAGTCTTTAATTCACTTTTAATTGTTTAGTTGTATTACATGAATCTCCCAGTATTTTTAACACTGCCACTAAATATCCATATGTCCAAATATATTTTTTTTAAAAAACCCACACAGGCTTATACAGGGTGTCCTAATTTTTTTCACATGAGTGTACGCCATGTTTTTGTGCATAAGTACCCTTTGTACATGAGGCCCCAGGAGAGGTGAGAGCAGAGGAAGGAGAGAAGGATAACACCACGAAAAAGTCCAAACACAGGGCATCTGAGTGGAACCCCAACTGGCCCAATATTCCAAGATTAAAGCCTTGGTTGTACAATACTTCATATGGCAAGTTCCATATGCAAAATTACTGTGCAAAATTAAAAAAAAAATAGTATAAAATTAACATATTCCGGTTCCAATGGTGTCATGTGTTTTCTGCCCCCCACCCCTGGGGAAAAATATGTTGCCACCACGCCAAGGTCTTTAAGCCAAAGGAAACACTGGCTCCTTTCCAGACTGAGCAGTGTCTTGAGGTTTTACCAATATGTTAATATACAGTTGAGTATTTCATGCATGTGTGGGTATATACATACACTGTGTATATACTGTATATACAGTATATTTAAAAAAAAAATGCAAAAATTACACCCAAGTCCAGCATGTATATTTTTGTGATTGCTAAAATAACATAGTGCAGTTATTTCTAATCATTTCAGTAGTCCATCATTCTTTATTCCATTTATTGATTTTTTTCTAAGGAAAAAAGGATGTTTACAGTCTTCTATATTTGATTTTATTATATCTTTTTAACAGAAGAAGCATTGTTTAAAGTCTCAAAAATAATAAAACTCCTGCACTGATGCTGAAATGCTGTGAAGACCTGCTTTCTTTCCACATGGAAAAATCGATAAAGAATTTGATCAATAAGCAAAATCGACAATGCCATTGGTATTGACAATATATTGTCAATTCCTGTCCATAGTTATCTTTCAAGCCATTCACATTTCCATCAACATGGGAACGGACACAAGTGCTTGCCTACTGCAACTGCAGGTCTATTCAAAGCTTTCAACGCATCAAATACTACAACTATCCAGAACACCCTCCAAAAAATCCTCACAGAGACCACCACAACGGGAAAGCCATCAACCCTCCCACAGAAGGCATGCCCAGCAGCCACGAGGCAACACATGGAGCAGCAAAAAAAAAATGTGTCATCACCAGCCTGCATGCAGCAAAACACTTCATAGAAAGCACGCTGGCTCAGTAGTCTCTCACTTCCCTTCATGATGTGGGTTCCAGTGGTGGGCAGTCCAGCTTGCTCAGCAGAGCTGAAAGAGGTGGTGTTCACCTGGCTTTTTTAAAATTCAATCGTTATTGATATACAGTGGGGTAAAAAAGTATTTAGTCAGCCACCAATTGTGCAGGCTCTCCCACTTAAAAGATGAGAGGGGTCTCCAATTTTCATCATAGGTATACCTCAACTATGAGAGACAAAATGAGAAAAATTTAAAAAAAAAATCCAGAAAATCACATTGTCTGATTTTTAAAGAATTTATTTGCAAATTATGGAGGAAAATAAGTATGTGGTCAATAACAAAAGTTTATCTCAATACTTTGTTATATACCCTTTGTTGGCAATGACAGAGGTCAAACGTTTTCTGTAAGTCTTCACAAGGTTTTCACATACTGTTGCTGGTATTTTGGCCCATTCCTCCATGCAGATCTCTAAAGCAGTGATGTTTTGGGGCTGTCGCTGGGCAACACGGACTTTCAACTCCCTCCAAAGATTTTCTATGGGGTTGAGATCTGGAGACTGGCTAGGCCACTCCAGGACCTTGAAATGCTTCTTACGAAGCCACTCCTTCATTGCCCGGGCGGTGTGTTTGGGATCATTGTCATGCTGAAAGACCCAGCCACGTTTCATCTTCAATGCCCTTGCTGATGGAAGGAGGTTTTCACTCAAAATCTCAAGATACATGGCCCCATTCATTCTTTCCTTTACACGGATCAGTCATCCTGGTCCTTTTGCAGAAAAACAGCCCCAAAGCATGATGTTTCCACCCCCATGCTTCACAGTAGGTATGGTGTTCTTTGGATGCAACTCAGCATTCTTTCTCCTCCAAACACGACAAGTTGAGTTTTTACCAGAAAGTTCTATTTTGGTTTCATCTGACCATATGACATTCTCCCAATCCTCTTCTGGATCATCCAAATGCTCTCTAGCAAACTTCAGATGGGCCTGGACATGTACTGGCTTAAGCAGGGGGACACGTCTGGCACTGCAGGATTTGTGTCCCTGGCAGCGTAGTGTGTTACTGATGGTAGCCTTTGTTACTTTGGTCCCAGCTCTCTGCAGGTCATTCACTAGGTCCTCCCGTGTGGTTCTGGGATTTTTGCTCACCGTTCTCGTGATCATTTTGACCCCACGGGGTGAGATCTTGCGTGGAGCCTCAGATCGAGGGAGATTATCAGTGGTCTTGTATATCTTCCATTTTCTAATAATTGCTCCCACAGTTGATTTCTTCACACCAAGCTACTTACCTATTGCAGATTCAGTCTTCCCAGCCTGGTGCAGGTCTACAATTTTGTTTCTGGTGTCCTTTTGACAGCTCTTTGGTCTTGGCCATAGTGGAGTTTGGAGTCTGACTGTTTGAGGTTGTGGACAGGTGTCTTTTATACTGATAACGAGTTCAAACAGGTGCCATTAATACAGGTAACGAGTGGAGGACAGAGGAGCCTCTTAAAGAAGAAGTTACAGGTCTGTGAGAGCCAGAAATCTTGCTTGTCTGAAGGTGACCAAATACTTATTTTCCACCATAATTTGCAAATAAATTCTTTAAAAATCAGACAATGTGATTTTCTGGATTTTTTTCCCCCTCTTTTTGTCTCTCATAGTTGAGGTATACCCATGATGAAAATTGGAGACCTCTCTCATCTTTTAAGTGGGAGAATTTGCACAATTTGTGGCTGACTAAATACTTTTTTGCCCCACTGTAGGTAATCCCACTGAGACTTGCAGTTTCATTTGCATGAGAGGCCTGTTCTCTTAGCCCAGCTGTTAGCATTGCTCCTGCCTCTCCTCTCTTCTCTAGAGCGCCCAGGTCGGAACCATGCATTGATGTGGTTCCAGAGTGGTGGGCTAGAGCTTGGTGCTCAGCAAAAATGGAACGGAGGAGGGAAATGTGGGCAGCAGTGGCTCAGGAGGTAGAGCAGGTCGTCCAATAACCAGAGGGTTGGCAGTTGGAATCCCGTTCTCCCCAGCCATCCTGCCGTTGTGTCCCTGGGCAAGACACTTTACCCAACATTGCCTCCAGTGTCCATGACACTGGGTATCAATGTGTATAAATGTTCGGTAGTGGTCAGAGAGGCCGTTGACACAGATTGGCAGCCATGTTTCCATCAGTCTGCCCCAGGACAGCTGTGGCTATAGTAGTAGCTTACTACTATCAATAGCCATGTTTACATGGACACAAGTAACCGGATTAAAAGCCTGATTGGAATAAAAATGCTTCATGTAAACACGCCAATCTGAATATTTTGACCCGATCACACTCATTCGGATCAAAATTTCCTTCCGATTGAGATGGGTAGGTTATGCCAATTGTTAATCCGATTGGTGCACATATAGACACTTATTCCGAAGTTTAGGTAGAAAATATGTTTACTGCACATGTCTGTACGTCAGCCACACGTCAGCATGATGTATTTCTGCCTTTACAGCAGCTAGCGGAAGACATGGCTGGAGTAAAACAAAACTGGTCTGTATCATCCTGCTATCTCCATTCGTCATATGTAGAAGTATGTACTGCTGGGCTTGTAGCTTCATTACGGAGACCAGCAGAAGAAAAAGTACAGTCTGAATAACACAATACGGTCCATTTCAAAAAGAGAAAGACACAAAGCGGTGTTTATTTACATCGAAAGTTGCTTCTTCTTTCCGGAATGTCAGATAATTGTGAGCATGTCAAAATGATTTAGTCCATTCAAACGTGTGATACATGGAAACGCACGACCTAATTGGATCAACTTTTTCAGGATCCATGTAAACAGTAAAGTTCTGATCTGAACTGTAATCAGATTGAAGAAATTTTGCACGTTACCGTGGCTAATGTCTGTCTGGAGTGAATGAATAATGGACTCACTGTAAGTGCTTTGAAATGTCACTTGACATGTAAAGTGCCATATAAATCTAAATTATTATTATTATTATTATTCCATCCATCCATCCATCCATCTTCTACCGCTTTTCCGGAGGTCCGGGTCGCGGAGGCAGCAGTTCAAGCAGAGAAGCCCAAACTTCCCTCTCCCCAGCCACCTGCTCCAGCTCTTCAGAGGGGATACCAAGGCGTTCCCAGACCAGCTGGGAGACATAGTCTCTCCACCGAGTCCTGGGTCTGCCCCGGGGTCTCCTCCCAGTGGGACGTGCCTGAAACACCTCAAGTGGGAGGCGTCCAGGAGGCATCCTAATCAGATGCCCATACCACCTCAACTGACTCCTTTCAATGTGGAGGAGCAGCGGTTCTACTCTGAGCCTCTCCCGGGTGACTGAGCTCCTCACCCTATCTCTGAGGGTGAGTCCAGCAATCCTACGGAGAAAGCTCATTTCAGTCGCTTGTATCCACGATCTCGTTCTTTCGGTCATTACCCAAAGCTCGTGACCATAGGTGAGAGTAGGAATGTAGACTGACTGGTAAATCGACAGCTTTGCCTTAGAACTAAGCTCCCTCTTCACCACAACAGACCGGTACAACGTCCACATCACTGCAGAGGCTGCTCCAATCCGTCTGTCGATCTCTCACTCCATTTTCCCCTCACTCGTGAACAAGACCCCAAGATACTTAAACTCCTCCACTTGGGGCAGGAGCCTGTCCCCAACCCAGAGAGGACAATCCAACTTTTTTCCGGCTGAGGACCATGGACTCGGACTTGGAGGTGCTGATTCTCATCCCAGCCGCTTCACACTCAGCGGCAAACCGTCCCAGCAAGAGCTGTAGGTCATTGCTGGATGAAGCCAACAGGACAACATCATCTGCAAACAACAGAGATGAGATCCTGTGGTCACCAAGCATGACACCCTCCATTCCCTGGCTGCGCCTAGAAATCCTGTCAATAAAAATTATGAACAGGATCGGTGACAAAGGGCAGCCCTGGCGGAGTCCAACTCTCACTGGGAATGACTCCGACCGAGTGTTGGCAATACGAACCAAACTCTCACAACGGTCGTACAGAGACCGAATAGCTCGTAACAACAAGCCCGATACCCCATACTCCCGAAGCACCCCCCACAAAAATCCACGAGGGACGCGGTCAAATGCCTTCTCCAAGTCCACAAAACACATGTAAACTGGTTGGGCAAACTCCCACGAACCCTCAAGAATTCTCGAGAGGGTAAAGAGCTGGTCCGATGTGCCACGGCCAGGATGAAAACCACATTGCTCCTCCTGAATCCGAGGTTCGACCAACGGCCGGACTCTCCTCTCCAGTACCTTGGCATAGACCTTCCCAGGGGGGCTGAGGAGTGTGATCCCTCTAAAGTTGGAGCACACCCTCCGGTCCCCTTTTTTGAAGAGAGGAACCACCACCCTGGTTTGCCATGCCAAAGGCACTGCCCCCGACCTCCACGCAATGTTGCAGAGGCGTGTCAACCATGACAACCCAACAACATCCAGGGCCTTGAGGTACTCAGGGCGAATCTCGTCCACCCCCGGGGCCCGGCCACCAAGGAGATTTTTAACCACCTTGGCGACCTCAGCCCCTGTGATAGGCGAGTCATCCCCCTCGTCCCCAAACCCTGCTTCGCCTGTGGAAGGCGTATCAGTGGGATTGAGGAGATCCTCGAAGTATTCCTTCCACCGCCCGACGATATCCCCAGTTGAAGTCAACAGTGTCCCATCTGCACCATACACAGTGTGGACGGGGAGCTGCTTTCCCCTCTTGAGCCGCCGAACAGTTTGCCAGAATCTCTTTGAAGCCGACCGAAAGTCTTGTTCCATGGCCTCACCGAACTCCTCCCATACCCGGGTTTTTGCTTCAGCAACCACCCGAGCTGCACTCCGCTTGGCCTGCCGGTACACCTCAGCTGCTTCGGGAGTCCCACAAGCCAACCAAGCTTGATAGGACTCCTTCTTCAGCTTAATGGCTCCCCTCACCACTGGTGTCCACCACTTGGTTCGGGGGTTGCCACCACGAGATGCACCGACCACCTTGCAGCCGCAGTTCTGGGCCGCCGCTTCAACAACAGAGGTGGAGAACATGGCCCATTCAGACTCCATGTCTCCAGACTCCCTCGGAATGTGGTTGAAGTTCTTCCGGAGGTGGGAGTTGAAGACCTCCCGGACAGGGGCCTCAGTCAGATGCTCCCAGCACACCCTCACTATACGTTTGGGTCTACCAGGTCTGAATGGCTTCCTCCCCTGCCATTGGATCCAACTCACCACCAGGTGGTGATCAGTTGACAGCTCTGCACCTCTCTTTACTCGGGTGTCCAAGACATACGGTCGCAGGTCTGATGATACGATAACAAAATCGATCATCGACCTGCGGCCTAGGGTGTCCTGGTGCCAGGTGCACATATGGACACCCTTATGCTTGAACATGGTGTTCGTTATGGACAGACTGTGGTTAGCACAGAAGTCCAATAACTGAACACCACTCGGGGTCAGATTGGGCAGGCCGTTCCTCCCAATCACCCCCCTCCAGGTTTCACTGTCGTTGCCCACGTGCGCATTGAAGTCCCCCAGTAGGACAATGGAGTCTCCAGGAGGAGCACCCTCCAGCACCCCAGTCACAGACTCCAAAAAGGGTGGGTACTCTGAAACATCATTTGGTGCATAGGCACAAATGATGGTCAGGACCCGTTTCCCAACCCGAAGGCGCAGGGAAGCAACCCTTTCGTCCACCGGGGAAAACTCCAATATAGAGGCAGCAAGGTGGGGCGATACAAGAATACCCACCCCTGTTCGTCGCCTCTCACCCGGGGCAACTCCAGAAAAGGCCAAGCTCCAGCCCCTCTCGAGGAGACTGGTTCCGGAACCGGAGCTGTGTGTTGAGGTGAGGCCGACTATATCTAGCCGGTATCGCTCAACCTCGTACACCAGCTAAGGCTCCTTCCCCACCAGAGAGGTGACATTCCACGTACCAAAAGCCAGTTTAGAAAGCTTGGGATCAGTCCGCCAAGGTCTCCGCCTTTGACCGCCACCTAATCCACATAGCACCGGACCCCCATGATCCCTCCTGCAGGTGGTGAACCCACTGGAGGGCGGACCCATGTAACTCCTTCGGGCTGAGCCCGGCCGGGTCCCATGGGTGGAAACCCGGCCACCAGACGCTAGCCTTCAAGCCCTTCCCCCAGGCCTGGCTCCAGGGTGGGGCCCCGGTAACCCCATACCGGGCGGGGTACACTGAATTCTTGATATACAATTTATCATGAGAGTCTGTTGGATCGTTCTTAGTCTGGCCTTTCACCCAGGACCAGTCTGTCTTGGGAGACCCTATCAGAGGCAAATTGCGCCGGACAACATAGCTCCTGGGATCACTGGGGCACGCAAACCCCCCCACCACGATAAGGTGACGATCCATGAGGGGGGGATTATTATTATACCATAATTTATAATAATAATTATTATTATTATAAATTATGGATGGATGGTCTACATATCCACATAATATTATAGCACTTGACTCAGCTTAAGTTTCACATTTAAAACTGAAAATGCAAATGAAAATAAATGCTACACAGCATTTTAGCATATTAAGAATTAAAATTACTAATAAAATTATATCTGCCCTGCAATGGACTGGCGATCTGACTAGGGTGTACCCTGCCTCTCACCTAAAGATACTAAGATGGGCTCCAACCCCCCCCCCCCCCCCCCCCCATGACCCGAAAAGTTTTAAGCAGTAGAAGATGGATGGATGGATGGATAAAATTATATCATAACCTAATTTTTAAAACTCTCCATCAAAATGATGAGCAAAGAGAAATTCTGGATGATAATTAACAAAAAAAGCCAAGAAGAAAAGGAAATATGATGAGGCTTAGCTTGCTCTCGGATTCATTGTGGGTGTGGAGGGGCAGGTGGGCCTTTGTAATTGTCTGGCTCCCCAAAATAGGGAATAAAAAAAGTTTAAGAAAAAAAAAAAAATCAACAGATTTCAACCAGTCTGAACTTTTATTGCTGACATGGGATTGAAACGGTGTCAGTGCTTCAGTCGCGCTCTTTAGAAAGAAACCTCAAAGCTTTGAATCTTTTTCTGCACAATGAAAAGGAAAGAAAGCCTCTGAGCTCCATGAGGCTTCACCTGCCAAATCTGTAGCATTTATTCTTATTAAAAAGCAGCCTACTTTGTACATTTACTGCCGTTTACAGCCTATTAATGCGGTCTCAGCATTAATACCTTACAAATGCGTTCTCTGGCACACTGCTCCCCCTTATATCTCTGTGGCTCCCTCACTCTTGCTCTCTCGCTCGACCATTGGTACAGAGCAGCACCTAGGTTTTGATTAGAGCTCCCTCTGCTGGCGTACTCTATAATTGCATTTAAGAATGCGGTTCCAAATGTGATATTGTGGAGAGCGTGAAAAGATGAAGCTGAGTTTATTTCTCAATTCAGGTTTATTCACATTCACGTATCTCCAACATCCTCTCAAACAGAAAAGAGACACATCCTCCCACATCTGTCCTTTTTATACCCGGGACATCAAAGTACACAGTCACATTGTCTTTAAACCCCAAGACACAATACATCGTCCTCCAGGTCTTCTCCCCTCCACCTAAAACCCTGGTGGTCAGGAAATCTCTCAAGGCCATCTCTAAAGATCACATTTCGCACCCTCCTGTTATCCCCAGGAGACCCACACCTATTGTTCATTCTGAGACGTGAGGCAACAGTAATATAGTAATAAGCTCCTTCCTGCCCTTCAGAGAGAACGGTCGCTTTTCTTCTGCTCCCTCTTTCACCCTCCTCCACCCTCCCTAACTGAGAATCCCAGCTTGCTGTCTTGTCTGCGTCGCTGTTCTTCTGGCTGAATCTTGATCCAAATGAAAAAAATGGATTTGGTGAGCGGCTTTAATAAAATTAACAACTTTTTACATAAATTTGGGCCAGGGGGAGCCCCTATGGAGAGACCCATGGATTGGAACACATGTGTCTGCATGATTCGACTGATGATGTGGAAACATCTATCTGGTTTGGCACAATCACAGGATTTTCTGCTGATTGGCTCTGGAGTTTTCCTGGTATATCGAAAATTTAACTAGAAGAGCTAATCAAAGCGGTCCCGGCGTAGCTGCTTCTTCAACAATTCGACTAGACGGGGGAGAGCACTAACTGACGGCAAGACTAACATGGAAATTACCATCTGGCATGCACTGTAAAGAGATGGACTCTGCCGGACATGCTTCCCATGTTTAGAAGGGAAACATCTGGAGTCGTTTTGGTGCCCTCCAAGAATGGATTTAAAGCCTATGTATGGAAATTATGAACACAGGATTGCAAGAGCTGTAAATTCTATGCTCCAAGTGATCTGTGTTATCAGACCTTGAATTCGGTGCCCTGTTGACTATTTTCCTCCTGGATTAAGACAAAACAGAAGATTGTGCTTCTCTTCATAAACATTCTGGTGTGCTGCAATCTGAACTCAGGGACAGTGACTGGCTCAGGAAATTTCCATCTGCCATGCCTCAAGGACATGCTTCCGAGTTTCAGACACTAAGACATAACATCTCGGCTGGGAGAGATTTGCTGCCTCCAGTAACTGATAAACACCCACCTGCATTCAACATACACGAACACACTGATCCACTTATACTGAATTACATCCATTCATTCACTGATCCTCTCTGATTTTTGGTTCTGTTGTCTGCTAAATGTGCATTGAGGTTTTTTTTTCCTGCAATCAAAATTTCGCTCACTTACTGAACGACATTTTGATAAACATGTTTTTTTTCTCTCGCCTACTGTGTCATTATCCCTTCCCTTTTTTCTTTCTTCTTTATGACTGGCGCCTAGCGGCTGCCCCGGCCTTAGATGCGCTCTGCAGAGCGTGCCCAAATGCCAAGTCACGTTTCGTTACCTTGTATTCATACATGTGTAATGACAATAAAGTTGAATCTCAATCTCAATCTCATATACATATGCAGCCTAAACAACTCAAATATGTGTGCCACAATATAAATAAATAATTGATTTTTGGAAATGGACTGGCGGGCTGTAGTGGTTGAGGGGGAGGTTGCCCATCCCTGATCTACACTGTGTTATAAACAGATTTTGGTTTCTTCATTTCTGTTGTTTTCTTTAAAATAAACATTTCTGTAACATTTCATCTGTTTCATTCTCACAATTAGTTTTTGTTCTCGGAGTGTTTACCTTCATAGTGACTTCCTGTTATCAGTCGTCTCTTCTTTGGTTTGGGTTCTTCTTTAGTTGGTTCCGAGTCTATATGCCGGCTTCCTTCCTCATCTTGGATTTCAGTTCCAGCAGAGTTATGAGAAAGGAGCTGGTCACCATTTGGTTCTGCTTCACTCTGTTGGTTTTCCTCAGAAAAAAGAGTCACCATGAAGGTATCGGCCTCCAGCTTCACTGACAGCTGTTCTCCTTCTTGACTGATGCAGAGTTCCTCCTCTTCCTCTTTAACCTGTAGAGGTTCTGGTTCCTCCTCTTTTTTAACCTGTGGAGGTACTAGTTCATTCTGTTCTTTCATCTGTGGAGGGTCTAGCTCCTCCTGTTCCTTTTTAACCTGTGGAGGTTCTGGTTCCTCCTGTTCCTCACCTGAGCTCTCCTCTTGGTTCCAGAGCTGCTGGTCAGGAGAAAACTCCCTCTCACAGACATGATGCTCTGGGAAGTCTAGAGGGAAAACAGAAAAAGAAATCATTCACTAAAGGGATTAAAGCAGAACTCAGTTCTAAGGAAATAAATGTCCATCTCTTTTGGTCTTTTTGAGCTGCTGTGAACAGTCAATTTGAGCAACAGTAATACAGTCAGAAGGAATGACTTGAAGGAGCCCTCACTAAAACTTTAACTGCTTCTCTACAGAGAACAGAGGAAGGAGGGATAAAGAAACACAAGAAAGACTAGGGCTGCCCTGCCTAAACATTTTCCTGGGTGACCAGTAGTCAATATTTGTATCACTTTTATGACAGATGTAATAGAGACTGGATATCTCTGGGATGCTGGCTTGATAATTACTATTGAAGACAGGGACTCCCATCAGAGATTAAGTGCTCAGAGAGACAGATTCCAATCACATGAACGATATTTATTAAAGTGGTAGAGGCACATGGTTCTCAATGGGTGCGTGCATGAGTGTATGGTTTTAAAGAAACAAATGCACAGGGGAAGGGAATATACAAAATTAGACAATATACAAATTAATAATGTTATGTATGAGCCTATTACATATTAATCAAAGTCAAAAGACTAAATAAAATAGTCCAAGTAACTTAAATTGGCTCATTCAAGCATAAGAATGACAAGAAGTATAACAATGACTATACATCAACTCGATCGGAGGGCGCATGCGCACGCAGCGACCAGCAGCTTGATGATATAGTGCGTGTGTGCGTGTGTGTGTTTTTTGTACTTTTTCACGTTTTTAGAAAATCCTCTGTGTCATTTCTGCCCTGGAGCGTTTGTGGAATATATGGCGAAGAGCTCCCTGGTATCCGCAACATGGATTTCCTCTCCTCTCTCGCACTGCTGCTTTCTGTGCTGTGGCTCTTTGTCTCTGAGGTAAACGCGTTCGGCTCCATGGCGAGCAGAATAGCGGGCAGAATACAATATTCCAGGGACGTGTTGCTACGCTTTAACACAGCTGATGCAGCGTCTGTGATTGAGCCTAAACTTGAACTGCCGGACTTTATTTTGAGAGACGGACACAGCGGTGAAAAAAGTAGCGGCAGGAGGAAGCGTGGAAGACGTGGAGGTGTGAAATTGCGCCTTAGGAAACGTCAGTTTGGTAACATTCCTCTTCCTTCGTTCATTTTTGGGAATGCACAGTCTGTGAGAAACAAGGTGGAGGAAATTCAAGGCAACTTACGTTACCAGAAGGATTTTAAGAACTGCTGCGTCATGGCTTTCACTGAATCTTGGCTTACTGCGCATGATCGAGATGCAGACCTGTGGATTGACGGCTTTGGAGCTCCGCTGCGCTCGGATCGGCAGGAAGAGGTAACTGGGAAACGTCAGGGGGGCGGCGTATGTTTATACATTAATAAGCAGTACTGCACATCTGTCACGGTCAGAGAGCGCATCTGTACACCCGATGTGGAGCTGCTGTCTGTGTCGCTTCGCCCCTTTTATTTGCCTCGAGAGTTTCCCCAACTTTTCATCACAGTTGTGTATATTCATCCGAGGGCAGACGCTGACTCCGCCTCCAGCACCATCTCTGATGTGGTGCAGCGGCTGCAGTCAATTTCTCCAGAGGCGCCAAACTTCATTCTTGGGGATTTTAACCATGTTTCTTTAAAGAAGACACTTAAAAACTTTCATCAGTATGTCTCCTGCCCAACCAGGCGAAAAAAGACATTGGACCTGTGCTATGGATCCATTGAGAGGGCCTATAAATCACTCCCCCTTCCTCCTTTAGGATCATCAGATCACAACTGTGTTCATTTGCTGCCCACATATAAAACTGCTCTCAGAAGAGGCAAGGTGGAGATGAGAGACATTGATGTGTGGTCAGAAGATTCAGAGCACAGCCTCCAGGAATGCTTTGACTGTACAGACTGGAAGATGTTCATAATGGCCTGCGGGGATGACTTGGACTCTCTGGCTGAGCTCACATGCTCATACATGGCTTACTGTCAAAATAAGATTGTTCCACGTAACGTGTCAAAATATATCCCAACAACAAACCATGGGTTACTAAATCAGTTAAATCCTGCTTACAGAGGAAAGCTCTTGCCTTTAAACAGGGGTCTGTTTCTGAACTACAGGTTGCCACCAAGGAGCTGAAGGCCGAAATTTTAAGAGCAAAACAGAATTATAAATCAGAGTTGGAAAGCAAGATGGCAGCAAATAAACTTGGTTCGGCCTGGGCCAGTATGAAAACTATTGCAGGCCTTCAGAGCACAGAGCGCAGTAATCGTGTGTTTTTAGATGGTTTTAGTTCAGACACAGAGCTGGCTAATGCTCTTAACTGTTTTTATGGTCGTTTTGACTCCTTTGATTTTAGCACAGAAATCCAAGATTTGAAACAGAAACTCAAAGACAATCAGCACTTTAATATTGAGATGCAGGATGTTAAAAGGGAGTTCTGCGCTGTAAAAGTGAACAAAAGTCAGGGCCCTGATAATATATGTGGACGCCTGGTAAAGTCCTGTGCACATGAACTGAGTCCTATATTTCATTATATTTTCAATAAGTCCTTACAGACACAACATGTGCCCAAGATCTGGAAAGATGCCGTGGTTGTTCCCGTTCCAAAATCCAGCTGTCCTAAAACGGTAAATGACTTTAGACCAGTTGCTTTGACTTCAATTTTAATGAAAATTTTTGAAAAACTGGTCAGATGTGAGGTCCTAAGGCAGACTGAACATGCATTGGATCCTCTGCAGTTTGCCTATAGGCCTCACAGAGGAGTGGAGGATGCCACTGTCACTCTGTTTGACATGCTTTTTAAACATCTGGATTTTAATGGGACACACGCCAGGCTTTTATTTGTGGACTTTTCTTCTGCCTTTAATACAATCCAACCTCATATTTTAGTTGAAAGGCTCCTGCAACAATTTGATTTAAGCAATAATCTGGTGGGTTGGATTCTGGATTTCTTAACCAACAGGACGCAGAGAGTAAGGGTCAATGGCACATTTTCTGACCTAAAGTGCTCTTCTACTGGCTCTCCTCAGGGGTGTGTGTTGTCACCACTACTCTTCATCCTGTACACAAACATGTGTCGGAGCAGACATGACAACAGACACATTATAAAGTATGCTGATGACTCAGTCATTGTCAGTCTCCTCCAGGATGGTGAGAGTGGCCACGGCCCAGTAGTTGATGACTTTGTTCACTGGTGTGAGGATTCCTACCTGCAGCTGAATACAACAAAAACGAAAGATATGATTATTGACTTTAGGAGGAAAACTCCCAGGCACAAAGTCACCATACTAAAAGGCCAGACCACCGAATGTGTACAATCGTACAAATATCTTGGGACGACTATTGATAGTGGATTGAACTTTGAGGTGAACTGTGAAAGGGTGTGCAAAAAGGGTCAGCAAAATTTGCATTGTTTGAGGAAACTTGCACGCTTCCAAATTGACCGAACCATAATGACTATGTTCTATCGGGCTTTTATTGAATCTGTTTTATCCTTTTCTTTAATGTCATGGTTTGGTCAGATAAAACTGAAACAGAGGAAATCCTTGGATCAGGTAGTCAGATGGTCCAGTCGTTTGCTTGGTGAGTCACAGCTGAGCCTGACATCCCTGTACACCAGACAAGTACAGAGGATGGCCGACTCGATTTTAAATGATGACTCCCACCCTTTGCACTGCAACTTTCAGCTTCTTCCCTCCAGACGGAGGTTTGCTGTCCCAAAAAGTAGAACCCAGCGCTACAAAAACAGCTTTGTCCCTGCTGCTGTCAAAGAGTTGAACAAGCTATAAAAATTATATTGTACATATTTTATATTTACCTATTTTGTAAGATGTGTGCCTGTGTTTGTGTCTATGTTGAATGTAATTAGTGGCCTGTAAATATGGATGTCACCAACTGCAAAACAAATCTACCTACGGGTACAAATAAAGTAACCTGAACCTGAACCTGAACCTGATCACTGGGAAGATTACATAACTGTGTGGTCAACAGTGCCCACTTTTGGCAAAATGTGGTAATGCCGCACCCGAACCGTCACTTGCCAGAGCAGTGCAAAGATCAAAGGGCCTTGTGATTATGCACCAATTAACAGGTGAAACACGGTCAAATCACACAAATTCTGACTAATGCATCCAAATCAGACAGGGAGGAGACTCCGACAAAGACCCATACTGTATAAAATGAACTATGGATGCTATTACCTTCCTTCTTAAGGTGCGTTCAGACCAAACATGAACGGTCAATCCAGGCGAAGTTGCCTTTATAACTTCTGCAGCTGTGTTGAACCTGCTGTGAAAATTCCCCAAACACTGTCATGCTTAGGTTTACATTATCCGACGGGATCTCACCTGAAAAAAATTGTCCCTGTCTGCAAAATTTCACCTGGATGAAGGATTGTTTACACTACTAGTCTGCTAGACTTGTTAGCACGTCCGTGACAGGAGTCCGCGGGTAAAAAAACTCTGACATGCTGATTCAGCTGCAGAGCTCCCGGTCCTTCTGTCTCCAGGTGAGTGTCAGTCTCATTTTCAAACTAGTTTACTCTCCATTGTTGATAATTTTACTCCAGTAATGGCAGAATCTCTAGGCCATTACTAGCTAGCACTATCCCTTGGACGTGGACATGCGAATGCACAAGATTCTCGTGTGCTCGCCTCTTTCATTGACTTTGTATGCATTCACACCATCTGTTCGCATTTGGTCTGAAGACACATTAAAGATGGCGAAACGTACGGACGCAGTGGCTAGTCGCTCTGGACTACAGTGTACGTTTGTGTTTTTTTTAATGTCTTATTTGTTCTCTTTCTGCAACGGACTAATCATCTATACAGTGTTTCCCCCTACCATTATATGGGGGGGGGGGACACCCCCCAAAAGTGTCAAATTAAT
This sequence comes from Pholidichthys leucotaenia, assembly GCA_020510985.1. NCBI lineage: Eukaryota > Metazoa > Chordata > Actinopteri > Cichliformes > Pholidichthyidae > Pholidichthys > Pholidichthys leucotaenia. The sequence goes on from CM035841.1 coordinate 125,009,116, forward strand.
TTTATTTAATTTTATTTTTCTATATAGTGCCAGATCACAACAGAAGTCATTTTAAGACACATTCACGATTGAACAAGTCTTTAACTTGCCCTTTTATTAAACAAACTAAATATCCTTGTTATTCATCTTATTTGCATGACAGCAGCTCATTTCTGTCTCTGCTCCTCTCTGCGCTATGGTATCATGCAGCGAGGCGGAACTCCGCTTCATGTAAACACAGACACATTTGCTCACACACTAGGGTTGCAACGATTAGTCAACGTCATCAACAACGTCGATCATTAAAATTTGACAGATTTTCATTGTCGACGAATCATTTGAATTTAAAGTTTATATGCATGCCGCGGAAATGTTCAGTTTAACTGTCTCAGCAAAAAAGAAGAGGAGCACATCATGGCAACAAAGAAGAGAGAAAATCATGGAGAAGAAGAGGACAAAACTTTCCAAAATATGGGAGCATTTTACCGAAAATAAACAAATGAAACAAGTTAAATGCAAACTCTATAAAGCAGAGTTGTCATTATCACAGCAGCACAGCGACGTTTACCTGTCAGACAATAAGCTGTCTTGGATGATGGCTGCTGACAAGCTGAGCTGTTTGAGTTCTGCTGGCTAACATGTTAAGTGCATTAAATTAGTGAATTATAGGAGTGGCTTACCCTCTTATCTTCCCTCTTTTTGTCTTGGTAATATCTGCCCTCATTCTGAATATTAGTGCATCTCAGTAAATTACAATACCATGATCTGTAATTTAATCTATAAAAACTGTAACCATAATCATCAAAAATAAATTAAAATGGCTTAAATATTTCACTGTATGTGTAGTGAAGGCTGACATTCCTGCACTGTACCTTAAAGCATTTGCAAACTGTTATTTTGGACTGGAAGAAGTTCTTTTTATTTTCATCTGAAGCCTAATTGTACTTTTAAACTTCCAGAGCCAGAAAGGTTTTAATAAGATAGAATGTCTTCTTTTTTACTCTTATGGATTTTAATGTTACTCTAGTTTATTTTCAAACATGTAAACAAAGAAAATGACAAGATAAAATGGAAATTTTAAAAAAAGAAACATTGTAGACAAAAGATCTTCAACAACATTTTTCTATTAACAACATTTTCTAATGCACTGGGCCTCACTCCTTTCCTCACTCTCTATGAAATATTTTTTTTTTTTTGCTGGTCATTAACATTTGTTTGTTCTCTCCCATAGATTGAGTCCCCATCGTGCTGTTTGCTCTCTACATGTCTGTTCTTTTCTTCTTCTCTGTCCCCTCACCCCCCAGCCAGTCGCAGCAGATGACTGCCCCTCCCTGAGCCTGGTTCTGCTGGAGGTTTCTTCCTGTTAAAAGGGAGTTTTTCCTCTCCACCGTCGCCAAGTGCTTGCTCACAGGGGATCGCCTGATTGCTGGGGTCTTTCTGCAACTGTGGGGGGTCCTCCCTACAGTTGATAGTGCTATGAGATGACTGTTGTTGTGAAATGGCGCTATATAAATAAAGTTGAATTGAATTATTAAATCAGATCAGCAATGTATGTTTGAAAAGGAGTAGGATGAAGTTTAAAAAACTCTTCCTAGACCTACCCCCTTTTACAGCCTTTTGTTGTTTTGAACGTGCAGAGTTACAACAGCTTTCCATGATGCAGCAGAAGCTGCTTATTTTAGTTTTTGCACTTTATTTTTAGGTTAAAAGACTGCATTTTAATTTCTGTCATTTAATTGTGTTGCTTCAAATACTTTTTAAGCTGTCAAGTTCAAGTTTCCAACTTGTTTCATGGGTCGTTATTCTATTTGGCTGTGGGAACGTTTCATAATAGGCTATGTTATATTACGACAGAGACTCAAAGTGATTTTTACAGGTGTGCAGGCTTAAACAGGTGAGGTTAAACATGCACTGGAACCCTGAATATAAGCCATGCCAACAGGAAGCAGAGATGGTGGACATGATAGAAATAATCACAATTAGTCAACTAATTGAAAAAATAGTCGTTAGTCATTACAAAAATAATTGTTTAGTTGCAGCCCTATCGCACACACACAGACATGACGTGCACACACACAAAGACGTGTGCATATACAGGTGAACACGCTCGCGCCAACAGAGAGAGAGCAGAAAAAAATCTCTGCATTTTTCAACACACCCAGGATGACAAATGTTGCAACACTAGCTTTCCTGCTAGTAGCAGCCCAAGTAGCTCTCCTGCTCTGGGTTCAAGTGTAGAAAAAAGCCCAAGTGCTGCACGCCCTGCCCCCGACAACCAGCAAAAGTCTGGTCATCACCGGATGACTGGTTTTGACCCAGAACATCTTGCAGCCTACATGCAAATCTCAATAAATGGGCCAGATGTGTCAAACTTCCCATATCAAGAGGCTCTTGAAATATTCTTCCAGAAGCCCAGAAAAATACACTGCAGTGATAAAAGTTGCACACTTTGTGGATAAATGCCATATAAACAAATGTTCAGATATTTTGTTCAATGTCGTTCAAATATTTTGATGTTTTGTTCAATAAGGCTGCGTGTCCACCAAATGCATTTTTTCCACTGTGGGCAACTATTTTCTATTCATTCTCTATGTAGTTCAGTGTCTACAGTGCTGAGCACCCTCAGCACTGAAACGCTCTCGGTGGTGGCTGCTTTTTGTTGCGGGGCTCAGGGCGCTCAGAGTTGAAAAATTTCAACTTTTCAGACTGCAGCTGAGCTTGTCAATGTCAGACCTTTCTAAGCAGCCAATCAGAATAAGAAAGAGCGGGACATAGGACGCTGGTACAATCTGTACTCAGACTCCTGTTTTCCGTGTCATCATATTTTGCATCCAGAGCTATGATCAATGCTAGAATACTTTTCCTGTCCATTGCTATTTAGAGACTGCTATTAAAAAATAAGTAAAAAGTCTTACCATAGGAAAAGCGGAAGTGCTGAGCTGTGGGTGACAAGCTGTTGCTGGGATACAAGGCACAGATTTTTTTCCAGAGCGCAGCGCACAAAGGCTGAAAAAAGGACGTTCAGGGCGGTTGGGTGACAAAAAACATGTTTGGTGGACACGCAGCCTAATTGTTTTTTACAGTTTTTATTTGTACCATGATAATAAATAAATAGTGAAGATTAGTTAATTAGATATTACACAGAGTGCTTGCATACACACGTTCACCCATACACAGACACACAAGTCAAACCCACACATACACATCAGTTGCTTACACACATACTACACACACATGCACACACACATACAAGCTCCACAGGAAAGTTTCTGTTCCTGTTTCCATATATGGGCATGCAGTGTTTCCTCTGGCTTAAAGATCTTGGCGTGGTGGCAACATATTTTCCCGGGGGGGGGGCAGAAAACACATAACATGATTGAATCAGAATATGTTAATTTTACACTATTTTTATTTTTTTAAATTTTGCACAGTAATATTGCATAATGGAACTTACCATTTGAAGTATTGTACAACCAAGGCTTAAATATTGGAATATTGGGACAGTTGGGGTCCCACCCAGATGTCCTATGTTTGGACTTTTTACTGGCATCATCCTTCTCTCCTTCCTCTGCTCTCACCTCTCCTGGACCCTCTGCCTGAACACTTTCCTCCCCTTGGCTCTTCTGTCTCATCTTTCCCTCTCTGAGCCCTGTCTAATTCAGGTTCTCTGTCTATGGTGGTATACAAACAGGTTAGAAAATACCAAGCGTCATGTCTTGTCCTGCAGGATTTTTTTTTCATGGTTTACTTAAATAACCAAAATGTGTATTTTTTGAATTTTTATTCTAGTGTTTCTTTTTTTTTTCCCTCCATTGATGAAGACTAGGAAAGGGATGGGAAAAAAAACATTCATAATAGTAATTTACTCATTCATACTTAAATTATATGATCAGAGGTGGGTATAGTAGCCAGAAATTCTACTCATGTAAAAGCAGTAATATGAAATTAATAATTAAAAGTAGACAACCAAAAATTTCTAGTTGAGTTAAGGGTACAAAGAGCACCCACTTAAAAACCTGAGTAATGACTTCAGTCTTGAAGGTTTGAGGTTTTTCTCCAAAATTTATAACAATTTTCTTATAGTTTTCTACTTTTCTCTGTAAATTTATCTAAAGCCCCTTTTCCACTAGTGTCAGTTCGGTACGGTACGCTTTGTAGGCTTTTCCATTAGGGACTGTAACGGTAATGGTTCCAATTTTTCGGACCCGCTGGATTGGGGTTCCAAGTGTACTGTTGCGACACCAAAATGTGACGTTAAAAACACTGCAGGCCACTGATTGGTCCGGGCGTAACATCATAAGAGGGGTGTTTGGGGCTGAGTTTCCAGAATCACGATCCACCATTTGCATAGACTCGTCCATGAGCCAGCCAGCAAGCGATATAATATAAACAACAACGACAGAATGGCTTCACAGAAATCAACACCGTGGTCCAGCAGAGTTTTCTGTGCATTTCGGCTGATGAGAGAATCCAGAAGCAGATGGAGCCACCCAAACTGAATTTACGGCCGCGGGAGCACCCAACTTCAGCAGTTGGAAGCTGTGATATTAGGAAATAGAGGACGGTGAGTGATGTGATATGTGATATTATGCATCTTTTACTTTATTTATCTCAGCAGTGGAAAGTTCACTTTGAACAAACAACAACGTTGTCTTCTGTGTGTAATGAGCTAGCTAGTTAGCTGTCAATACTAACGCCGTGCTCCGTGCTCTCCTTGCATTTTGCGCTTGTGTTGACAATATCTGATGAAATAAGCTAGTTGCAATCCTGGTTAAAAAGGTGTTTTTTTACATGTTGCACTTTCGTGCTGTGCATGTATGTAAGTTGTGTGTATTTTCATTGTTGAGTCCGACCAGGATCTGACAATGGCTGCGTTTGGCAGTACACAGTTATGACTGGTAAGTTGCACATCTTGTTATTTATAGTCTTTTGCTTTTTAAGTTAAGTATAGGTAAAGTGCCAAATTTAAAGTAGCGCAATTTCCACTTGATATGAAAGGGACTGAACTGAGATTTATTTGATTGTGTGAATATTAATTACAGAATTGAAAATGAATGGCACATCCAATAGTCGCCACTGTAAAAAAAAAAAAAGTTTGCTTGTTTATTTATTTATTTATTTTTTATCAGATCACTTCTGTGATCCTTTATGAGTTATAGTCATAATAGTATATCTTGCACTTTGGGGAATGGGAGTTGTTCAGTCACATTATAATTTAGTTTATGTGTAGTTTGTAGTCTTTCGTCTTTAAACTCATGCAGTAAAAGGACACATTACCAATATTTGAGACTCATTGTAGTGCTTCCTTTTACATTTTAGCAATACATGCACAAAACACCACCCACACTTGAAGCCAGGGCGACACAGCGGTGGCTAAACTTTTATTGATATCAATGTTATTTCTCAAATATGTTTTGAACTTGCTTTAATTAACCACCACCCATTTCTGTCTTTCATCTAGGCAAGAGGAAAACGATCCACCCCAAACCGGACCTTGCGTCACTATTTACAGAGATGCAGGCTGAAGATCTGCTGAACCGGGTCCAGCTTGAGTGAAACATCCAGTTGCTTCTCAGTGAGGCAGCATGGCCGTGTGTGACCCATTCTAATTTTTTTTTTTTTTTTTTTTTTACAGTTTGAATTTTGCACATTCTAAATAATCTGGAATTTGCTGCTGATTGTAATAAACAATTTAGTGACTTATGTGTTTGCATCATGATTTTCTATTTTGTCTGTTGAGACACCAGTGTGAAAAGAGGCAACAGTACAAACCATTTATCAGTGACCTTGAAAATAATGGCTCATTTTTTAGAAAAAGTAATCAAAAACAATTATGTTATTTACTGAAGACTGCATTATTGGATGTGCCAGTGCAGAAGACACTGCACACTTTCGTGATAGTACCAGTATATGGAGGAATTCTGGGGCATATTAGCATCTGTATTTCCTAATAATGGGTTAAGGCAAGGGTGTCAAATCATGTGTCATGGAGGGCCAAGACCTAGTGATGGCAAAATCGAAACAGTGTTTTGGAACGTTCCGAAACCTAGGCGGAACTTGTGATTCGAAACGCTGTTCCGAGGTCTGTATCAGAAGGACGGTGTCACGTGACTGTTCCATATCCACGTTCCATTCCGCCCCCAATTGTTTTGAAACGTCACAGTCGTTTTTGTTTCAGCAAGTGAATACAAATCCGTGTATGGTTCCTTCATTTGTAATTCCAATTCAAAATAAAATCAGAAAAAACAAATTTTTGGTCTCATTTTTGTTTTGTCCTTTTCTAAACTTAGGTAGAAAAAAAATATATTATCAAATTTTGGGACATACCTGTGTTTAATTTTGCTTTTATTGTTTTATAGTCAAAACAAAAATATTAAGTTATTATTTTGGTTTATTATTTTGCGACACCGGAAGTGTTAGTGTTAGTGTAGGTGATGAGTTTAATCAGTTATTTAAAGTGTCTCTAGTTTTATCTATGATGTCTGACCTCCATTACACAAAATTAAAATGCCTATTATATGAAAACTAGTGATGGCAAAGTCACAACAGTGTTTTAGTGCGTACCGAAACCTAGGTGGAACTTCTGAATTGAATCAATATAAGCAATTGAATTGCAATATAAGCTGCAGCTTCAGCCATCACCCATTTCAGATAACTTATGTTGAACTGTATAATCAGAGGAGTTCTTGTTTAATTTGCCACAACAATCTGCAGCTGAACGCTCTGAAGACAGTGGAGATGATCCTGGACTTCAGGAAAGTCACAACCCCTCTGCCCCCCTCACCCTCACAGGCTCTCCCATCACCACTGCAGATTCCTTCCGCTTCCTGGGCACCACCATCACCAGGGACCTCAAGTGGGAGCCGACCATCAGCTCCCTCATCAAAAAGGCCCAGCAGAGGATGTTCTTCCTGCGGCAGCTGAGGAAGCTCAAGCTACCCACCAAGATGTTAGTGCAGTTCTACATGGCCATCATCGAGTCCATCCTCACCTCCTCCATAACCGTGTGGTACGCAGGAGCCACTGCCAGGGACAGACTAAGGCTGCAGCGCGTCGTGCGCGCTGCTGAGAAGGTGATCGGCTGCAAGCTCCCATCTCTCCAGGATCTGTACATCTCCAGGACCCGGAGGCGTGCAGGCCGGATCATAGCCGATCCTTCACACCCTGGACACGCACTGTTTGCCCCCCTCCCCTCAGGTAGAAGACTTCGGTCCATTCAGACTAAAACCTCCCGTCACATGAACAGCTTCTTCCCCTCTGCCATCAGACTACTGAACACTATGTGACTTATTAGACTCTCGTGCACTACGTACAGCAGCTCAACCAGACTCATGTCAATCATCACTGTTTTCTTTTTGCATTACCGACTGCACTATGTGGTACTCCACAATATCTGCTGCTCGCTAATATATTTAAAATTGCTCGACTAGTATTACTCATTCATATTCTACATTTTATTGCACGTGTAGTTTTTTATTTCTATCTTCTATTTTTATCATGTTTAATGTTGCAGAATTGCACCGAGACAAATTCCTAGTTTGTGTACTACATGAACAATGGCAATAAATCTGATTCTGATTCTAATTTGACCTTGTTGGATTTTTCCCCTTTGTTATATTATTCTGTTTCTTTTTAATCTTTACTTTTAATCTATCCGAAATAAATAAATAAAAATCATTGTTCCGAGGTCTGTATCAGAAAGAGGATGTCACGTGACTGTTCCATTTTGCGTTCCATTACGTCACCAACTGTTTTCAAACTTCACCGTTGTTTTATGCAGTGATTGTGTTATCCCGTTTCTCAAATGGAATAATAAAATGCTGCCATTACACAATATTAAATTGCCTATTCTATGCACAATTTATGTGTTATATAAATACTTTATATGTAAAATACTAATTTCTCGTGTCCTTGCCCGATTGGCTGCTGGTTCATCAGCCCACATACCTGAAACATTTCAAAGCTCCTCTGAAGTGCAGTTTGTTTGTGAAGTCTTGCCTCTCTGAGTGTCTTGGACTGAGCTGCTTTTGGATTTACATTATTTGGAAATGGATGGGGGTAGAAAGCGTCCCAGGTCAGCTGTTTGGGATCACTATGACCTTCTTGAGGGGAAAAAAGTTAAATGTATGCAACATCTTGCATTTTGTAACAATACAACAAGTAGGTGGAGACACCTACGGACAAAACATGCTGACGCCTGCATTCCTAGCACAACACAACCGAGTGCTGAATCAAGCCATGGCCAGCGTAATGTTTATGGTATGCATTCATGTTCTTTTAATACACATACGAGTATACATTTATTATTTATACACCTTTATTATTATTTACAATAAATATAATTATGCATTTGATCACTAAAAGAAGCCATATTGTTGTACATTTACATATAGTTATACATTTTACATATAGTTACATATATTTACAATATATCAAGTTGCATGGCAGCATTCCTCCTAACTCAGTCTTTTTGTTGTTCCTTGACAGGAAGGCAAAAAGAACTGAATGTACACAAGCACCCCCTAAAAACAGGGACTGATGTCTATTTTGTAAACAAGCACCCCCTACAAATACTAATTGAAAAAATATATATTTTCAGACAAATAATACTAGAAACCCAAACAAAACACGAAACGTTGAGATAAAGACCCCAAAACACTTGTCTGGTTCAGTGTAGTATTATAACATTTGGCCACCAGATGTCGCTGTGGAGAGAGGTTTCAAATGTTCCAAAACATCAATTCTTTTTCTGAATCAATTGTTCCAAATGATTCGATCTCTCGATCGTTCCATTTCTGCCATCACTACCAAGACCCTGCAGGCTTTACCTCCAACCAGTGTCTTCAACAGCAGATTCCACTGATTGCTGATCAGTGAAAACACCTGCTGAAGAGACTGGGTAGAAGAGAGAACCTGCAGGGTCTTGGCCCTCCATGGCACATGATTGGACAACCCTGAGTTAGGGGTTAATGGGATTTAACATTTTAACACAAACTGCTTTATGGTTCATAATTCTGTTGGCAGACTTACACCAAACCAAAAGTGATTTCTCAAACTGCTGGATTGTTCTTAGACAGCTTTCCCAATCTTTGTATTTAATTTATGTCACTTGGTGGTACCTTCACACAAGAAAGTGGAGACAGATCTGCAAAACATACAAAAGTTTATTGTCAAAATTCCCAGTGCAATGCTACATGAATACATGTATAGTTCACTGTTGATGCAGAGAATATACATTTATACAGTATCTACACTTAGTCAGCAATACTCAATATGATATATATCCAGTTAATTCATGTATTTATCCATGTAACCTTGTGACTGCATTATTTTAATTGCTTTTAATCCTAGATCTATTTATTTTGGCTTAACATGCGTCATAATTGTTAAATATATCTTATTATTCCTAACTCAGTACCGTTTACCTGTTGAAATATATATTTTACTGCTCATATACTACAATATGGCACCTGGCGATCAAGTCTGGCAGCTGATCATGTTTTGCCACGACACCACCAGCTGGAGCAGGTAAATCCCATGACATCTCAACAGTCTCTCCATGATTTTGACACAGATCAGAGCAATTTGTCGCACAGGAAGCTAAACATTTCTACAGACATTCTGCAGTTCTGTAACCACTTCGCGTTTGTGAAGCTGGGGTGACATGTCATCACTGGGAGCCTGTGTTGTGTGTTGCCACAAGAGAGCCATCTGAAACACACACACAGAGAATACATATTTTAGTACCTAACAGCGATAACTTGCCAACATTATAATGTCGTACGGCGGACTTAAAGTAGCATTAGCAATCATTAGCTTACCTTCATATGTGATGTAGTTCGTGTCCTCATGTCTTCCGCTTCATACTGCTATATATATAGTTTCCTAAACGCTCCAGTACTTTTACAGAGTGTGTCGTCTCGCCGCCTATAACCTTCTGTTCTCCTTTTTTGGCTTTACTCTGGCCAAAAAAAAAAAAAAAGCCAAAGAATGCAGTCGCCTCGTATCCTGCCATGTTGTGTTTTGCCTGCGTCGCTTGTTTTACGTATCGGGAGGGTTGTGCTGCCTCCCTGTAACAAATCTCACCCACATCAAGTGGTACTCTCAGTGTAACGGAAACACAAGTATACCGAACCAAACTGTACTGTACCAGGCCAAACTGACACTAGTGGAAAAGGGCCTTATTTGCAACATGTTTCCTCAAATTTGTAATTTTCTCTTGTAAAATGATGACTTTTCTTGTACATTTGAGACTATTATAAATGTGGATTATTTTATGGCTAATTTTTATCTTTTTTATTCCAATCCAACTTTATTTATAAAGCTTTTTAAAAACGACAGTTGACACAAAGTGCTGTACATCAACGAGAAATAAAATATAAAATAATAAAATACAGCTAAAGTACAAAACAGCACAAACAAAACAGCAGTCATACAATAGAGACAATAAGAACAAATAAAATCAGTGTCTCAAACTGGGTCAAAAGCCAGAGAAGTAAAATGGGTTTTAAGAGGAGTTTTAAAACTGGACAGTGAAGAGGCCTGTCTGATGGACAAAGGCAGATTATTATAAAATTACTGTTTTTCTAATAAATTTGAAACAGAATGTGGCAAATTTTTTACTTTCTTCATACAATTTAAACTTTTGACCATAATTTTGTAGAACCAGAACAGAACAATAACTTTAAATCTGAATTCAAAGAAATATAATTATTAAAATTACATTTAAAGAAATAAATCAACTTAGATGACCAAATATGCAGTTATTTCTGTTATAATATTTCTATGTATTTATAGTTTTTTAGAACTCTCCTCACCAACCCGACAGCAGGAAAAACCTCCCTTATTTTGAAATCCAAATGTTGGCACGTTTAGTTTGTCTGAAGACTGCAGTTTGGACAATGGCCAGCATATGGTTGGAAAGTTACTGGGAAACACCCATTAACTGGAAGCCTTTTTATAGCTGTGCTGTTCTTTGTTCTGGGTCCTTTCCAGGAGAGGGAGCTGGAGGGGACCCACGGCCGTGTTCACTGACTCCCTGCGTGGTTCAATAAAGTTAAGCTAAGAAATAGTATTTCTTCTGTGATTATTGGTTGGTTAACTGATTCTGCTAACTGTCCAAAATGAATTTTTACAGTTTTGGTGGAGGATGCGGGGAGTTAGCCAATTACTTTGACAATGGACATCGGGAGACAAAGCCTTTGTCTGCATGTCGCGGACAATCAAGGTCCCCTACTGATCAGAAGGTGAGAACCTTTATTAAAAATCTCTGCAGGATTGTCTGTGACATTCAGTCAAAGTAAGTCTTTGGTCCTGCTTTTAGATTCTATTGGAAAACTTAATATAATGTTATATTTTGTGGCCATTTTCTATGACTGTAAGAACACGCAGGGAGTCCTAAGCACGCATGCATTCACATGTTAGGGACAGATCAAAGAGCCGCTTTAATAAATAAGGAAGATTTGCAATGCAAGAACTTTTTTACATCAATTAGTGAGCATAACTAAAGTACTCTAATACATTACAAGACTCTCAAACTTAATCAATGCGTGAGTAATGAAGAAATAATTACAAGACTCTCAAATTTAATCAGCAAGTGAGTAAAAGGATTAATTCTAATACAAGACCTTAAATAACATCACTAAGTGAGTAAAAGTATTAATGATTGTAATAATTTATGGTACAGTGTGAGATCTTAAAATACATCAGTAGTGAATGACTCAATAATAATAAAGATAGCTTGTTAAAATCAGTATAGGACTGAATTTTATGATACGATACCTCTTGTATTGATAACCGGACGTGGCTCAATGAAAGTATTCCTCTACATAAAGTTAAGCTAAGAGAAAAGCGTATATGCAAATTGAGCAGCAGGGAAAGACACACAAATGCACAACAAACTCTGCAGATATTGTCCATGTTGTGCATGCCAATATTGTGTTGATTCTGTGAATCTTGAGGGGTGGGAGGAAATTCACCCACTCACCTGAGTTGAACTGAGAAATTGTGTTTAAAGCATGGTAAGTTACTGGGAGGAGATTATTTGAAGTAACAGCGCTGAATTGTACATGAAGTTAACCGTTTCAGTGTGTCTGTCGCCGAACTGCGACATAACCCCTAGTGGTCAAGCGTGGTAAATATTTTTTGTCAGTAAAATAGTTCAGATTTCCAAGGCTATAACTTGAAAGTGGTAAGAGATAATGGCTTACTGTCAATTAGAAAGATGTAAAATATGATCCAAAGTTTCAGATAGGAATAAATTTATGCATCTAATTTGCATAATGTCACGGCAGCTCTTTAAATTCCATAACTCAGTCAAAACTGGACTTTGGACGTATTTACACAAAGAATGGTTCAGTCTTTTGACACCGTTTTTTGTACAGAGGTACCTCATCATCTTATCTTCAAAGTATATGCACAAGAAATCAGTACAATATTAAAAAAAACACAAATAAGTCACTTACTGGTGGCTAACAGGACTCGCTCGCTGCCGTGGTCACTGCGTTTTCACCCATTGTGGTCGTTATTTTGCGTTCTGTCGGTCATTTGGGCTGCACGGTGGCGCAGTGGTTTAGCACTGTGGCAGCACAGTTTACCCTCGGCCCGGGGATCGCGGGGATCATGAGATCGTGGGTTCGATCCCAGCCCCCGACCAACAGTGAGCTGTGTGGAGTTTGCATGTTCTCCCCGTGTTGCGTGGGTTTACTCCGGGATTTCTCCGGTTTCCTCCCGCATACCAAAAACATGCAGGTTTAGGGCGCTCGCGCATGCAGCGGCCAGCAGCCGGTGGCTTGTCACCAGACTGCAAACCAAATCTACCTACGGGTACAAATAAGTAACAAAAAAAAAAAAAAAAAAAAAAAAAAAAAAAATTATGCTCTCTACCACATCTACAAAGTCTTGTGATTAACCCACATAAATTTCACCTGTATCCCGTGGCTATTTTCCGTGTACAAAGCCGTCTAAATGACAGTGATGATGACCGATCGCGGCCACATTAGTTTTCTGAGCTAAAAGAAGGGAATACAGGAAAAGGAAATGAGGAGTTCTTCTTCTTTGGTGTATTATGTGTCATCCATTGAGTCCTCCAGCGCATGTCTGCCACCTTCTGAAACTGGCAAATCAGTACAAATTTCCAATGCAGCCGGCGATAGTATCTCTCTGGCTGAGAGGGAGCCGCCGCTCTAAAGACCATGCATGGCTGAACAAAAGTCCTCCCACACCAGCTCAATAGCGGGCTTGATGCAGTGAGGCAACAGAGAGGCTACCCCCAATCAGTTGGAGAGTGAAGAGGTTCAACTTTAATCTGGGCAGAGGAAAGAATGAGTAGATTTATTGCTAATTATAAAAGGGAATGTGTTGTGAAAATCCTAGGTGGAGAATATATAAAAAAAAATAGGGGTAATTCAAACACTACTGAAGAAAAAAGGAAAAAATAAGAAGAGAAATAAATGTTGTGGAGATGTGTGTATGGTGAGGTGAAGTTTGTGTGCCGAGAGTGGACAGAAAAGGAGAAGGAAGTTTGGTTTTAGAGGAAAATTGAAGGCTGATGAATGTGAAAGTTTTGTGCAGGATTTAAGGGAAAAGTATGGCTTGACTGAAGTGCAGGAGTGACTGGAAAAAGGGAAGAAAAAACGTAAGAATAAGATACTGACGCTGCAACGGTGAGATGAAAAAATAATAAGCATGACAAAAATGAAAAAAGAAAAAAAGACGCTGTATAATGGTTTGTCTGTTTCTCCATTAATCCGAGACGATGGTGGTGGCTGTGGCTCCGGGCTGGATCCGCCTCCCTACCCCAGCGACCGTGTGAATTCCTCTTCAGACCCACTTGAATTGGCTGTGGCCACCCCCTCCATGCCATTGCCTAATGACCCCCTCCTCCCTCTGTGACTACAGTAAAAGAATTTTTAAAAAAAGGAAGGGACATCAAGAAAAGGGGACAAAGATGATCAAACTGATCACATGTAAGTAAGATACATTACATTGTTGTTTTTCCATTTCCAAATGTGAGGACTTAAATTTGATCAAACGGCATTAAAAAGGTCTTAAAGTATTTAATTTACTTTTCTGATAGCGGCTCAAATACTGGGTCTCATTCAAGAACATTTTAGGGTTAGTATATGTAAGTCGCGTGAATTTTGCCAGTAAATCGTGTTAGTACTAACAAGCCACTCCAGATTCAACAAACTGCTCATATGTTCTCCAAGTGTGCGTAAACAGCATTTGTGAATAATCTAGTCAGCGTGTGTTCACGAGAATTGAAGATTGCATAACTGACACCTAAAACTACCACTAAAGTCACATTTCACAGTAACTGACCAGCAGTTTCATTCACTAAAAGTCTAAGAGCGAGAAAGAGAAAAGGAAAAAACAAAACAAAAAAAACCCAGCGAATCTGGAGATCTCCTGTGTGTGAGAGGAAAAAAAAAAAAAAAAAAAAAAATCAGATTAGTTGTGGCAGGAGGGTTTTCTTCTGCAGTGACCGACATGAAGACACAGCATAAGCTTGAATGTAATGCTATGTTGTAAAAAAACATTTTTACTGTCTTGGTACAGCATTATTTTAAACAACTATGGCATAAAATACACCTGAAATTGGATTTCAGATGGGCGCCGTGATCTGCTTTCAAAACTGTACACATCCATATTGCACTGAGCTGAGACTCTCCCACTTCGCAGAGTATTATGACACATTTCATCAATTTGGGTTTAGAATGTGTGTGTAAAAAGCAATAAAAAATTACTCTAGCTAAAATTCACAGTATAGCATGGAAATAAAGATTATTTTTCCCCTTATTTTTCCAACTCTGCACTCTAACCCAGAAGCAAGGTGCACACTTCATGTCAAAAAAAATCAGAATTATATCCATCTGATCCTATGTGAGTTGATCAATTAGCGATCATCCAAACATTACGGTCATTCTCACTGCACTGTCCGACAGAATAATGAAGCAGTGTGTTCTTATGTTACTGGGAAAACGTTTAGAAGCTTTTTACATCTGATATGATATGGAAATAGATGTAATGATAATGTTTTAAGCATCCTTAATTATTTTTAATTACAACCTGAATCAAAGTATGAAATCTAGTTTACAGGGATTCAATTCTTAGACTTGATTCAGACAAATAAAATATAGTTATTTAGTGAAAACTAAGCTTAGAATAACAGCAAACTATTTACACAAACTCTTAGCTGGTCTGGATCACTTGTAAATTTTGTTCTACATCGTGCTAAATTTCAAGATATTAACAGATTGGTGTACCGTGCCTGAAGATTGGGAATCTAGGTATGAAAGGAAAATAAAAATTTAAAGAAAAACCTGCACCTATTTCCAGTATCTCACAAAAATGAGTACACCCCTCACATTTTTGTAAATATTTTATTACAGCTTTAAATGGGCTGCACGGTGGCGCAGTGGTTTAGCACTGTGGCAGCACAGTTTTACCCTCGGCCGGGGGATCGCGGGGATCATGAGATCGTGGGTTCGATCCCAGCCCCTGACCAACAGTGAGCTGTGTGGAGTTTGCATGTTCTCCCCGTGTTGCGTGGGTTTACTCCGGGATTTCTCCGGTTTCCTCCCGCACAACAAAAACATGTAGGTTTAGGGCGCTCGCGCACGCAGCGACCAGCAGCCGGTGGCTTGTCACCAGACTGCAAACCAAGTCTACCTACGGGTACAAATAAGTAACAAAAAAAAAATTAAAAAAAAAAAAAATGGGACAACACTGAAGATATGACATTTTGATACAATGTAGTCAGTGTACAGCTTGTATAACAGTGTACATTTGCTGTCCCCTCAAAATAACTCAACACACAGTCATTAATGTCTAAACCACTGGCAACAAAAGTGAGTACACCACTAGTGAAAATGGTAAATGGTGTTCACTTACATAGCGCTTTTCTTTTCATCTAGGATGACCAAAGTGCTTTACAGATCCTGCAATCCACCCATTCACACACACATTCACACACTGATGCATACACACAGGCGCTAACCAGGCCACCAGGAGCAACTGGGGGTTCAGTGTCTTGCTCAAGGACACTTCAACAAGCAGACAGCAGACAGAGCAGGAATCGAACCCATGACCCTCCGATAAGTAGTTGGTCACACTACACCTGCGCCACCGCCGCCCCCAATGTCCAAAATGTCCAAATTGTTCCCAAAGTGTCAATATTTTGTGTGGCCACCATTATTTTCCAGCACTGCCTCAACTCTCTTGGGCATGGAGTTCACTAGAGCTTCACAGGTTGCCACTGGAATCCTCTTCCACTCCTCCATGACGACATCATGGAGCTGGTGGATGTTCGAGAGCTTGCACTCCTCCACCTTCCGTTTGAGGATGCCCCACAGATACTCAATAGGGTTTAGGTCTGGAGACATGCTTGGCCAGTCCATCACCTTTACCCTCAGTTTTTTTTTTAGCAAGGCAGTGGTCGTCTTGGAGGTATGTTTGGGGTGGTTATCATGTTGGAATACTGCCCTGCAGCCCAGTTTCCGATGGGAGGGGATCAGTATGTCACAGTACATGTTGGCATTCATGGTTCCCTCAATGAACTGTAGTCCCCCAGTGCCGACAGCACTCATGTAGCCCCAAACCATGACCCTCCCACCACCATGCTTGACTGCAGGCAAGATACACTTGTCTCTGTACTCCTCGTCTGGTTGCTGCCACACACGCTTGACACCATCTGAACCAAATAAGTAGTGTTTCCTCTGGCTTAAAGACCTTGCCACGGTGGCAACATATTTTTTTTTGGGGGGGGCAGAAAATACATATGTATGAATATGTTAATTTAATACTATTTATTTCTTTTTTTAAATTTTGCACAGTAACTTTGCATATAATAATAATAATAATGCATCAAATTTATATAGCGCTTTATCATAGACACTCAAAGACTCTTTTTACAGATACATGATTCATTCACTCCAGACAGATAATGGTAGTGGCAAGCTACTACTGTAGCCACAGCTGCCCTGGGGCAGGCTGACGGAGACGTGGCTGCCAATCTGAGCCAATGGCCTTTCCCGCCACCACCAAACATTTATACACATTCATACCCAGTGTTATGGACACTGGAGGCAAGGTGGGGAAAATGTCTTGCCCAGGGATACAATGGCAGGATATCTGGGGAGAGCGGGATTCGAACCGCCAACCATCCGGTTGTTGGACGACCCATACTACCTCCTGAGCCACTGCCGTGCATATGGAACTTATAATTTGAAGTATTGTACAACCAAGGCTTGAATGTTGGAATATTGGGCCATTTGGGGTCCCACCCAGACGTCCTGTATCTGGACTTTTTACTGGTGTCATCCTTCTCTCCTGCCTCTGCTCTCACCTCTCCTGGACCCACTTCTGAACTTCACGCGGATGACGGCCACGTGCATTATTCATGTGTGCGCTTGTGGAAAGTCATTGCTTCATATATTTTTCTTAAATTCATATCTTCTTCTTGCCGTGGCGGTAAATTTTCTAGCGAGGCGGCTCGCCACGAGAAATGTTACCAGAGGAAACCCTGAATAAGTTTATCTTGGTTTCATCAGACCACAGGACATGGTTCCAGTAATCCATGCCCTTAGTCTGCTTGTCTTCAGCAAACTGCGGGCTTTCTTGTGCATCATCTTTAAAAGGGGCTTCCTTCTGGGACGACAACCATGCAGACCAATTTGATGCAGTGTGCGGCGTATGGTCTGAGTGCCGACAGGCTGACCCCCCACCCCCACCCCTTCAACCTCTGCAGCAATGCCGGCAGCACTCATACGTCTATTTTCAAAAGAAAACCTCTGGATATGATGCTGAGCATGTACACTCAACTTCTTTGGTTGACCATGGCAAGGCCTGTTCTGAGAGGAACCTGCCCTTTTAAACCACTATATGGTCTTGGCCACCGTACTGCAGCTCAGTTTCAGGGTGTTGGCAATCTTCTTATAGCCTAGGCCATCTTTATATAGAGCAACAACTCTTTTTCAGCTCCTCAGAGAGTTCTTTGCCATGAGGTGCCATGTTGAACTTCCAGTGACCAGTATGAGAGAGTGTGAGAGCGATAACATCACATTTAACACACCTGCTCCCCATTTCACATGACACCGGGGAGGGAAAACAGCTAATTGGGAACAATTTAGACATTTTCACTAGGGATGTACTCACTTTTGTTGCCAGCGGTTTAGACATTAATGACTGTGTGTTGAGTTATTTTGAGGGGACAGCAAATGTACACTGTTATACAAGCTGTACACTGACTATTTTACATTGTATCAAAGTGTCATATCTCCAGTGTTGTCCCATGAAAAGATATAATAAAATATTTACAAAAATGTGAGGGGTGTACTCACTTTTGTGAGATACTGTATGTGATTGCTGACCCACGGGGGCCTGGGGATCCCCATGAATCTGTCTTTTATCAAGGAAGCTGAGGAGGAGAAGAAGGAGGGGGAGGAGGGCAGCAGTGGAGGAGGAGGGGCTGTGGCCGAGGAGGGAACGCACCCCCACAGTGGAAATGAGTGCATCAGTGTGGACAATGGGGTCACTGGCAGAGGCACCCATGAGCCACATCCACTACAACAAAACTGGACTTCATGATTAAGACTAAAACAGATAAGTGGACTCACTTCTACATATATACAGAAAATTGACTTAGCAGACATCTTCCATTTACCTGACTTTGATCTAATGTTAACAGTATAGTGTTTACCAGAAGTAATGTTGGACGTTCAAGGTACTCCGATTAAATTTGTGTGACACATGTGCATGTAGATCAGTAATTTCAGGTAATGACATTCAGGGCTTTTCAAAGTCAGAAGGAAAAGTAACAGTTAAAATCTGCAAATGGCAAAAATATCTATCAAAATCTGTGAAAGTAAAGGATCCTGCTACCGGTAACCTTGTTGAAGGGTGGTTCATTTTGTCAGAGGCTACCCACATATTGAGGAAGTAAACATAGTTTGAGACTTCCAAACTGAAATACCGATACTTACTCGATCTGGTCACGGCAGACCATGTCCAGTGATATCACAGCATCATTTTACATCCACAGTTCCTACTGATTGGCAATCTTCAAATCAATATCATTGTACCATGTACTATAGGCAATTGAATGGATCTGATCCAAATTACGAACAAACATTTTTTGCAAATCCATCCTCCAGATTGGTAATAAAAAATACTTGTACTGGTCACCAAGGGGACGTGTGGAAGCATCCATTGTCTTATCAAACAATGGGGGGTTCCACACATCTCACTGGTCAGACCCAAACACATGGATTGGAAAAATGTTGGACATTTTGTCACCTCTGCTGAGGAATGTATGCATCCATGGGAAGCCAACATCTGACCGTAAGATAGAATATTCTCCTAAATTAGAAACATATGCATTGTCACTTAACTGGGTAACCACAGCACAAAAGGCTGTGCACGTTGACACCCGGAAATCTTCTACATGACCAATCTTAACATTAACAGAAAAGAGGATGAACAAATTCGAAGTTCAAATTCCAAATTCATTAGAGTAAAAAGATAAAACAGATGTTGGTCTAACAAAAGGAAGCAAAATATGTCACTATAACATCACACTATAAAAGACAATATCCTCTCCATCTAGAAGCTCAAAAGGGTGTTAAAAGGGTCATAAAAGAGCTAAAAGCAGCAGATGTCAGTGTCATGCTCAGCCTCTCCATTCCTGTGGAAACATCCTGATGATGCAGGACCTGCTTTGTGCTCACTGTGTACCAGGATCACACACATTGTTGAATGAACTAGAACTCCAAATGCAATTTTCACAGTGGTAGTCATTAGCAATGCATTTTTAGCATACCAGTACACCCAGATCATCAATTCTGGTTTGCATTCACATCTGAAAACAAAAAGTCCTTCAGACTATCACAGGGTTACTGTGAGTCTCCTACAATTTTTTCTTAGGCAATGTCAGCAAATCTTGCACATTTTATACTGTACCTCCTAATAGGAGCCAATTGCTCCTCTATGACATATTGCTGGCATCTCCTGATGAAGAAATATGCAAACAAAACATATTTCTGTAGGGTGGAGTCTATAAGTGATTAAATAAAGGTGCTGTGTTTAATCAAGGTTCCCAAATTTATACCTGACCAAAGGGTAAACCCATCCTCCCACAAAAATTATTTCACGATGCTGCTACTTGAACACATGGACTTTGTCATGTGTCCAAGGAAGGGATGGTGTTTTTTGTTATTAGTTATCACAGCCTATGGGTTTGAAAATTTTGCTACAAAATTTTGCCAATATTAATGTCTAATTTGTGCACAAAATAATGTCCAGGGCAATGTCAAGACCAGAGATGGGTAGTTTTCTATCTTCAACATACCCATTTCAGAACATTTGCATGGACTTCATTGAACTAAACAAATGTCAAGGGAAGAGATATTGTTTAGTTTTCCTTGTAAAAATCCAGGTGCAATTACAGTAGCTAAAAACTGGTAACAGATATTATTCCAAGGTATGGGATCCGAGAGAAAATTTATTTAGATAATGGTACTAATTTTGTAGCCAAATTATTTCACATTTAGGGAAAGTGATTAATGTTGATTTGAAACACCCACAGCAGCATACACACATGGACAAAATTGTTGGTACCCCTCTGTTAATGAAAGAAAAACCCACAATGGTCACAGAAATAACTTGAATCTGACAAAAGTGGTAATAAATACAAATTCTATGAAAATTAACCAATGAAAATCAGACAATGCTTTTGAATTGTGGTTCAACAGAATTATTTTAAAAAACAAACTCATGAAACAGGCCTGGACAAAAATGATGGTACCCTTAACATTTTGTTGCACAACCTTTTGAGGCAATCACTGCAATCAAACGATTTCTGTAACTGTCAATGAGACTTCTGCACCTCTCAGCAGGTATTTTGGCCCACTCCTCATGAGCAAACTCCTCCAGTTGTCTCAGGTTTGAAGGGTGCCTTCTCCAGACGGCATGTTTCAGCTCCTTCCACAGATGTTCAATAGGATTTAGATCAGGGCTCATAGAAGGCCACTTTAGAATAGTCCAATGTTTCACTCTTAGCCATTCTTGAGTGTTTTTAGCTGTGTGTTTTGAGTCATTATCCTGTTGCAAGACCCATGACCTGCGACTGAGACCAAGCTGTCTGACACTGGGCAGCACATTTCTCTCTAGAATACCTTGATAGTCTTGAGATTTCATTGTACCCTGCACAGATTCAAGACACCCTGTGCCAGATGCAGCAAAGCAGCCCCAGAACATAACAGAACCTCCTCCATGTTTCACAGTAGGGACAGTGTTCTTTTCTTGGTATGCTTCATTTTTGCGTCTGAACATAGAGCTAATGTGCCTTGCCAAAAAGTTCCAGTTTTGTCTCGTCTGTCCATAGGACATTCTCCCAGAAGCTTTGTGGCTTGTCAACATGCAGTTTGGCAAATTCCAGTCTGGCTTTTTTATGATTTGTTTTCAACAGTGGTGTCCTCCTTGGTTGTCTCCCATGAAGTCCACTTTGGCTCAAACAACAACAGATGGTGCGATCTGACACTGATGTACCTTGACCTTGGAGTTCACCTGGAATGTGTTTAGAGGTTGTTCTGGGCTCTTTTGTTACCATTTGTATTATCTGTCTCTTCCATTTTTCATCAAGTTTCCTCCTGCGGCCACGGCCAGGGAGGTTGGCTACAGTCCCGTGGATCTTAAATTTCTGAATAACATGTGCAACTGTAGTCACAGGAACATCAAGCTGCTTGGATATGGGTCTCATAACCTTTACCTTTAACATGCTTGTCTATAATTTTCTTTCTAATCTCCTGAGACAACTCTCTCCTTTGCTTCCTCTGGTCCATGTTTAGTGTGGTACACACCATGTCACCAAACAGCACAGTGACTACTTGTCACCCTTTAAATAGGCCGACTGACTGATTACAAGTTTGTAGACACCTGTGATGTTAATTAGAGGACACATCTTGGTTGAACATATCTCTATGGTCCCATTATTTTCAATCTTTTCTAGGGGTACCATCATTTTTGTCCAGGCCTGTTTCATGAGTTTGTTTTTTAAAGTAATTCTGTTGAACCACAATTCAAAAGCATTGTCTGATTTTCATTGGTTAATTTTCATAGAATTTTTATTTATTACCAATTTTGTCAGATTCAAGTTATTTCTGTGACCATTGTGGATTTTTCTTTCATTAACAGAGGGGTACCAACAATTTTGTCCACGTGTGTATCACCCACAGTCTGCAGGATTTGTGGAACGACATAACCGGACCATTATAGAAAGATTAAGAAAATAATGGCAGAAACAGGACAGAATTGGATTTATTGTTTACCTTTGATACTATTTTATATGAGAATAATGCCTACAAAATAAAGTTTATCTCCATTTGAAGTTTACATGAAAAGCTTTAATTAGTATCCCCTCTTAGACCATTCAACCCAGAAGATGAAGAGATTTGTTTAACAGATTACATGTTAAAAATGTTGACTCAAAAAGATTCTGTTCATGCTATTCTTCCTAGGAAGGAACACACAGGAGGAATCATCACCGTAAAACCAGGAGACCAAGTCCTCATAAAGACTGTTAAAAGAAGACCTGGTCAGAAGCCCCCTGGCAGGGCCATATAAGGTAATACTGTCAAGTCCAACAGCTGTAAAAGTACAAGGTAGAGACACTTGGGTACACCTTCCACATTGTAAATTATTATCAAAACAAACCATCAAAGCTATAGGGGGAAAGCCATAGAGAGTGTTGCTGTTGTGGAGGAAGTCTGGGGCTACAAAGGGAGTCAGGTATTTTAGCCAACCTGATTGTCTCAAACCTTGGTGAAGAAATTAAGAGTCCACAGCAGGTAGAATACACTCAAAATGGCTGACGATGAAAGACCCCTCAGAGAATACTGACGTAGATTTCAGGTTGTTTTTTTTTGAATGGCTCACGTGTGTTCCTCATGCTTGTCCTTGTCGTAGTCCTCCCGATATGGTTGTTGTGCAGCTCAGTAGCTATTTTAACCTCTTGCACTCCAGTGTACCGCGGACGGGCACGTCTCTGCGTCCCAGAGTGCACTCGTGCGCTCTAGGACGCACGATGGCGCTGCGTCCAAGCGCGCACTGAAAAAAAAAAAAAAAAAAAAAAAGTTCTTCCACTACAGACACAGCCGCGAACAGATCAGATATGATTGACCTCTCATTCGACTAATAACAGCCTTGAATTGGGTTTCTGAAACCTTGAAGAACCAATGACTGAAAACCTAGCAAGGAGGACCCGCCTACCAACGCTGTGAATGCAGCCAGCCAATTGAAGCACAGAAGTTTGGGCTGGGTGAAGAGAGACTGACTGCTGCAGCAGATGAAAAAAGGACCCGCAGGAAGAACCTGCTACAGACCCAGCAGCACGGAGACCACCCACAAGTGCGACCTGCACTCATTCCAGTAGAACAGACGTTTAGGATTCTCTTCCATGGTCATCATAGACCGACGGTCTATGATGACCGTTGGTCGTTTAAAAAAAAAAAAAAAAAATCAATGACCTGCCATTACACTGCTCAGCTGCAACATGTCAACTTTATGCAGATGATGCAGTTATTTACACAGCTGCTAAGACTCCAGCTCAGGCTGCAGACGTCCTGTCTTCAAGCATGGTTGATGTCCAAGAGTGGCTCATTCAGAACCATCTATTGCTGAACCTTCAGAAAACAGTTTCAATGTGCTTTTCAATCAAAAAATGTAATTTGCAACATTTTAAAGTTAATATACATGATCAAGATATTGGTTCAGTTACAGAATTCAAATACCTTGGCATTGTACTAGATCCTCAACTCAAATTTAATCTTCACATAAAGAAGATTTCTAAAACAGTAAAAAAAAATTTGAATTGCTTTAAATTAATTAGACACTACATACCACACCAAGCAGCTGTACTGTATATGCATTCTATGTTTTTTTTTTTTGCATATATCATACTGTGACAGTGTGGGCTCAAGCAGCTCCTTCTACAGTAAAACATATAGGTTCATTATATAATCAAACTCTAAAAATTCTGGATAAAAAGCCCATTAGGTGGCATCATTGTTATATTCTAAAAAAAATATAATCTACTGAGTTTTGAGAGTTTCATTGACCTTTGTTTTCTGAAATTCATTTTTAAATGTTTCCATAAATCAGCGCCAGAGCCACTTGTTGGATTCATCCAAAGACAGGACAGCAGCAGAGCCACCAGGAGTTCTGTTAACAATAACTGTAAAATATCCCACCGTAGAACCACATTTGGACAAACAGCTTTTTCTATAAAGGGCAGTCATATCTGGAACACAATGCCAAATGAAATCAAAATAATAACGGATTTTAAAACATTTATTACAAAGGTTAAAAACTGGCTGAAAAGTAAACAAGAATGTACCCATGTATGAAATGATTGTCTGCAGGGTGTGAGTGAAGAAGGGAAGGCAAATGTTTAACAGGCATTTTACTGTAACAGGCAAATGTGAATCAGGTTTTTATATTGTGTATTTATAATTTTGTTTGCATTGATGTATGTGGATAATGGTTATACTGTTTTCATTTTGTCTTTTCTTCATCTTTTTCTCTTTTTATCCGTTTCTTTTCTCTAAAGCCCATCCAGGGACAAGAGTTGCAAACTAGCTTAATGCTATACACTCTATGTGCGACACATCAGATTTTCTTTTTTGTCTATGTTTATTGCACTGTCCCTGACAAATAAACAAATAAAATAAAAATAAAAAACGGAGGCCGACGACAAAGGTCGTAAATCATTCCCCAAAACCACAATCATGGAATTATGTTTTGACCGGGAACTACAAGCGGACCAGCGTTGCGTTCGTCTGACAATGAGGAAGAGAAGTTCGCCAGGACAATGCTGCTGTGAAGAGGTAAGGTGTTATAAGCTAAATTATTCTTTATCCCTGAAAATTGTAATCAGAAATGACTTTTGACCGATCGGTAAATTACAACTGTGCGGCGCACAAAGTCTGAAGTTCGTGCGCCACGGTACACGGGTCGTGCGCCGTGTCCGGACCGTGAACGCCCCCACCCCCCGCTACTCTTCTGTAGCAAGGGGGGGGGGGGAAGCCGCGGTGACTGCGCCGCGGTCGCCACATCGCCACATGAGTCTATTCCGTCATGTAGCGATGGCCGATGGCCGTCCTCTGTAGCGAGGAGGGGGGACAACCCCCCCCCCCCACACACACACACACACACACACAGCCCTGAGTGTCACCTTTCATTAGAGCCCAAGATGAAGCTTCTATATTGAATCATTCAAAAGTTACAGACGTTTTTCCAAACTGTGCCATTTGGCACAATTTGGCACAGTTCAAAAACGCCTGGGAACTACCTGAGGAAAAAGCTGTGTAATATATTCATTTTTTGTGGTATTGTTACAAAATTTTGACCTCAGCTGGATAACACTTGGTTCTACATTTCTGTTGCATTTTCCAGCCCGGATCTGAAGCTGTGTGTTATTTGCAAGCACTTGTATCCAAAAAAAACACCCAGGCCAAATTTATTTTCTTCAAGTTCAGTATGTTTAGATGACTGTAACTCAGTGGCCGGAGCACTTAGAGAGATTATGACTGTTTTGCCAAAAAATTCAAAGTGTTTTCTTTTAAATGAGACCAACCCCACGAAGATGCTGCAAAGGGTTGAAGAACAGCTTTCGATTTACTTTGGGCACGTTATTTTTTGGCGTTTTTAGGGAAATTGACCGGAGTGCAAGGGGTTAAAAGTAACTGGCAGATCAATAAACATCAACATTAAGGATAAAAGGATACCACCCACATAACGTGCACTGAAGATAAAGCTTGTGGAGTCCAGTTTGACTATTGTGATATATATAATTATGACCACTCCATGCACTATGAATCTCAGTCTATGATGTATGAAGAGTCATAAGTACATGTATACTCCTCCATATAACTGGGCTGATGTGTTCAGTCACGCAGGACCCAATGACTCTTAATACTCTAACATCCATCATAAATTAAGAAAACACATATACATTATACAGTCACCCTACCATGGGGTATGTGCTACGGACACAAGCTTCAAATATGGCCGTAAGGAATGCACAATTTGTAACCCTATTAGAATAACAATAACATCTCTGAGGTTGTCTGATGCTGGACAATATTATGTTGGAGTAAATGTACTTGGAAAAGACCCCTTAGAGAGCATAGGCATGGTCTACTATTCACCCTAATCCTAATTGTGACACTCTTACTATAGTTATTCTTTAAGCAATAACACTATATTCAAGCACACACCAAGATATGTAGAACATTTGGAACATGATTGGTTACCTGATCCACATCATCACAGCTATGTATTCACAACTAACTATTGCTGGGGATATGCAGAATTCCTTGCTAGTAGGACAAAAAACAAATTTCTCCTGCTTAGAACTTAGGAACATTTCAAACAGTTCCTCCAAACCATCCTCTGCAGTCGTAGTCTCAGTGTCAATGGCGCCAGGGCAGAACACCACCTTTGAACTAAATGAAAGATGGTGGCTCTGTGGGCATACAGTCTACTCACACCTGCCTTCTAACTGGGATGTGTCTGCACCCCTGTATGACTGACTGACCACACTATTATGGTGTATCTGGATCAAGTCAGACAGTCAGAGTGTTGAAAGAGACCCGGACTACAAACCACATGATGCAGTCTGAGCAACGAATATACCAGTTGAATTTAAACATTGGAGCATTGGCCAAAAGATCACACTATTTCCTTGAACAGGAGTTGGAAAGAATATTCTTAGGACTGAGTCTGGCCAAGATACTGGGTATGAACCCGATGTCTTCACTGCCTGGCTACAATCCTTCTTTGGACGGTGGGCAGGTGCATGCCAGTATCTCATATTAGCTCAGCAGGAGGAGAGTGACAAGGATTCAAGTGATGAGGACAGTCAAGTTTAAATCATGTCTACCAATGTCTCTGCAAGAAAAAAATGCTGGTATTGACAATATGCCTATAATGACTAAAGCATGATGTAACAGTTGAAAATTGTGTAAATACATTTATTGGAAGATTTTTAAGTTTTTATTTTTGATATTGAAATTGTAATACTGCATGTTTGTAAATGATAACTCATTTCTATAGTTGTCAAAAGTAGTAGAAATGAGGTGAGAATTTTTCCTTTATAAATGCACAAAGAATGAAGACCGAAAAGAAATTGCATTACAATGATTACTCATGAAAGTATATACTGCTTATAGGTTTTTCACTCATCACACATGAAAATAACATCAGGTGTCTAATACCTGTTTATTACAGTTATTAACTCCATGAAAATGGAGTCAAGAGAGGAAATTGTTATAATAAATAAATAGTGAAGATTAGTTAATTAGATACTACACAAAGTGCTTGCATACACATATCTTTTAGATCCACACAGACACACAAGCCAAACCCACACATACACACACACATACAAGCTCCACAGGAACGTTTCGGTCCCTGTTACCATATATGGGCGTGGGGCTCGTGTAGGACTAAAGAGGAGACATCTGGAGAGAACCAACAGGATGGAAGTCAAAAGAGCTGAGATGATATCTGAAGCCATTTGGACACTGAAAGGATCGGGTCTAACTAGTATGGACAATGGCCAGCATATTGTTGGAAAGTTACTGGGAAACGCCCACTAACTGGAAGCCTTTTTATAGCTGTGCTGTTCTCTGTTCTGGGTCCTTTCCAGGAGAGGGAGCTGGAGGGGACCCGCAGCCGTTTTCCCTGACTGCCTGCATGATTCAATAAAATTAAGCTAAGAAATAGTGTTTCTTCTGTGATTATTGGTTGGCTAACTGAAAAGATCCTGCTAACTGTCCAAAATTAATTTATACAGTACTGACTGCTAGGGCTGTGTGATATGACCAAAGTTTCATATCATGATATAAGTAATCTCATCTGATGAAAACAATATATATCACAATATACATTTTCTGTAAAGTCTATAGTTTATCTATAACCAATAAAAAAGGACCATATCTTTTTCTACATTTTAAATTACATACTGAAAAAAATCAGTTGGTCAAATTCATCGGTCATTAATTTTATGCACTTCCCCTCTCAATTTTGCAGTGTTGTTCTAAAAAAAGTTTTTTAATGTGCATTTGAGATGACTTCAACTTTATTCGTTATTGCTACTTGACTAATTAAAAATTATTAGAAATCAAGTTACACTAAAAGCCAGGTTGTTCTTCCAACACGTTTTAATTTATTTTTTATTTATTTAGTGTGCATGCAGCCACTGTCATGCACATTTCCAGCTTCAGTAATATTTTTTTTTAGACAAAATTAAGAAACTCGGCAGTGATTTAAACCAGAACGATGGTCTGATACTCTGTAATGTTTCCTCTTTGCGACAAGTTAGCGCTGTCATTTAGCATTTAATGTTTTATAATTGGAGAGAAACGGTGTTAACGTTACTTACCTCCAATTAAAACGAGGTTAGAGGACTATCCTCTCTGATGCAGCATGGTGGGAAAAAGTCCCACATCCCAGGCACAGAAGTAACGGCAAAACATTAGTGTAGGATCCTTTTAGCCATTATAAATAGACTCTACTGGCTGCTAAAGACACGACCTGACGCGTAACAACAGAAGAGCCAAAGTCAATGTTCAACGTCCATTTATTAAAGTAAACTCTCTGAAAAATAACCAAAATACAAAACAATATCAGTTTCCAGTTTCCTTTGTCTCCTGTGCTGACGGTCAGTGAAATGTTTGCCCTGACTAGCAACACCTGTGTATGCTTCCACAGTTCCTTATATAGCAAAATACCCATTAATCAAAAGCATGCCACCTAGTGGCTAAAATTAATAACAAAAAACAAACAACTGAAAGTGGCTCCTACACACCAGCCCTTAATTGGGCTTGAAAGATGACAGCACAATTCAAACAAAAGAAAAATGGAGCCATAACAAGGTGAAAAGAAACCCAAATCATTTCCCCATTATTACAGTTATTATCAGTGTTCACAATAGATTACTCTGTTTACCCCCAAAAAATATTAGCATACAGCTTCAGAAAGTAGGCAGATTTTTGTTATTGGCTGTTCTGGCCCCGGATTATGAGCTGCATTTTGGTGTGCAATAACTGAGTCTGATACATCTTTAATGTCCTTGCTTTCGACTTTAATGCATCAAACACCGTAAAGACTGAAACATATCAAACACAAGAAATATTATTTCAGCTGTGGATACAAAATTCTAGTATTGCAGAAATTAAATCATACTGCATACTAGGGATGGGCATTCGGTGAAATTTTCTTCACCGATCGTCGGGAGAATTAATGATTAATAATCGGTTAATCATTAACATTTTTAGGTACGTAACAAGGCAGGTAGACTACATTAGAACATCAGGTGCACGGAGAGCGGCACAACTCAAATCCACCTCTCTCTCTGTTCGCTGTTGTCGTGTTGGCTCGCTCGGGAATCTCGCAAGCTGATTGGCCGAGACGTTTCACCCCGCAAGCTGATTGGCCGAGACGTAAATCATTTTCATCTTGAGTTACATATTTTGTTATAAGAATAAGAGTTCTAAAAACATATTTATGTACACTTTATTTACATCTACGCATGTATGTACACTTACACACACACACACGTGTGTGTGTGTCTTCTACCGAATCTTCATGACCTTCTCAATAAAGTTTCTGAAAAAAAAAAAAAAAAGAATCTTCACGACCGCCATTACTCAGCGCGCAACCACTGTTGGCGGTTTCTTCGCGTAATAAGGGTGTTCCATGGACCCTGTCGATGAGGTATATTTGTATGCTGCATTGCAGTGATTGCAGTACCCCTGGTCATTTTTTAAACTGAATTGTCTTGTTTACTCTTTTTTCTTTGAATTCTTGGATGGAATATGGGTGGGCAATATAAGCTGCGGCTTCAGCCATCACCCATTTCGGATAACTCACGTGGAATTGTTTAGTAGAAGGAGTCTTTGTCTAATTTGACCTTGTTGTTATATTATACAGTTTCTTTAACCTGTACTGTATTATCCGAAATAAAATAAAAAAATTCAAATGGTCCCACGCAACACTTCGCCGTAACCGCTTGCCCTACGGAAGCTCGTATGTATCAACTGAGGCACGCCGGGGTACGGCGATGGTGTAATGTTGCCCCCTGGTGCCCAAATTTTGCCATTGCATTGTTTGAGGACGGCCGTGCATAGGCCTAATAACCTCGGATTGTTTAAAAAAAAAAAAACGGTTTGTCGACGAAAATGAACTTCGTCGGTGAAATTCTTAATGATCAATTATCGGTTAATCGGTAAATTATGCCCATCCCTACTGCATACACACAAATGTAAACATTTATGATCTCAAATTGATAGATTTTTTAGGTTTACTGAGTTGTTGCAAGAAAGCTACCAGCAAAAATTATGCAGCATTTACTGTAAACAAATACAACAGATTATCAAATCCACATTTAAAAATTGTATGGCTTGTGCACATCAGATTTTCATATTAGAAACACACACAAAGTTTCTATTCTTTGGACATGTGCATATTCAAACAACCATCATTAAACTTCAACAGAGTTAAACATTTCACTAACCACTTTGCCGGGTCGCAGCCTTCCGAGGGCAGAAATTCCTTGCAGGCTCTTACATTTTGTCTGCAATTAATAGCCCGGAATAAATACCTTGTAAATTGGTATTTCTGCTAATTTAAAGTCAAGATGTCAATTCAAAACATAACAATAAAATTGACTAGAACTAGGCATCCAGTAAATAATGAAGGATTGCCAGATTTGCACTTCTAAAAACTACCAAGGCCATGCAGGCCGGGAATTGTAGCAGTGACTGACCAGAATAATACTGCATTTACTTCAAGTCAAAAATACATCCCTATTCACAAATGAAGCTTCAAAAATTACTTTTTCACAACTATTACAGTTTTTTGCACATGCATGGAGACTAGGTGAAGGGTTACATAGGCATGGATTACCACTGACAGTCACATGGTCTAGTCACACTTCAACAAACTTCAAAAATATCATCATCTCTCAAACAACCTACAAAATATTGGGTAGATAATTGGATATGAGGGATTATTTCATCATTATGACAGTTTCACCCTACCTGGGCTGAGGTAAGCAGCTGGATGGCTTTGGATTTTTGTTTTAGCCAGCCATGCTCAATCCATCTGTTGCCGTATTCTGCTGGGCAGGAAGTCTCAAAATCGTCTACTTCCTGTTGTGAATAATACTTATACCTCATGTATTTTTGATGACAAATTATTTCAAAAAAATTTAAATCTCAAAGGACAAATTTCCAAACCTAGGTTTTTTAAAAAATATGGAGGGAATAATAATAATTTAAAAAAAAAAGGTAGGGAGTTCCCAAGGGATTCCCCAGACACAAAGTAAACAACTTTTGACTGGCACACAGAGCCAGGCTGTGAGTATATATACTTGCCAAAACAAATCTTTGGGAGGCATTGCTGTACAACCAAAGGTCAAATACTGGAAAGGATGTCACTGTTGACATATAGCAGGGAAATTGCAACAGTCACAAGAATTGCCATGTTTCTCACATGGATCAAACAAACATAGCTGCTGCCGTTACATTGGCCTTTCAATAATATTGTTTTTTGTTTGAAGTTGAACAGTTCTTACAAGTCCTTGTTTGTCGGGAAAGGTCTCTAATATCCTTCCAAGCATCCAAGAACCACGGGGAGATG
The DNA here is from genome assembly GCA_020510985.1 of Pholidichthys leucotaenia. NCBI lineage: Eukaryota > Metazoa > Chordata > Actinopteri > Cichliformes > Pholidichthyidae > Pholidichthys > Pholidichthys leucotaenia. The sequence continues at coordinate 125,040,796 of CM035841.1, forward strand.
TTGAGTCCACCAATAGTGCAATGTCTCCTTGTACAAAGTTTCTTTTTTCTCTGGCCCATTTTTGTCACTCCTGCAACAGCAGAAGATATTCCTTTGTCCAGCTCTTCCAAAATAGATGCGCCAAATATTGAATCCGTTTCCATCTCTGTTTAACACAGCGATCCTTTCTTTCAAAGAGTCCTGGTGGCAAAGCTGGTTTACCCTTGAGCAACAATAGATGATTGGGTGTAAGAGCCTCAAGATCGTTTGGATCATCAGACAGTTTGGTTAGGGGGAGATCGTTGAGGACAGCTTCCACCTCACAGAACAGGGTATGTAATCCCTCATCATCCAAGGTTTGCTGATGGAGAACAGAACACAGTATTTTGCGGATTGACTGTATGATTCACATTCAAACACCACCATGATGGGACACTCCAGGTGGATTAAAGATCCATTTAATTTGCCTTTCTGCCAGTGTTCTTTCGATTCGATTATGATTTAAAGTAGCAAGAGTCTCCTTTAGCTCTCTTTCTGCACCAACAAAATTTGTGCCATTGTCTGATCTTATGATGTTAACTTGTCCTCTTCTGCTAATAAATCTTCTCAGGGCTTGGATGCATGAGTCCGTATCAAGTGAGGAAGCCACTTCCAAATGAACTGCTCGGTTTGCCATGCATGTGAAAATTACTCTGTAACGGAGTAATTTTCAGGGAGGTCTGCCATTTGTTGTTTCCCTGTTTTAGCACCAAAGCCTCTGCAGTAATGGCATTGATGTATGATTTTTCTTATAGCAGAGTTGGCTTTTATGATCCAATACTTTTTTCTTAAGTTTGAGAGAACATGGCTCCTTCCTGCATGTCCAAGTTGTTCATGGATGTGACGGAGTATGAGATTTGAGACATGCTGATCTTTGGATAAGATGATTGGGTGCTTAAGGTCATCTGGTATCGCCACTTTAGTTAATCTTCCTCCAACTTTCAAGAGTCCATCTTCCAGAAATGGATTCAGTTTATAGATGGCATTGCCCTTTTTTGTGATTGATTTTTCAGAGCCTAAACACTCCCATTTCCTTTTGGAACCGTTGAGACTGGCAGAAGCATAAAATGGCAGTTTCCGCTTCCTTAAGATCATTCAAAGACAAAGTATGACATTTCAACCCAGCTCTGCATGCTTCCATTTCTTTATTTAAGTCACGTTTTACAGGGATGTCATGATGAATGATTTGTGCAGCCAGTAGTTTTCTTTTCCTACTCAGGACAAGTAGAGCTCCTTTCAATTTAAGAATCCAAGCTACAGCTACCTTTAATCTCTTCCACTCAGAGGAGTAGTTTGTCAGGTTGTTTGTACCAGCCCCCGACCAACAGTGATCTGTGTGGAGTTTGCATGTTCTCCCCGTGTCTGCGTGGATTTGCTCCGGGATTTCTCTGGTTTCCTCCCACATGCCAAAAACATGCAAGTTAGGTTAATTGGCATCAAACTGGGGATTCTAAATTGTCCTTAGGTAGGAATGGGACAGTGAATGGTTGTCTGTCTCTCTGTGTTGGCCCTGCGATGGACTGGCGATCTGTCCAGGGTGTACCCTGCCTCTCGCCTAAAGATGCTGAAATAGGCTCCAGCCCCCCCCCCCCCCCCCCCCCCCCCCCCGCACCCCGAAAAGGATTAAGCGGAAGATGAATGAACAACAGTTGTACAGATGAATAATTTGCCTTTTGATTCTGTATCAGTGTCAGCAATGTTCCAGTCCAATTGTGACGTTGGCCATTTTTCCTCAGATTCCAAAAGGAATGGTGGAACTTTCAATCCATCCATGATGAGTCAGAAATTGTTCTACTTTTAGTCCTCGGGAGGCTGCATCAGCAGGATTTTGAGTAGTGAGGATGTGCCTCCACTGAGAAATTTCTGTGGCAGTTCTGATGTAGGAAACTCTGTTGGCGACAAAGGTTTGGAATCTTCTGTCTTCATTTCGAATGTATTTTAGGACTGACGTCTTTGTCTCCTCGTGTCCGCTTGGGTCCACCCCAGGCACTCAGGCTTCCCCCCACATTCCAAAAACATGCAAATCAGGAGACTCTAAAGTGGCCCTAACAGTGTGAATGTGTGTGTGAGTGGTGAAGGGATTGGCGCTGCCTCATCCATCCAGGTGGACGCCCTAAACTTCCCTCTGGGATTAATAAAGTATTGTGGAGTGTGTAAATGAAGAGGCAGATTCATGACAGACGATTTATTACACACTCACATCTCACAAGCACAGAATGGACTGAATGGTTACAGCAAGCTCTCCTCTCTATATCCCAAGTCACACTTCACAAGTTTCACGGCACTTCACCTCACACAGCACGATATTTACACTACACTGCATTCAACCCCCTCTGTCCTTCCTGGGCATTGTTCTCCCATGCTTATTCCCTGTCTCTGTCTGAGGTGCTAAATAACCTGACTTCCCCAAGGTCCCAACCCCCACCCCCCACCCCCAGCATCTAAAGCCCCATTTCCACCAGTATCGCCTGGGCTTTACTTTTTTTTACTTGTTTCGGTTTTTCGCCATTTCCACCCAAGTCCTCACGGTTTAACCGTTACGATTTTCGTGCCTGTTCAGAGGCAGGGTACAGGCGAGCGAGAAGCGAGGTGTGAATTGACGTCAATCGACTGCTAAACGCTGATTGGTCAGGGTGTAACGTCACCAAACGCGTCCGTTTGTTTTCTGTTGAAGCTACACGTCCGCCATTTGTAATTTCAGCGAGTAACCGCGGTGACTGGATTCAAAATTGTGTTCTCATATAACGATGTCCACGCGCAAGTTTATTCCATGAACAAACGAGGAGGTGCGGACTTTTCTATCCCTCGTAGCCGATGACTACATCCAGAGCGAGTTGGTGGGGCAACTTGCAATGAAAAAATATACCAGGAAGTGTCCGGCCTGCTATTATTGGCAGAGAATTTGGACTCGACACGGCCACGGAATTGGAAAACGGTGACGGTGAGTGTTGTTTTGTTATTGTCCGTCTTCTTGCCTTTCGGTCAAAAGCGCACTTTATTTTAGCAATAAAGAAAGTTGTTTGATTGTGGGCAATTGTGGTGATGGCTAGCCTGCTAATAGCTAGCTACCTCTGTACCTTGCTGCTACCTGGCATCAAGCTGCAGAATCGCGCTTTTATTTCAGTATTCACGTGAACAAAACGCTGACGTAAGCTTATTGTATTCTAGTTAAAAAGTTTTGTGTTTGCGGTACATGTTGCACTTTGTTTGTGAGCGTTATTGTGTGTTTTTTTCCTTCTATACACAGTTTTCAAATCCCTTGGGTCCGCCTCACTGGACTGCCCCGGCATCTCCCAGTCAAGTGCTGGTAAGGCACAACAAACTGAAAATTACCACCCGGTTGTTTTTATATGTGATTGTTTTCTATAGACGCATAACAAGGAATTTAAAATGTCTTTCTACGTTTATAAAAATACTAGATTCAGGGGTGTTCATAGCCACAGTGGCCCAGTGTTATAGGTGTGTTGGTGGTGGAAATACTGTTGTATTTTCACAAAAAAAAAGGAGCACATGTACAGACTTCAAATCAAAATGCTTGATTGAAATTCTTCAAGTCAGCTAACACTATTAACCCATTCTGATTTATGAGGCCACAGTACAAAGAAATTCTTTTAAAAATAACCCATTAAATCAAAATACTTTTTACAATTAATCCTTTTTGAAATGAAGGGGGGCCTAACCACATCACCACAGAAGTTTCTTATAGTCCACTCTACTGAGGGGCAACAACATGACAGTTGAGCTTAAATACAGCAACGAAGCATCCCACCACAGGCTTTCAACAGTTTAATTCCATAATATTTTTTCTGACATGTTTTGATCCGGTGTTATCTAAATATAATGACTTCTGTCTTTCATATAGGCAAGCTGAAGAGGTCCAGCAACATTGCAGACCTTGCATCACTGATGGCCCAGAATCATGCTGAGGAGATGCGGATCCATGAAAGGATGCTCGAACAGCGCGAAAGACACCTGCAGTTAGCCGCATTAAGAAGGGATGAGCTGACAGAGACGGCTTCCTTCCACGGAGCCTTCCGAAACCATTTTGGCAGTCTGGTCGAAGTACTGAAAGCTCCCCATTTGTTAACATGTTTTGGGAATATTTGTAATGTAATAAAATGTTAGTCTTTTGGATAAAAGTGTGGTTTGTACAGTATATTATAACACTGGATGATAAAGGCGAATAATTACATACACATTCCATTGCCTCATATGACCCTAATCCTGCTGTTCAGCCATAAAGGTGTCAAGATTTTTAATGGTAATGTAATTGTTATTGTTAAATTTAATAAATATTACCACTGCTGTATCCATTGCTCTACATTGGGTACAGTTTTTAAGTAAAATTGTAAGCAGTTGCACAGGTGTAATTTACATTCAGCAGTAGACACTGATAAAGGTGAAAGTCGAATTGGGTAAAAGGTAAGTACATGTGAATTGAATGTTATATCGGCATTCCAAATTCTGAGAATTCCAATAAATTATAAGCAGTCTAGTATAATATAAAGCGAAAATACCCATACATGTAAACCCAAATATAACATTTTCGATGTTGTAAACGTTGACATGTATATGATAAACCTATGCTATTGTGATTCAATAGATCCATAGTGATCTTTGGTTTGAAAAAGAAAATTATAATTTGGTGTTGGCAGTGTGACAATGTCAGTGTATTTAGTAGGATTAAAAAAAGTTTCATCATAAAATTTCTAGGTTCATTGGCAATTCCATCAAACCAAAAGTGAGTTGTCTAGCTGCAGCATTTTTTTTTTTTGAGTCATTTCTACGTTGTTTTAGTGTGTAATTATCCACCACTGAACAGATAAACCTTATAAATAACAATAGATTGGAAAAATGATACACAATGGGCCTAGATTTGGATTGGCTTTTTTATAATATCAATTATTTGGTAAGTTAAAGTTAACTGGAAGTATAACAAGTTTCCACATATAATTCCAAGGTCAATTGGCAATTCCATCAAATCAAAAGTGAGTTGTCTAGCTGCAGCATTTTCTACGTTGTTTTAGTGTGTAATTAGCCACCACTGAACAGATAACCCTTATAAATAACAATAGATTGTACAATGATACTCAAATGATACACAATACAAAAAATGGGCCTAGATTTGGATTGGCTTTTTTATAATATTTTTAATTATTTTGTAAGTTAAAGTTAACTGGAAGTATAACAAGTTTCCACATATAATTCCAAGGTCAATTGGCAATTCCATCAAACCAAAAGTGCGTTGTATAGCTGCTGCTTTTTTTGGGAAGTCAGTTTATCATCAGTGTATCATTATTACACAATATACAAAATGGGTCTAGATTTGGATTGGCTTTTTTTATAATATTATAAATTATTTGGTAAGTTAAAGGGGTTTAGGATTAAGCTTCTGCATAATTTTAAATTACCCCGGTGTTTCAGCATTTAATTAACCGTCTGTTAACATTTAACCGTTTTGAACAACAGAGGCGACGTAGTTTAAAAGTGCACAACATTTTATTTAAAAAAGACGTTTGACATATGTATGCACATGAACACTAAACAAATGAAATGATCTCTGAATGATCTCTGCTTCATATGCAGCTGCTTCAGATTCCTCCTGGGCAACCGCTATTCTCCTCTCCTGCTCCAACGTGTGTTGTCTCAATCCACGTCGTCTTCTCCTGTAAAATTCTCTTGTCTCGTTAAAGACATTCATTGTGTTAAAAACCGTGGAAATCCTCCGCTCGTAATCCGCTATTTTTTTCTGTGTTGTTGAGGAGTCAGTCTCGTCCTTTATACGTCAGCAGTGTAGCGCCACCTCGATCACGCCCACCCCAGCAATTCTCGGCTTTCCGCGGTTGTGATGGAGGCGCAGCCGCGGGAGAAACAAGTAAAAAAGAAAAGAAAAGAGTAGCGCAGAACTATATAGTGGAAATGTGGCTTAAGACAGACATTAGTCCACACTTGCTTTTGGCTTCAGTCTCCTCCCATATCTGCTGTAACTGGGGTTTACCGCCTCCGTGGCGCTGCTGTGCTGGTGGGGGGCTGCTGGGAGCGTGTCTGACTGTGGATGAGCTGTGGTGAGGGGGGGAGGAACTTCGTTCTGCCCGTGTGGCTGCTCTGGTGAATCGTTTCCCTGGGGAGTTCTCTGTGGGGGTCTTCCACGCCGAGGGGCCCCAGCCAACAGCACTTGCTCATCCGCCACTACAAAGGCGGGTTTGAGTCTGTCTATACCAATTTTCTCCCGTCTACCCCCCAAGTCTAGCACAAAATGCTTATCCCCTGTTTCCAACACTCTGAACGGTCCATCATAGGGTGGGCGCAATGGGGGGCAGTGGGCGTTGTGTCTGAGGAACACGAACTGCGCGTTCTTCAAAGTTTTAGGCACGAAGGCACGCGGAAAACTGTGGTGGGCAGGGCCCGGCAGCGTGCCTGTGTTTGCGCTACGCTGCAAAAGCTGAGACGGGCAGCTGCCCGGCGTGGGATTATCTGGTAGAAACTCCCCGGGCAGCCGTAGGGGCTGCGCAAAAACGAGCTCTGCCGGGGAAGCTTCCAAATCCTCTTTTGGCGCGGAGCGCAACCCCAATAAAACCTACGGCAACCTGTCTACCCAATTTGCATCCGTCAGTGAAGCCCTGAGTGCTGCTTTCAGTGATCTATGAAAACGCTCGCATAACCCATTGGCCTGTGGGGTTGTACGCGGCTGTGCGATGAATTGTAACACCCAGGCTGCGGGCCATCGTGGACGAGAGGTCAGAAACAAATTGAGGGCCACGTCCGACGGGACTCCAAAATGCGCCACCCATGCTGTTAAAAAAGCGCGTGCTACGTCCGCGGACGTGGTTGCCACCAGCGTGACTGCTTCTGGCCAGCGTGTGGTGCGGTCCACCACTGTCAGGAGGTGCGTGCACCCCTGTGATGGTGGGAGGGGGCCCACGAGGTCCACGTGCACATGGTCGAACCTTTTAGCCGGTACCGGAAACGGCTCCAAAGGAGCCTTCGTGTGCCTGTGTACCTTGGCTCGTTGGCACGCCATGCAGGCTGCAGCCCACCCTTTTACTTGTTTGTGTAGACTCGGCCACACAAACTTCTCTCCCACCATTTTGACTGACGCGCGCACTCCTGGGTGCGCCAGAGTGTGAACCGACTCAAACACGCGGCGGCGCCACGCAACTGGGACCACCGGACGCGGGCGTCTCATGGAGACATCGCAGATTTGGGGGGGGCCGCCATCTTGCAGCATCCTGCTCTCCAGCCTTAACCCTGTTGGTCCAGACTGGAGCGCGCGCACGTCTGCATCGCTAATCTGCTCCGCGGCCATGGCTGTGTAATCTATCCCCACACAGACCGGGGCCACCACGGCGCGCGAGAGGCAGTCCGCCACCACATTCAGTTTACCCGACACATGCTGAATATCGGTAGTAAACTCTGAGATCGCGGCCAGCTGTCTCTACTGCCGGCCCGACCACGGTTCTGAAACCTTGGCCATCGCGAACGTTAGTGGCTTGTGGTCTACGAACGCGGTGAAGCTGTGCCCTTCCAGCCAGAACTGGAAGTGGCGTATGGCCAGGTGGAGAGCCAGCAACTCTCTGTCGAACGCGCTGTATTTACGTTCGCTGTCGCGCAAAGTTCTGCTGAAAAAGGCGAGCGGCTGCCAAGCCCCGGCGATGCGCTGCTCCATGACAGCCCCTATGGCCACGTCTGAAGCGTCGGTGGTGAGCGCTATCTGGGCCGTCGGGTCCGGATGCGCCAGCAGTGCGGCGTTTGCCAGGGCTGCTTTAACCTCCAAGAACGCCCGCTCTTGCTCCGGGGTCCATTCAACTCCATCCGCAGGTTTCTGTCTCTTGAGCACAGCGTACAATGGTTGCATGAGCCGCGCCGTGCGGGGAAGGAAACGGTTATAAAAGTTCACCATCCCCAAAAATTCCTGCAGTGCCCTGACCGTCTGAGGCCGGGGAAAATCTGCCACGGCGCGCACTTTGTCGGGCAACGGGATCGCTCCTTCCGGAGAGACGCGGTGCCCCAAAATTCAATCTTCATCATGCTGAACTGGCATTTCGCCAGGTTGATTATCAACCCGTGCTCCTCCAACCTCCGGAAAACCGTCGTGAGGTGGGTTTCGTGTTCGTCTTCGGACGTACTGGCTACCAGGATATCGTCCAGGTAGACGAACACGAACGGGAGATCACGCAGCACTGCATCCACGGGCTGCACGGTGGCGCAGTGGTTTAGCACTGTGGCAGCACAGTTTTACCCTCGGCCGGGGGATCGCGGGGATCATGAGATCGTGGGTTCGATCCCAGCCCCCGACCAACAGTGAGCTGTGTGGAGTTTGCATGTTCTCCCCGTGTTGCGCGGGTTTACTCCGGGATTTCTCCGGTTTCCTCCCGCATACCAAAAACATGTAGGTTTAGGGCGCTCGCGCACGCAGCGACCAGCAGCCAGTGGCTTGTCACCAGACTGCAAACCAAGTCTACCTACGGGTACAAATAAGTAACAAAAAAAAAAAAAAAAAAAAAAAAAAAAAAAAAAAATCATGCGCTGGAACGTCTGTGTTGCGCCTTTTAACCCGAATGGCATGCACAGGAACTTGAATAAACCGAACGGAGTTCTTACCGCTGTTTTGGGTACGTCCTCCACGCGCACTGGGACTTGGTGGTAACCGCGGACCAGGTCGATTTTGGAAAAAAATGCATGCTCCGGCGCGGTGAACGGAAAAATCCTGTATGTGGGGAATCGGGTAGCGGTCGTGCGCTGTGGCGTTGTTCAATCTGCGGAAATCACCACACGGTCGCCACAATCCCTCAGCCTTAGGGACCATGTGTAGCGGGGATGCCCATGGGCTGTTCGAACGCCTGATGATGCGCAACCTTTCCAGGTTGGCAAACTCCTCGCGCGCTATGGCCAGTTTAGCTGCGTCCAAGCGCCGAGGTCTTGCAAAAACGGGTGGCCCGGTGGTGGTGATAAAGTGCTCCACCCCGTGTTTAGCGATGGCCGCCGAAAACGTCGGGACCGTGAGTGCTGGGAACTGAGTGAGCAGTGCGTGGAACTTACCGCCTGGAGCTGTGACGTCGGCTTGTGCTGTTGGCTGGGTCGCTCGAGCTATACAGGGGAGAGAGTCAAAGGACAGCGCATTAACCAGGCACCTGTTAGCAACATCAACCAGTAAACCATGTGCACACAGAAAATCAGCCCCCAGGATATGGTAATTCAGTGTTGCTACGACAAAAGTCCACTCGTATGTGTGGCCGTGTAGAGATAAGATCAGTGTGCTCTCACCAAAGGTCTTAATTTCCGAGCCATTTGCTGCCAACATCGCGGGGCCGCTAGGTCCTGCCAGCCGGTCAGCGTAGGTCGGCAGGATGATGCTCCTCTGGGCTCCGGTGTCCACGAGGAAACGCCTCCCCGAGCGCGCGTCCGTCATGTAGAGCAGCTTGTTCTCTTCACCGAGGGTCGCAGCTGCTGCCGACTGCCGGCCTTGGCGTTTTCCCGAGCGCTTGAATTGGCACGGTGGCGCACATCTGCGTGCGTTCTCTCCGAAGCGGCGGTGGTAGAAACAGAGCGTGTCTCTCTGGCGCTCCTTGGCCCCCGCTGCTGCTACCATCGGTGGCTCCTCGCCTCCTCTGGTCGTCTCGTTGGGCTCCGCCTCCGCCGCGTTGACTGTGATCGCCCTGGTGGTGAGGATGATCCTGTCTGCCTCCTGGGCTAGCGCACGGTAGTCACGCGCGGCCAGCAACGGCGAATTGGCCAGAACCGCTCTCGCCTCTGTTGGAAGATTCCGGAGGAAAAGGTGGGCAAACAGAAAGTGTCCGTCGTCCGTGCCCATTAACGCCAGCATCTTCTCCATCAGGTCGACGGCCGACCCATCTCCTAACTCGGTCCGCGCCAGGAGCCTCTCTGCTCTCTCGCATTCCGAGAGCGTGTAACGCCGGGTGAGTGCAGCCTTGAGCGCCTCGTATTTGTTGTGGGCTGGTGGCTGATCGAGCAGGCTCGCTACCTGCTGGGCTGTGCGGAAGTCCAGCGCTGCTACCACATGGTAGAACTTGGTGTCGTCTGCCGTTACTCCCCGGAGGGCGAACTGGGCCTCGGTGTGATGGAACCAAGAGCGCGGGTTGTGCTGCCAGAAATCTGGTAGCTTGACTGAAACCGCACACGCGGTGCTGGGGGTTCCAGTCCGGGCTGTCTGTGGAATGGCTGCTGCGTCGCTGGGGCTTCCCGACCGGGCCGGCTCCGGGGTTCTTGCCTCATGTTCCATAATACGTCTTGGGTCACCAGTGTGGAGTGTGTAAATGAAGAGGCAGATTCATGACAGACGATTTATTACACACTCACAAGCACAGAATGGACTGAATGGTTACAGCAAGCTCTCCTCTCTATATCCCAAGTCACACTTCACAAGTTTCATGGCACTTCACCTCACACAGCATGATATTTACACTACACTGCATTCAACCCCCTCTGTCCTTCCTGGGCATCGTTCTCCCATGTTTATTCCCTGTCTCAGGTGCTAAATAACCTGACTTCCCCAAGGTCCCAAACCATCCTAAATACAAATAAAGTAAACAAATACAGTATATGAAAGGAAAAAACTTGGATCAAAACATTTCTATATTCCAGCTGTCACTGTGATGAGTTTCAGTTTGATTTCAACCCACAACTCACCATAAATAATTTCCATACTGAGTAATACCAACAGTACACACAGATCAGCCGTGTGACAGCAAAGACACTAACATGAACACCAACATCAGTTCACATAGGTAAACACAGAAAATTCACTTCCCATTTCTCTCCTGTGTGAGTCCTCACATGATATTTCAAGGTTGATACCTGAGCAAATGATTTATTGCACAAGGGGCAGCTGTGGGGTTTCTCTCCTGTATGAATTCTCATGTGACTGTTCAAGTTTTCTTTCAGAGTGAAATTTTCACTACACACAACACAGCTGTAGGGTTTCTCTGTGTGAGTCATCATGTGTCTGTTCATGTTGCCTCTACGACCAAATCTTTTTCCACAAGCACAGCAGCTGAACTTTTTCCCATCTTTAACACTTCCTTCATCGCCATCACTGACATCAGTCTCTAAAGAGTCAGAAGTTTTGTTTTCAGGCTGTAAATGTGGATCAGGATCCCCTTCATGTCCTCCACGGACAAGACAATGTCTTTTCAAGTGATAATTACGAGTAAATTTTCTTTGACAAAAGCGGCAGGTGTAGAGTTTCTCTCCTGTGTGGATGATCATGTGGGTTTTCATGTGTTCCTTTTGAATGAATGTTTTACTGCACACAGGGCAGCTGTAGGGTTTCTCTTGTTGTGGAACATGTTGAGAGTCCAGTGTTTTCTTTGAACCAGCTTTAAAGAAATGTGATTCCATTCCATCAGATTCTTTAGAAGGACAAACTCTGTGGGAAGGGGAGACTTGAAGAACGGCGATTTTAGCATTGGCTTCTGCTATTTGTGTTTCAAGCTCTAGCTGTTCCTTTTCCCTTCTAATTTCTTCAGCTTGCCACTCTTTTTCCCCTTCTAAATTCTTCAGCTTGTTGCTCCAAAGCATGTTTCCTTTTAAGAGCTTCAGCAGGAGCCAGAAGTGCAGCTCGCTCTGCTTCTGCTTGTATGCGAGCAGAGGCAGTTGATTTACTACTTTTGGAGCTGCATACACTTTTGTTTACCTTTTATCATATTTAGGATTTGATTCAACATTAGAAATACTATCATCAGGTTTGATATCGTCAACATTTTCGACCATTACAGGAATGGGCGTCGTGAACGAATAACTATGAAAATTCGCGTGTACTCTCATCTTCCCATTCACTTTGTATGGATTCACGCCACCCGTTCGCGTTTGGTGTGAACACACCTTTAGCGATAAGGTGAGGAGCTCAGTCATCTGAGAGAGGCTCAGAGTAGAATCGCTGCTCCTCCACATCGAAAGGAGCCAGTTGAGGTGGTTTGGGCATCTGATCAGGATGCCTCCTGGATGCCTCCCACTTGGGGTGTTTCAGGCACGTCCCACTGGAAGAGGACCCTGGAGCAGACCCAGAACACGATGGAGAGACTATGTCTCCCAGCTGACCTGGGAACGTCTTGGTATCCTCTCTGAAGAGCTGGAGCAGGTGGCCGGGGAGAGGGAAGTCTGGGCTTCTCTGCTTGAACTGCTGCCTCCATGACCCTGACCTCTGGAAAAGTGGTAGAAAATGGATGGATGAATGGATGATGGATTTTAAATCCCCATACCACAGTATGGTTTAATAATTTAGTTTCTTTTATTTTTTGTTATTTATATTTTAACTCCAAATTAACTTTCAATTTCTGAAAAGGGTTTCAATTCATTTCCTGGAAGATTTGGTCATTGCAATTTGGTTCTGTTGAGTAAGGATGGCTCATTGTGCTGCAGCCTTTATTAATTCTGCCATTTTTATTTTAATACGATTATCATCATCTTCAAATCTTTCACTAAGTGTGAGAAGACCTAAATTAAATGTGTCATTCTATTCAAACATTAAGGCAGCTGCAGCTGAAGCCCTGAAGTCCTGACTAAAAATATACCTTTATTCTGCATTTATTTACAGCACTTAACAACAGTTAACTACTGTATCCATATTTTGTAAAAAGAAAACATCATCGTGCTAGATTAATTATTAACTTATGACAAATGTTTTTTTTAAAAAAATACAGCAACAACATTTTACTTACCCCGAACAGTTGCAACAGTCTCCTCTTGAATTCCTCCCTCTCCGTCTGGTCTGTTGTCCATTCTCCGTGTGTTTATCAATCGTCAACTTTTATGTTCCAACACAACGCTGCACATGGTACAAAACCGTTTATCCCTGCTTTATGAAAAATATTTGAAAACTGTTGGGCAGTCTTTAGCGGTGACTTTTGTTGATAAATTAACTTTGGCAAGTTTGCTCTGTGGCTGCAAAATGTAAACACGGAAGTAATGCGAGTGTGCAGCGCAAGGAACTCTTGCGCGATTGTTCATCACGCAAGACTTCAGCTGGCTGCTTGCGTTTTGTGTTTCACAGACTTTAAAAAGTACTATATTAACAGATTGATCCGTGGATTTTGTGAATCGATATCGACTCAGTCAAATGTGAATTGATTTGAATGTTGAATCGATCTTTTGAACCCACCCCTATTTTATATAAAGTCTCCTCATTTCAAGGGCTCAAAAGTAATTAGACAAATTAACATTACCATTAATAAAATGTTTATTTTTAATACTTTGTAAAGAATCCTTCGCAGGCAATGATTGCCTGAAGCCTGGAAACCAAAGACATCCTCAAACACTGGGTTTCCTCCTTCGTGATGCTTTGCCAGGCCATTACTGCAGTTGTCTTCAGTTGTTGCTTGTTTGTGGGTCTTTCTGCCTTAAGTTTTATCCTTAGCAAATCAAATGCTGCTGGATCGGGTTAAGACCTGGTGATTGATTCGGCCATAGGGATGAGAGCTGCCTCACCCGCAGAGCCATCAACATCGCAGGGAACACCTCCCATACCTCACACTCTCTCTTCAGCCCCCTACCCTCGGAGAGAAGGTACCGGAGCCTCCGGGCCCACTCCACAAGACTGCTAAACAGCTTTGTTCACCAGGTCATCAGGACCCTGAACTCTGGCCACTCCTCCCCCCACCCCCGGACCGTAACACACTCACCCACACAACAACTACCTCAACTGTTTGCACAGAAAGACTTGGCACACCAACAATAATACATGTGTTGCTATACGTCTCTGCACCTTACTGCAACCATTTGCACAAATGCCATACCTGCTGCTGTCTGTTATTGCAATATTGATCATGTGCAGTCCAATCTGTAACTGTCTGCACCTCCACTACTGCATTGAACTTGCAATTACGGGTATTACAGCTCTACTTTTTTCTATACATAAGATTGCTGTGTTTTATCTTTATTTGCACTACGGGTAGCATTACTGTACATAGACTGCTGTTGTTGTTTTTCATCCTTATTCCTTCCTTTTTTATATACACTGCACACCACCAAGAGAGAGAAACGGCATTTCAATTCTCCTGTACATCCTGTACGTAAAGAAGTATTGACAAATAAAAATGAATCTTTGAATCTTTTATAATTAGTTTTTAATAAAAACGGAGAACGAGATCTCACTCATGACCAAATGGTGTCTAAACAACAATCTGCAATTAAATGTTTTTGAAACTAGAGAATGATTATTTTCTAAGAAGCACCAAGAATTTCTCACCTATAATTTATAGCAGGTGGAGCAAGTGAATAATTTTACATTTTGAGGTACAAACATCTCCTCTGATCTGAAATGGACAGATAACAGCACAGCTATTGTCAGTAAAGCTGAGAAAGTGTTGTGGAAAAAAGTATTTTAAATTGTAAAAAATAGAATTTCACAAAAGTGAGTACACCCTTCACATTTTTGTAAATACTTTATTATATCTTTTCATGACTGTGTCTTGAGTTCTTTTGAGGGGACAGCAAATTTACACTGTTATACAAGCTGTACACTGACTACTTTACATTGTATCAAAGTGTCATATCTTCAGTGTTGTCCCATGAAAATATATATAAAATATTAATAAAAATGTGAGGGGTGTACTCACTTTTGTGAGATACTGTATAGACAAGAGATGAATTCTGAGGGAGTAGCGGATATGTTTACTGTTAAACCAGTGAGTACATAGAGGCAAGTCAGAACAAGATCAGATCTTACCATGTTACAACCTGCTTTTTATAGTTTCACTTTGACATCTCCAAATATCTCTCAGCTGATTCAAGGTTGACAGTCATCTAGGGCTAAACGATTACTGGAGTAATTTGATTACAAAAAATTCTCAACTCAAAACGTATGCATCGACATGTTGTTTAATGTAGCACTTCCGGTCTATATGACCTTCTTCCGGTCATGCTACCTAAACAAAATGCAGATTTGTTCAACGGCGCCATGTCAGAGTGGCATAGTGACGGGCCAGCAAAGATGAAGAAATTAAAAAAAAAAAAAAAAAGACAAGTGTCTCAAGTCTGGAATCATTTCAAGCTCAGATTGAAGGAAAACATTGTGCAGTGTGTACATGGTAAAGCCGAATGGCTAGCTAGCATGCTACAACGTCCGATGTTACAGTATCTTGACAGAAAGCATCCCAAATTATGCACAGCCAGTGCACCCGAGACAAGGTACACGATTGAGATTTTAAATTAAGATGAACAGAATGTAGTCAGCTACGCTAATTATGCTTATATGACCAAAAAATATATAGCCACCACCATTAGCATCCACATGCTAACGGATACTAATGTGTCCACTAGTGGATGCTAACGGCTAGCAAAAGGAACTTTATGGTGTAACGTACCGTTTAAAGTTACGTTCTATGCAATAAACATTGCAATAAGCATTGTAATAAATGTGTACTTGTGTTATTGAGTGTTTGGTAAAATTACTACTGCTCTTTAGGAAAGAAAGTTCCACAAATGTTGGTCAATGCAAGTTTCTTTAAAAAAAGTATCAGATTACTTGAGTAATCTTTGATTAGACTGGGCAATTACCTGAGCTGTAAAATAGTCGTTAGCTGTTGTTGTGGATTTAGCTGTAACATCAGTTGTTATAAGGAAAGAATGTCCAAACACCCAACTTTACCTTCATTTGGCTTTACTGGAGAATGCTGCGTCTCAGTTTACAACACATTTATTGTTCCCTCTGGCTAACATGCGTCCGTCTCTCTGATAGCACTGCATTGCTTAGCACTGACTTCTTCTTCTTCGGTCTGCAGCTTGAACAATAACATTTCATGGCCAAAGGTACAGCAACAGCGCCGTCTAGTGGACAATGTCTAGCGACTGCATTGAAGGAAAGCACCTTTGGGATTCTAATTAAATTACTACTATAAATAGCTTTTCTGATTAACTATAAAGTGTTTATAATATCTGTTTGTTTTCACGTGTATTTCAATATGTAATAACTATCAACTTATGTGTATGAACCATTATGAACTATTAAATATTCAACACCCTCCCCCCCAAGAAGACAGTTCAAATATTAACTTCAAAAGGATATAGTAGCTGAACTGGTCTTCTTAACGTCGTCCCAGTTGGAGTGCGCATAGCGCAGGATCTGACTAGTCCATCTCTCCCTGGGAACACCTCTATGATTAGTCCTGTTTTCCATGTTTGACGTGGTATCTTGTCATCTCCAATGAGGACCAAATCTCCTGGTTTGAGTTGTGTTGGATTTGGGGTATGACGAGTGTGAGCCGATCTGAGGTCCAGCAAATACTCCCTCCTCCATCTGTTCCAAAATTCCTTGACAAGTCTATGGCGATATTTCCATCTTCGGGTCAGCCTTTCTTTATTTGCATTTGCTATCTGACCTGTTGTGGAAAATGGCTTTGGTGGTAAAGAGGTAAGTCTTTTCCCTATGAGGAAATGAGCTGGCGTCAGAGGTTCTGGTTCTTGTAAATCGTTGTACACAAATGTGAGTGGTCTTGAGTTAATAGTGGCTTCTATTTCTGTCAACAGAGAAGTTAACTCTTCAAAGCTTAGAGATGCTCTGCCCATTACTCTTTTGAGGCATCCCTTTACAGAGCGCACTAACCTTTCCCAAAAACCACCCCACCAAGCCGCTCTTTCTGCAATAAATTTCCACTTGATTCCCTTTTCAGAAAAATATTCCAGCAGCTCTGGCTCTTTTATAGCCTTCCACAGTTCCTTTAGATCTTGATCTGCTCTCTTGAACGTTTTTGCATTGTCCGAGTAGATTACTCTACAAAGTCCTCTCCGTGAAATAAATCTCTTGAATGCCAAAAGGAAACTTTCTGTTGATAGACTCGATATTAGTTCAAGGTGCACGGCACGTGTAACTGCACAGGTGAAAAGTGCTATGTACGCTTTCTCTGCAGAATTCTTGGACTTTACAAACAGTGGGCCTGCAAAGTCAACACCTGTGACTTCAAACGGCGGTGCTTCAGTAACTCTGTCTTTGGGTAGAGGTGCAGCTGTTTGCTGTGCTGCTTTTACTTTGAATCTTTTACAGATAGTACAGTCTGAAATGCATTTTTTGACTAACTGTCTCACGCGTGGAATCCAATACTTCTCTCGTAGATGAACTAGAGTGTCTCTCACGCCTGAATGCATGACATTTTCGTGACTGTATTTTATCAGAAGTTGTGCAAATCTGTGATTTGAGGGTAACAACCATGGGTGCTGCTCATTGAAACTCATGTTTGACTGATGCAGCCTTCCTCCTACACAGATTAAGCCTTGCTCGTCTAGAAAGGGTTTAAAGTCTCTGATTTTTGAGTTTTTGTGCACATTTTCTCCAGTTTTCAACTCTGTTATTTCTCTTTCAAAACTGTTAAGTTGCGCTTCACGTATCCATACCCTTTCAGATTTTGCCATTTCCTCTGCTGTTAGTTCTCCCCTTTGTCTTTGCTTTGAATGACAGTTGTGGAGAAATCTTTGAATCCATGCAGTTACTCTTAGTACGGTCTGTAGTTTGCTGTATTTGTCCAGCTGTAGCAATGGTTCAGATTGCACTCTTTCACTGTTACTGAGATGTACTGCGACTTGACTTGCCTTTAGCTCAGCTTTAACCTCTTCTTCTGATAGTATTTCTTGTGCTGTTTCTGGCGGTGTAGTTTGAAGCTCCTTTTCTTTCAAAAATGATGGGCCTGACCACCAGAGATTTTCCTCTTTCAACCTTGATGCGGACTGACCTCTTGTGGTGAGATCAGCTGGGTTCATCTTTCCATTACAATGTGTCCATAGTTCTGGTGGTGTCAAAGTTTGTATCTCCATCACTCTGTTGGCAACAAACTGTTTCCATTTCTTTGATGAACTGCGAATCCAGTGAATCACTATCATGGAGTCTGACCACATTCTGAGTTGAGTGATCTGCATATTCAGTGCCTTCAAAAGGTTATTTGCCAACCTTGATCCAATCACAGCTCCCATCAGTTCCAAGCGTGGCAGTGTGATTGTTTTGATTGGTGCCACTCTTGACTTGGATGCAACGAGCGCAGTAACAGTCTCTCCTTCTGTTGTTTGTCCTTGTAGATACGCAACTGCGCCATACGCCTTTTCGCTTGCATCTGTGAAGACATGGAGAACTTGTGATTTATCTGACAGTTTTTCTGTTCCATACCACCGCGGAATGACTATTTGGTGGATCTGAGGAAGCTCCATGCACCACTGCTGCCATGCCTGTGAAAGGTCTGGAGGCAGCTCGTCGTCCCAGCTCAGGCCCCGTCGCCACATTTCCTGAAACAGACATTTAACTCGAATGGTAAATGGCGTTAGGAACCCTATAGGATCAAAGATTCTGGCGGATGATCTCAAAACACTCCTCTTTGTGTTTTCTTTTCCTTTTAGAATGTTCATCAAATGTTTGAGGTCAAAGGCAAAGTCATCTGTGTCCGGTCTCCACACCAAACCAAGCACCTTCAACACACCTCCATGTGTTTCTGTTTCTTGTGTGAAATCAAGCTTGCTGTTTGACCACTTGGTTTTCAGTTCAAGGGAGTTTGTTGTCCACTTACAGAGGTTCATGTTGGCAGCAGCCAGTATTTCTCTTGCTCCTGTAGTAAGTCTGTATGCCTCGTCTGAGTTACTTGAGCTAGCGATCAGATCATCCACATAAAGTGAGTCTCTCATTAGTTTTACTGTGTCTGGTTGGTCAGCTTCATATTTCTCCAGATGATGTCTGATAGTGGCTGCAAGTAAAAATGGACTTGAAGTTACTCCAAACACAACACGTGCCATTCTCATTATACGCGTGTTGGTGCCTTCAACATCTGGGGGTCCTGTAAGCCACAAAAATCTCACAGCATCTCTGTCACTTTCAGTTATAGATATCTGAAGGAAAGCTTTAATAATGTCTGCTGTGAAAGCTACAGGATTTTGTCTGAATCTAATCAAAATGCTCATGAGATCAGCATTCAGGTTTGGGCCAGGTAATAAACAGTCATTTAAAGAGGAACAACCTTCTTCACGTGACGAAGCATCAAACACTACCCTTAACTTGGTAGTTACTTTGTCCTCTCTGATTACAGCATGATGAGGTAAGTAGTAGGTTACATTCTCTGTCTCTGCTGAATGACAGCTCTTTGGCACATCTTCACATATTCCTTGTTCTGTGTAATCCTCTATTACATCGTTGTATCTTTTAAACAGTGTCACGTCAGATTTCAGCTTTCTTTTCAGGGTTTCAAACCTCTTTTGTGCAACCTTCTTGTTGTCTGAGAGTTCGGGTGTGTCTTGGCGCCATGGCAACGCCACTTCATATCTCTCATTAATGAATCTGACTGACCTGTCAAAGCTCTCCTTGGCCTTCTTGTCATCAGGTGTTTCCTCACCTTTAGTAGTGATGCCCAGCGACTCGATCTCCCAAAACGCTCTTAGCTGGTTTGAGATCTCCACTGAGTCTTCACTGAGTCCAATGTGCATACATGTTGCTTCATTCATACTGGACATGACAACTGGTCCTTGCACTGCCCAGCCGAATCTGGTTTCTATGGCAACCAAAGCATCTGACAGTCTCTCAGTTTTACCTGTGACTACTCTCCAGTAGTAATCTGCTCCGATCAGTACTGATAGCTCCAAACCATCTTTGTCTCCCGCTGACACATCTGCTACTGGTAGCCCTTTTTTCTCCAGCTGCCGTTGGATGTGTTCACTGGGGACTTTCATGACTGCAGTACAAAGCTGTGGGGTTTGAACAGCTTCAATCTCGATTTTCTGATCTTTGTTTCTCACATTCTCCAGGACTAGTTTTATGACTGCATTTTGTGGTCACTGGGTTTTTTGAGCCAAACGTGTGAAGGTTTAATGTCTCTTGTTTTAGTATTGGCAGTTTTAAATCTTTCACTTGTTTCTCATGGACAAAACTCCGTTGGCTTCCTCCATCAATTAAGCAACGCACAATCTTCTTTCCTCCAGGTCCTTCAATCCTTGCTCTCACAGTTTGCAACAGTACTGTTTCACATTTTTCTGGGGTTGGTTTGGCTGCATATGGAAATACTGAGGAGACCACTGTATCACTCGTGTTTTCAGCGGCATCTGTCCCTTCTATTGGTTGCTCACTTCTGTCACACACAACAGCATGATGTCTCCTTCCACAATCAGTGCATGTCACATTTTTGGATCTACAGTCTCGAGCAAGATGTCTGGGTTTTAGGCATATGAAGCACCTTCCCATTTTCTTTAGCTTTTCTTTCCTGCTTGTGACTGTGTCTTCAGTGCACTGTTCTGACTTGTGGCTGGTACTGTTACAGAATATGCAACTGTGCACAAATGGTGTATTCGAACTGCCTGTGTGGAGGGCTGCAGCTGAGGGCACATTAGGTCCTTTCCACCTTTCTCTGCTTGAATCTGGTTTGCAGTGCTGTTTCTGATTTGCATGTGTATCTTTATAATTCTCTCTCATTTGTGTCAAATGTGCAGCACGCTCCCTGCTTTCAACTTCTTGTTGCAAAAACTTTACAAGGCCATCAACATCCCACTTTTGCCCTATATCTGTCTTGTGGGTGTACTCAAGGGCAAGATCAGCAGGAATCATTTTGAACAGTATGGGGCACAGTAAACCTCCATAACTGTCTGACACGACTCCTAAAGCTTCTAAGCTTCTGATTTGTACTTCAACGTCATCAAAAAGTTGTCTCAAGGCAACAATGTCTGAGGACCTTTTAACTGGGCTTAGATTTAGTAACTTAGACATGTGTGCACTTACAATGAGCTCTTTCCTTCCAAATCTTTGCTTAAGCATGTCTACTGCAGCATCATAGTTCATGTCAGTTACCTTTAGCCCTGCGACGGCGCGTGCAGCTGGCCCAATGAGATATGACTTCAAGTAAGTGAACTTTTCAGTTTTGCTCAAATCTGGGTTTTGGTGAATTGCATTTTCGAATTGGTCCCAAAACTCCTGCCACATGCACACTTCTCCGTTGTATTTGTTTATTGAGAGCTTGGGTAGCTTTACCGAGGGTCTGCTTGTATTTGACCGTGTACTCACGTCACTCAGCCGATGTGGATTCGCTGATACGGTGGCGTCTCTTGCCTGTTCTTGTTGCTGTAAGGCAGCCCGTTCAATCGCTCTCTCAGCCCGCGTCCTCCATAAATTTGTGTTGTCCTGATACTCAAGTGTCCGCACCATGTCCGCATCTAACTCGTCCAAAGGAATCTCCTGCTCTATATCTGGTTCAATGTCTTGCAGGCCTTTCTCTTTCTGTGACAACATGGCTAACAGCTCCCGCAAACGGTCACTGTTTATATCAGTCTTACTTGTTTCATCTTGTATAATTTGCAGCAGCTTTGTAACGGACGTCCGCAGCACGGTCCGTTTCTGTTTTAGCCTTTGAAGTCGCTCCGACATTTTTTCCTTTCGTCTCCGTGTTGTTACAGCTATCGGCTTAATCCCAACAACGTTCTCTCTTCACTTTTCCCGCTTCCCAGCTTCCGGTTCCCGGGTTTCGGCACCAAAAAATACGTTGTGGATTTAGCTGTAACATCAGTTGTTATAAGGAAAGAATGTCCAAACACCCAACTTTACCTTCATTTGGCTTTACTGGAGAATGCTGCGTCTCAGTTTACAACACATTTATTGTTCCCTCTGGCTAACATGCGTCCGTCTCTCTGATAGCACTGCATTGCTTAGCACTGACTTCTTCTTCTTCGGTCTGCAGCTTGAACAATAACATTTCATGGCCAAAGGTACAGCAACAGCGCCGTCTAGTGGACAATGTCTAGCGACTACATTGAAGGAAAACACCATTGGGATTCTAATTAAATTACTACTATAAATAGCTTTTCTGATTAACTATAAAGTGTTTATAATATCTGTTTGTTTTCACGTGTATTTCAATATGTAATAACTATCAACTTATGTGTATGAACCATTATGAACTATTAAACATTCAACAGCTGTAGCCCTATTATCATCTGATATTCTTGAGAATATTAACTCTCAGCTCATATCTATCCTGATCAGACTGATCCGGTATGCATATTTCCAACAAATGCTGAAATGTATGAATGTGTGATGTATGCTGTATTTGTGATGGGCACACCAAGATGAGTTTCAATCAGCTGGACGTGGACAAGGCAATAAAGTGTTGAATGATAATTAGTAACCTGGAAGCGTTTCCAGCCGATTTTAACCTGGTCCTGACCATGTTATGAGTTCAGCATCAGTTACCACAGTGATCTAGCCCACTAAAACCACCGGAGTGGTGGCCTAGAGGTAGAGCATCCACCCCACAACTGGTAGGTCAGGGTTCACATCCCGGCCAAGTCATGCCAAAGACCATATAAAAATGGAACTTCCTGCCATCCAGCTTGGTGCACAGCAAAAAATGGAACAGAGGAGGGAAATGCAGGCGAAAGTAGCTCAGGAGGAAGAGCGGGTCATCCAATAACCAGAGGGTTGGTGGTTCGAATCCCATTCTCCCCAGCCATCCCACTGTTGTGTCCTTGGGCAAGACACTTTAGCCACCTTGCTTCCAGTGTCCATGACACTGGGTATGAATGTGTATAAATATTCAGTAGTGGTCAGAGAGGCTGTTGGCGTGGATTGGCAGCCACGCTTCCATCAGTCTGCGCCAGGACAGCTGTGGCTACAGTAGTAGCTTACCACTATCAATGACTGTCTGGAGTGAATGAATAATGGACTCAGTGTAAGTGCTTTGAGATGCCACTTGACATGTAAAGTGCTATATAAATCTAATCCATTATAAAAAAAAAAGAGAGCCAGCTTCATGATGCTGAAAACTGACTGAAGCCTCAACAAGACATTAATCTGGCTTCATAGTACACCCCGCTGGTCTACAGGACCCCAGAACACCACTGACCTACAGGATGCAAATCAGAGTAATTAGTGGTGCTTACTGAAACCCAGAACGGAACGGAACATCTGTGCACGGAACATGAACAAATGTGCGTAATCATTACCTCTAGGTGATTGTGAATTTTCACACTAGAGGCGAACATAGTTGAAAGGCGAGATTTCTCCTTCTGTGAAAACTCTTTAGGATGACAGTGTGTTAATAATTAACTTTTCTGGGGAGGGCTGACTCTTTAAGTTCTATTATTTATATGCGAACTCGTAAGGAAACTCTGACACGCATCTACGTGCACCTACCAGAGAATCTGTGACAAACACGTCCAGACTGAATCCCCGAACACAGGAGGCTAACGTTAGCTTAACCTTATGGTTGGTGTTTCCATGGTAACAGGAAGTCAACTAACCTTCTCTTCTCGGCTCCATTTCAGATTTTAAATCCACATCAGCCGATGTTCGGTATCGGTCCACCTCTGCTCTGTCCACAGAACCGGACTCTGACGGAGATTCTGGATCCTGCTGCCTTTCAACAAGTTAACCGGAAGCAGCGTATAGCTAGCTAAGAGTCACATCGGTCGGATTTTCAAAGTAAAAGTCAAAACTATAAAATATTTTTCTCTTTTTATCTGTAAACAGAAATTATGTAATAGTAACTAGCAGTACCTAGCAGCTGTCTTTTTCTGTTTGTTGATTTGTTTATTTATTCAGTCTTTGTTTTGAAGCGGTAGATAAATTAAAGGCAGCGTTGAGAGGTTTTAAGCAGGTTTATTATCATACCGCCTTCACGGGGCTAGCCCGGAGAGGCTCTCCAGCAAAGAGACACAGTGTGTGTCAGCAGCAGCAGTTGAAGAGAGAATGAGAGGATGAACATGAAAATCAGACAGCTTATATACTCAGCTCAGACAATACATCAAAGACATTCACAGCAGTCGATCTGGGCATTTGCATATGAGAGGCACAGACAGTACAGGATGCATGAACACAATGCATGAGTGGGACATTAACATCACAGCAGTGAAACCATGCATGAATGGCAGATTACTTCACAGCATGCAGCGGAAAAAACCAGAAGAGCGAGCTGTCTGTCCCAGTCTGTTGTGGGGTTGCCACACTGCTCCCCCACAGAGGGCAAGGCAGGCGGCCGAGACCTCGATATTGCAGCTTTGGCAGCGAGCAGGGAAAGCTCTCTGCAGGAGGAGGGGGAGGGAGGAGGGGGGTAGTACGTGCCGGCCGGGACAGTGAAATCGTCCGAGCCGCGCAAAAATTGCTTGCTGGTCCGCGATGTCGAGGGGCTGTCCCGTTGAACGTGCGGAGGTCCACAAGAAGAAAAATTAGTCTCTGACTCCTCTCGTGGCCATGAAGAAAAGCAGGAGCGGCTGTAAGAAAAAAAGGAAGCAAAGGGACTTGGCGTGTTGACTTTTAGGTGCGGGCACAACCTTAAAGCCTTCGGGGACCGCAGACTGCTGAATTCCCATTGAGCGCCATGGCTAAGACCATAAAATCCAGTGAGCAAGCTGCGTGCCTCAGGTGTACGAGCAAGCCTGAAGGGCAAGTGTGCAGCGGCGAAGAAGGAAGGCGATCAGTGGAGCCATATGTGTCCCGTGCGTGGTGCGCCGTCCGCATAACCCCCGGTGCGTGTGCCGGGGCTCCGTGCGTGGGTGGGCCAGCTGGAGAGGAGAACCAGGGTCAGGGAGCTTAAGCATCCCTGTTGTAGTTGTGTTGGAGCGGTGAAAGTGAGTAGACGATCTTTGTCCCTCGAGCTCGTGTAGATGCGTTGGAGCGGTGAGAGGGAGGAGATGATCTTTGTCACTCGCTCGGCCATGGTGCGTTCAGGTCCACACGCTGCATTCTCCGTCAGCCATGGAGGTCGCCGTCGTGGAGAGGGGACGAGGTGCCTGCGCTCTCGTGTGGAGGAGCTGTGAGCGCGGCCGGTCCAGCGTGGATGTGCCGATCTAGGCGTGCAGATCCCACCATGAAGTTTGCTGCGGCTTTCCCGGTCGTGGGTGATGTCCGGAGAGTTCACTGAAGCAGAAGGGAGCTGCTGCGTTCGCTTGTCGTCGGAGCATCATCGCCGGGTGCTGCATTCGCCGGCAGCGTGGCTGTCCAAGCCAGAAGGTTGCGTCGCACAAAACGTGTGCGTCCTCAGGGTCACCAGTGAAGCGGTATGAAATAAGGCAGCGATGTGAAGTTTTAAGCAGGTTTATTAAATCATACCGCCTTCACGGGGCTCGCTCCATGAGCTAGCCCGGAGAGGCTCTCCAGCAAAGAGACACAGTGTGTGTGTCCGCAGCAGTTGAAGGAATCAGAGCAATGAGAGGATGAACATGAAAATCAGACAGCTTATATACTCAGCTCAGACAATACATCAAAGACATTCACAGCAGTCAATCTGGGCATTTGCATATGAGAGGCACAGACAGTACAGGATGCATGAACACAATGCATGAGTGGGACATTAACATCACAGCAGTGAAACCATGCATGAATGGCAGATTACTTCACAGCATGCAGCGGAAAAAACCAGAAGAGCGAGCTGTCTGTCCCAGTCTGTTGTGGGGGTTGCCACAGTTTAGATGTAACATAATAAACATTAAAATAACCATGAGGTGTGACAAGAAATTAATAAAACATTTTAGCTGAAATTTTTTTTTCCAGCATCACAGCCTCATACATCTATCTATAAATGCAAGGAATATCTGTGTGTGTGTGTGTGTGTGTGTGTGTCTGTCTGTCTGTTCCACGCATATCTCTTGAACTATTCGTCAGACTGTCCTAAGATTTTATACGTATTTTGCTGAGATTACAACGGTGTGCATCCCTGAGTATGGAGTTGTTCAGTCAAAATATGTCACTTTTATCAGCAAAATTTTAGTCATCACTCTCTCCTCATGCTCTGGCTTCTAGAGGTGTAGGCGGGGTTTTGCATTGACTCCGTACTGATTGGATATTACGCAGTATCACGACCTCAGTAACCACAGTGCACCATGAGCAAAACAAGGAAGTGAAAAGCAACAAATTTGACTAGAAAATAATAATACTGAAGATTTAATGCATAAAATATTATACCACAAAGTTGCCATAATTGCATAGGTCTAAAGGATAATTTGGCATATGTGGCAAACATGAGGTGTGTGAGCAGACTGGGCGGAGCGTCAGCAGGGACCCAGGTCTGACCAAGAACACTGGTGTATCCAACACAGAACATGCTGGGAGAAGCAGCGGCCGACCGGGCGGACCATGGTCCTTCGCGGGGAGGCACGCCCAGCCTGCCCAGTCAGTGGTAGATGGGAGTTCCTACTTCAAGTTGGGGATTCCTGCACAACTGGAGGCTGCAGGTTAAGGCCCGCAGGTTCAGTACTCTCAGGTTTTCACGATAGCGCCATCTAGTTGGGGGGACTTCCGTTATCAAGTATAACAATGGATGTCCAGCAATCAAGACATAAGTACTTAGTGTGAATTAAGTGTTTTGTTTTACTTTAGTATCGTTTATGGTGTCTTGATTTGAACATAGAACTTAATGTTAGCTATTCCTAATATAAGACCATTTATAAAAAAAAAATAAAATCCTTATTTATTCCCCATTTCACTAAGCATTCTCTTTAAGAAGGCTAATTTATTTAGCAAGACAATCACAGACTCTGATACTGTAGTCGAAACTGACATCAGAGTTGTTTATAAATGTTTTAGTTTCTGTTAGCTTTGAATTATCCACTTATCTCGTGTTTGTTTTTATTGGACCCATGTCTGTACTAGAGGAAATCTATCTACAGTATCTACATCGAGTTTTCAGAGTTAAAGCTGTGAACTGCTAAGCTAACTGTTAGGTTTACTCAGCTAACAGCATTTTTCCAGGCCAGGAAGCCTGTTAACTATTAACTTATATTATCTATATTGTACCAAGGAGATTTTCCTTGACTCCACTGTTTGCTAGCAGCCATTCTCCTCATGGTGGAATTTTTTATTTTTGTTGGATAAGACATCTGTATTTTTAATTCCTTATTAACTAGGTGTGTTTTGCAGGCTTATACCAAGTTTTATATAGTATAGTATTATGTAGATGAACAATGTTTGTGAAATTCTGTGATTATTTAGACTCATCAGGCTTTCTTGTTCTCCCAGATGCACAGAACAATCCAGAAAGGAAGATCCTTGCCAGATCTGAAGAGATGAAGCTGCTGCAATAACTTCATTGCTTCTTCTGCAGCTCAGCTTTATTTCAGCATGCAAAGTGTTGCAAGGTGGAAATACACCTGCAGTCGCATTTCAACCGAGCCATTCTCTCTACTTTAAAACAAGCTAAAACAGTATAATTATTTCCATCCAAATAATGAATTTGTTTGTGACCACAGACTTGATTTAGATATGTGCTGTTCATAATTTACATTTTGGAATTATATGAAAAATGATATTTAAATTTCATTTTATTACATTTCTAATCTAATCCTTCTCTCTTACTTTATTGTGCAGCAGCCTGGTGGAGCACCCACGATTTTGTTGTACTGTACTACTGCCATCATCATCATCATCATCATCATCATCATAGCGGTCTGTCGGGGGCGACAATGACTGTTTCATTTAGGTCTGATCAGATTCCCCCACGCAGCTCCATCCCTCGCCCTCCACCACCAGGAACCCCCGACCTTGCTGACCCGGGCGACATCCGAGCCGGTATGAGTTGCTCTCTGACTGACCATTTCATGAAACTGCTTGCAAAGTATTTGAGTACTGCTAGCTTTTGCTGGACTAGCAGCATATTCTTGGCAGATAGAGGTATTATCAGTGGCAAGGACAGGCCAAGACAAACTTGACTCCAGTATCTGTTGCAGTGACTGACCAGATGATAGGTTTGTTTATCTCTGCTCTTTGTGTAGTGCATGTCACGATGCACTGACTGGCAAAAATCCACCACAGACCTTGCGACAGAAGTGCTTATCTGCCAGGATGTCCAGCCTCACCCTGTGTAACTGGGAGTGGTCCACCACAGACCTGTGACAAGATATTGATTTTAGTTCTGCCAGGATGCCCAGTTTCACCCTCCACACCCTCGGAAGGGCGGGGTTGCCGGTTGAGTTGCCGACGGCCTGACCCATGAGACAGGTAGTACCGGTTTTCATGGTTATCTGGTAGCAAGCAAACCAATGCCTGACCTACTGAACTACTGTACAATGACAATAAAGCCTATTTTATTCTATTCTATCAGCTGCCCCACCTCCATCATCCACCTCCACATCTGCTCACTGCACCAAGTAACTGCTGTCTGCTTCACAATGCATAGTTTGAACTTGAAGGTACTTGAAAAAGTCAGATGCCAATAAACTTTTTTGTTTTTGTTTTCTGGCCTTTGTCTCTGAAAGAAAAAAAAATGTAGGCAGCAATTTAGCAGCCTCACTTTTTAAAAAAAAATGAAAACATGTAAACACAGTCGGGGCAGCGCAGTGGCAGAGTGGTTAACACTGCAGCAGCACAGCAACTCACCCTTGGCCAGGGGATCCTGGGTTCGATCTCAGCCCCTGACCAACAGTGATCTGTATGGAGTTTGCATGTTCTCCCCGTGTCTGTGTGGGTTTACTCCAGGATTTCTCTGGTTTCCTCCCACATGCCAAAAACATGCAAGTTAGGTTAATTGGCATCAAACTGGGGATTCTAAAATGTCCTTAGGTATGACTGTGAGAGTGAATGGTTGTCTGTCTCTCTCTGTTGGCCCTGCAATGGACTGGCGATCTGTCCAGGGTGTACCCTGCCTTTTGCCCAAAAGATGCTGGGATAGGATCCAGCACCCCCGCGACCCAAAAACGATTAAGCGGAAGAAGATGGATGGATGGATGGTAAACACAGTCTGTTTGAGAAATGGAAAATTACATTATCACCAGCAAACATTAAGGGTTAGTTGCTTTCTATTTCAAAAATTACCCCCCCAACAAAAAAACAAAACAAACAAACAAAAAAAACCAAACAATTGTGACAGTGCAAAAGTTTGGGCATCCTACATACGGGGGGGGGGGGGGGGGGCGGCTGAAAAGTTCATACTGGTCAAATTTGATCAAATGTGGTTTATTTTTCAACATATTCTCTCCTTCGGTCCACACACTTCTTTCATCTGTGTTGCAGCATTTGGATCCCTGTGGTTGAAAAATTAATGACATTTGGTCAAATTTGACTACTATGAACTTTTCAGTCCCCCCTCCCTCTTAATAAACTAAATGTTTTTTTTTTTAAATAACCAAAATATGCCATTTGCCAAAATGTTCCCAAATTTTTGTCTACAACTTTTGTATCATAACAGATTGAAGATCAACTAGCTGTTCCAAAATCAGTTAGTCATAACAGAGATCTGGCTTATTAGTAAATCATCCAAGATGGTTGTTCCTGTGTTTGTGCCAGAGTCTTATGTACTACGATGAGCAAATCTGGGATGGGATGAATGATGGAGAGTAAGAGAATCAGTCTGTTTAAAAAAAATCAGTATGAGGTTCAAATTCAGGGTTTTGTGTTTAATTTGATTTATTAACCTATTAAGTTCTTAGTGTTTGTGTGTATACTGTGAGCTAAAAACTGATTTTTTTTTTAATTAAAAATTATACATTCCCAGGATAAAAAATGATAACAGTAAAGACCATTATTTACTGTATATTATTAATGTAATCTAGTAGGTCTTCTACAAAGAAGCTTTTTTTCCTCTGCTGCTATGAAGTAAAACATTAATGAGTAGTACTCATTAATGTTTTACTTCATATGGTGGTGTTTCTCAGTACCCGAGAAACACCACCATATGAGTGTTATGTGTTACACGTGTGCTATGTTTTATATTTGTTATCCGTTATGATGTGTTTTTATACAATTTTAATTGTACTTTTATTACACTAATAAATGAATTAATGAATTAGTACTAGCTGTAAAATAGTGATTACGTTCAGTCCTGAGACTGTGGCGTATGTAACATGCAGCCCACTAGATGGCAGTGTTTGACCACCTATGTTACTGTTATGCATGTCATGAGTCAAGTCTCATGAGATTTTGTGTGAAAATGTGTGATACAAGATGGCTGACAAAATATACTGCTCAAAAAAAAATAAAAGGAACACTGAAAACACGTCAGAGTTTAATGGGAAAAAATAAGCTGGATATCTACACTGATATGGACTGGATAATGTGTTAAGAATGAAAAGATGCCACATCTTTTGATGGAAATGAAAATTATCAACCTACAGCCTACAGAGGGCTGAATTCAAAACACTCCAAAACTTACTTAGATTAAAAAGTGTTCCTTTTATTTTTTTGAGCAGTATATTTAGGGTACATGGGTGGTGGAGAAGTTCAGTTTTGTTGGGTTCCTGCACACAAAGGGTTGAAAGCGAATGACTGTGCAGACAAATTGGCAAAAAGTGCACTTGGGAAATGAAATAACTATACCATTGTCTCTTGAAAAAGGCGAAGGGAAAGCAGTAATCAAGAAAAAAGGAACTGAGCTATGGCAAAAAAGATGGGATGAAGATCATAAAGGTAGCTCGTATTACAAAATACAAAAATCTATTGCAATAAAGAATTGTAAAACAACAAACAGGAGGGAAGACACCATTATGGCAAGACTCAGACTGGCTCATACAGGTTTAAACAGCACTTTATTTATCATGAGGAAAAGCAAAAGTGACAAATGTAGAGAATGTGGAGTAAAAGAAAATGTTAAGCACCTCTTATTACACTGTCACAAGTATGGAAATGAAAGAGAGAGGATGAAAAATGAAGTTCGAAAGGGCCTGTAGGGAATGGGATTTAACTGGGATTCTGGGAACAGATGGAAATGGAAAGGCACTAAGAATCACGAGAAGGGCTCTTTTCTCTTTTTTAAATAACACAGGATTAAGTCATAGAATTTAGGGGTTGGGCTCAAATGACATAATGTTACACACTCTTGTACAATAGGTGGCGGTATGCACCTTTCAGTTGTTTGCTATCTGCCAGTAACCGAGGAGAAGAAGAAGAAGAAGAAGAAGAAGAAGAAGACTGACACACTAAAGATTGGTTTCTCAAGTGTATTTTGATGTTAGATGCCACCAAAGGGTACCAAACATCACATTGTGTCAGTGCAGGGAAGACATAGTCGATATAGTGGTGAAAATAGAATCTTACGGCGTTCCAGTCCAAGGATGGATTGGGATTCAACCAACTTATCGGAGGCTTGGGGGAAGTTCCAGCAGCATGCTCAGCTCATGTTCACAGGTCCTCTGTGTCACAAGGATGAGGCAGACAAGTGCAGATACTTTCTTTTGTGGATAGGAGAAAAAGGTTGTGATATTTACAATACCTGGACCCTCATGCCAGACGAAGCTAAAAAGTTGCAAACTTACTATGATAAATATACTGAGTATGTCACACCAAAGGCCAACCCCATATATGCCAGATACAGGTTCCATCAAAGAATGCAAGGAGAGCACAAATCATTTGAACAGTTCATTACTGAGTTAAAACTACTGGTTAAAGACTGTGCTTACCCAAATAGTGATGAAATGGTCAGAGACCGCATTGTGTTTGCAACAAACTCATCTCACGTCGGAGGAAAGTTACTCAGCCAGGGAGCAGAGCTCACTCTTGACAAGACCATAGATATAGCACGCTCACATGCACTAGCCAAGCAACAACTGAAGACCATGGGTAACACAAAAGACTACAGCCATCCCAGCACAGTACATACTGTAAACAGAAAGTCAGACAGACAAGGCACTGTACAAAAAGCCATACGACCACAGAATGACAGAGCCACCTACAGGACATGTAACTACTGTGCAGGACAGCATGGTGCCAAAGACATACGCCCATCTAAAGGAAAGCCGTGCATAAAATGTAAAAAGTTTAACCACTTTGCAAAAGCATGCAGATCAAAGCTTCCAGCCCAGTCAAAACCCTACCGGAAGACAGTGCACACTGTCAGAGAGAATACAGACACCAGTGAAGAATACAGCGATGATGAACAGACAGGACTTTATATTGACACCATCACAGTAGAGGATGAGGGCAAAAACAATGAACAGGCCTATGCAGATGTGGAGCTAGGTTCACCACCACAGAAAGTCAGATTCAAAGTTGATACTGGTGCACAGGCCAACACCATTCCTGTCAACATATTCCAGATGCTGTTCCAGGATGTCCCACTGAGACCAGCTACCCAGAGACTCACAGATTATGGAGGCCACCCACTGAGAGTACAAGGCCAGTGCAAGTTAGCATGCAGGTACAAGGACTGCTCACTGTTACTAAACTTCCACATTGTTGACACAAGCTCCCCACCAATCTTGGCCATGAAAGCATGCAGAAACTTAAACCTGATCAGAATCATAATGGCTGTAAATGAAACTGAAGAAACCACAAACAGTGACTCACAGAGTATACTGAAGGAATATGCAGATGTATTCAAGGGTATAGGAGAGCTCCCAGGTGAATGCACCTTCCGTGTTGATCCAAACATAACAGCTGTAGTCTGCCCACCATGCAGAATTCCCTTTGCACTGAGAAATCAACTGAGAGAGGAACTCAACAACATGGAGAAAAATGGCATAATCTGCAAAGTCACAGAACCCATAGAATGGGTAAATGCACTTGTGGTTGTTGAGAAGCCTAAGTCAAACAAACGCAGAGTATGCCTGGACCTGAAACCCCTCAATAAGGCAATACAGAGACCTCACTATCCCTTGTCTACATTAGAAGATGTCACTGCAAGGCTCACATGATTAAAATACTTCAGCATCAACTTCCGGTTATGGCTGCCACGTAGGACGGACGTGTCTCGCTCTGCTCTGCTCCTGGAGAAAAAAAATCGGCAAATAACTCTCTCATTTGGGACAGAACGTATCCCAGCATTTGGGCGAGGATATGTCGGCGAAGCCTAAGGCTGGAAAACCAGGAAAAGGAAAAAGCGAGCCGCCGAAACAGTCCAAATTAACGGACTTTCAGGTCTGTGACGCAGCAAACAAAACTCCATATATGGCGGAGGAGGCTGGCGGCGGTGCGATGTCTGCGGGGAATGGCGCAGATGCGCTGATGGCTGCCATGAGTTCAATGAGAGCGGACTTTTCCTCTAGATTTGATGGGATTATGACAGCGTTGGAAGGAATAAGAAAGGAATTGGGTGACTGTGTAGAACGAACGGCGCAGATGGAGCTCCGTCTCGCTAGTGCTGAAGATGACGTCACCCGTCTTCAATTAAAGGTGCGCACTTTGGAAAAAAAAAATAAATCTCTGGAAGATAATATTTTGGATTTGGAATCTCGGTCGAGACAGAATAATTTGAGGCTGGTGGGTCTTCCAGAGGAATCAGAAGGTCGGGACGTATGTTCCTTTCTGGAAAAGTGGATTCCGGAGGTGCTGGGCAGCGAGGAGTTGCAATCAGCAGTGGTTCTGGAAAAAGCACATCGTATTGGCCCACGGAGAGATAAGGGACCGCCGAGGACCTTAATTATGAAGTTTCTTAGCAACAGAGACAGGATGAAGATCTTCAACGCTGCACGTGCTAAAGGAGAGATTAAACACCAGGACCAGCAGGTGCGGTTCTACCCAGATTTGGCCACAGGAATCCAGCAATTGAGGAAGCAGTTTGATCCCATACGTAAGGAGCTGCGCAACCTTGGGATTCGTCATGGTGTAATCTATCCTGCGAGACTGCTGACCACGTATGAGGGCAGAACCCACATTTTCAAGACCCCAGAGGAGGCGCAGGAGTTCATCAAGAAGATCAAAGAAGAAGAAGAGACTGGTGGGAGCTAAGCATGAACAAAATATAAGGTAGAATAATTAAGCATTTGCACAGGCATCTGACTGACTTGAAGTAAATAGTAAGTTTACAAAAAATAGATTGTATTATATATTAAAAAAAACAAAACAAAAACAAAACAAACAAACAAAAAAAAAAACTATGATGTACAAAGTTGTTAAAAATTTTGGAGTTAAGTTGGAAAACTACAGAGGAGAGTTAATGTTACGTCATTAAAAGCAGTAGAGTTAGGGTGATTGGGAGGATGAAGAAGGAGTGGCTTAGGCTGTTCCCCGTGGGTGTGGAACGGTCGATGGCTATATCGGGAGACAGAATTTTTCTTTTGATTTTGGGGGGTTTGCCACAAGTGTGGGAAGGGGAAATTTGTTTGTGTGTAGTTTGTAGGATGAATGTTCAACCACTCATGTTTTTGCTTCTCTGTATGAGCATGTTTACACTGCAAGGTAATCCTAAACTCTCTGTTGATCATGGACCAAAGTGTTAATCTTAATTTAACTTCATGGAATTGCAGAGGTCTACAAAATTTAAAAAAACTTAAACAAGTTATGAATAAAATAAAGGACATGGGTTCAAGAATTGTGTTTTTACAAGAAACTCATCTGATAGAGGAGGATGTTAAAAGAATTAGGAGTAGATGGCAAGGAAGTGTATTCACCTCTTCATTTTCATCCCGAGCCAGGGGAGTTATGACTCTCATACATAAATCAGTTCCTTTTCAGGTGAAAAATGTAATTGGAGACAAATTTGGAAGATATGTAATCATTCAAGGTTCTTTGCTATTAGAAAATATAAATCTTGTGAACTTATATGGTCCCAATATAGATGATCAGAAGTTCTTTGCTAATTTATTTCTCATCTTATCATCACTTACAGGGCAACATATAATAGCAGGGGATTTTAATTGTACATTGAATCCAGGTGTGGATAGATCAACAGGACTGGATTGTACGCACATTGGATGTAGGATGACTATTAATCATTTTATGAAAGAACTGAGATTGTTAGATATATGGAGAGAAATGAAACCACAAGTTAAAGCCTATTCTTGTTATTCCAGTACCTACAAGACATTCTCACGTATTGATTATTTTTTGATTTCCACAGAATTAAGGTCCAAGATTCAAAACTGCTTTTATGATAACATCGTGATTTCTGATCATGCACCCTGTTGTCTAATATATGTAGATAAAAAATTGACAAAGGAATCAGGTAGATGGCAATTTCAGCATAAATGGCTTCAGGATGAGGAATTTGTCAAGTATATAGAAAAACAGATAGACGAGTTCTTTGACATCAATACTACACAAACATCAGCATGTGTAAAGTGGGAGGCTTTCAAAGCTTTTATTAGGGGACATATTATTAGTTATACAGGATCAAAATCTAAGAAGACTCGAGAGGAGAGAGCTAAATTGGAACATAAAATAAAAAGTCTTCAGGAAAAAGTGTATGCAGGAAGTGACCCAAGGTTGGAGAATGAATTACTGATTTTGAGAGCTGAATACGACAAAAAATCAGCGAATAGAGCTGCCTCGAGTCTTCTAAGATTGAAACAATCTTTTTATGAACAAGGTGAAAAATCAGGAAAATTATTAGCATGGCAGATTAAACAATTGGAAATTAAAACACCAATTACCAGTATTATAAGTAACGGACAGGTAGTTATAGATCCTTTAGAAATTAATAGAGCCTTTAGAGATTACTATGAAAAATTATATGATACCAAAAATGAACCTGATTTAACAAAACTAAATGGGTTTTTGAACGAACTATCTATACCGTGTATTCCAAATGAAAACAGGGAGATATTGGAGTCTAAAATTAGTCAAGAAGAAGTTGGGCTAGCCATTGATAATATGAAATCAGGAAAAAGTGCAGGACCAGATGGTCTTCCAGTTGACCTTTATAAAAAATTTAAGAATAAATTAATAAAACCTTTTTTGGAAATGGTTTTAGAAGCATTTCAAAATAATAATTTACCATCATACATAAATAATGCCTTAATTATACTGCTGCCAAAACCAGGTAAGCCCTCTAATAAATGTGAAAATATGAGACCAATAAGCCTATTAAACGCCGACCTTAAGATAATCTGTAAAATTTTAGCAAGACGAATACAAGAAATTTTACCAAATATTATTAATCGAGATCAGAATGGCTTTATAAAGGGTAGACAAGGCTTCCATAATGTAAGAAGACTATTTAATATTATTTATTTTAATAAAGAAGCACCGGATACAGCTCTCCTATCATTGGACGCCGAAAAGGCCTTTGATAGAGTTGAATGGCCCTTTCTTTTTGAAGTCCTACAAAGGTTTGGACTTGGAAATAATTTCATAAAATGGGTTCAAATAATATACAATAATGCTACAGCAGAAATCCTAACAAATAACAATATTTCAAAACCAATAAAAATCAATAGAGGATGTCGACAAGGCTGTCCACTTTCACCTTTACTGTTTACTATGGCAATTGAACCTTTAGCGATAGCGATACGTTTACATTCACAAATATATGGAATTAAAGTTGGACCAACAGAACATAAAATCTCCCTGTACGCCGATGATATAATTTTGTTTATGTCGAATCTAAAAAAATCAATTCCAACCTTGTTGAATTTAATAAAGAATTTTGGGGAAATATCAGGATATAAAATAAATAAAACTAAATCTTCAATATTAATGCTAAATGAGACCCAGAGAAATTACCCAGCCCCTGAGGTAAATCAATTCAATGTTGTAAATCAGTTTAAATATTTAGGAATCCAAATTATGCCTAAGCTAGAATCAGTCGCCAGTGTCAACTATGAAGCCTTAATGACAGATATCAATGAGTTAACTCAGAGATGGATGTCACTACCAATGTCGATGATCGGGAGAATCAATATACTTAAAAGTAATATTTTACCTAAAATACTTTATTTATTTCAATACATTCCCTTATCACCACCTTTAGATCTATTCTCAAGAATAAAAAAAAAGTTAGTGGAATTTATATGGAACAACAGGAGGGCTAGATTACGTTTGTCTTTATTATATTTACCATTTGATCGTGGAGGTCTGAAATGTCCAAATTTTATGTTGTATTATTGGTCGGCACAACTGAGGTCTATGACATATTATTTTTCATCAAATGATCTCCCTCACTGGACTGAAATGGAATCATACAATTTACCTTTACCTCTTCCCATATTCATATACTCAGATTCGGCAAAAAAATTACAAAAACAAGTTAAAAATCCATTTGTAAAGCATATGATCAAAATATGGTGTGAAGCTAAAAACTATTTAAAAGAACCACAGTTATTGTCACAATTTAGTCCAATATGGGGTAATCAATATTTTAAACCAGGGAGAGCGGACGCTGTATTTAAAGTATGGAATTTAAAAGGGATACAAAAGATTCAGGATTTATATTTGCCATGTGCAGACAACATAATGTCTTTTGAAGAGCTGAGGATCAAATTTAATCTCAATAGAACACATTTTTTTAAATATCTTCAACTTAGAAACTTTATTCGATCAAATCAAAATAAAGCTCTCACTCGACCTATTTATTCATCCTTGGAAAAAATGATGATGAAAGATAGTAAAAGAAAGGGTATTATTTCAGAGTTTTATAACTCATTGACACTATCTTCAAGTGAAAATTCACTGAAAAGATTAAACTACTGGAAAGAAGATCTGCAAATTGAAATTTCAGAGGAACAATGGGAATTGGCTTGTACAGAAGCTCAAACCAAATCAATAAATGCACGCCTTAAATTGATACATTTCAAATGGTTAATGCGGATGTATGTTACACCGGAGGAGTTAAATAGATATAACAAAAATATACCAGATACATGCACAAAATGCATGGAAAGTAAAGGAACCCTATTTCATTGTTTATGGGAATGTAGATTAATAAGAATGTTTTGGGAGGAGGTGAGGGTAACAATTGAAAAAATAATCTCAAAACAAATCATATTGAATCCTAAACTGTTTTTGTTGGGTCTGTACCCAGAAAAGCATAATTTCAATAAAAGTGAAAGAACATTCATAGACCTCAGTTTGCTTAATGCCAAAAAATGTATTGCACTATTATGGAAAAAGACTCATAGACCAGATGTGACTCAGTGGTTAAGACAGATGTTAACAAACCTTCCATTAGAAAGAATAACATATATACTGAAATCAAAGGAAATTGTGTTTGAGAATATATGGAGACCTTTTATTGATTATGTAAAAAATTTGAACATAGCTCTTGAGGAAGAGGGTGAATGATGTGTGTGGACCTTGTGGATTCCAAACTGGTGGACATAATATGTATACTGATGTGTTGGATTGTCTGGACTGGACGGAGGAGCATTGTTGAAGACTTGATTTTGTTGGTGGTTGTTGGTGTTTTTAGGGCATTTTTTTTTTTTGTAGTATTTTAGTGTTAGTGTTTGATTGTTTGTATTATGTTTGTTAAAAAAAAAAAAAAAAAAAAGGTTCAATAAAGATATTGTGGAAAAAAAAAATACTTCAGCATCTTAGATGCCAAGTCAAGCTAGTGGAACATTAAACTGAGTCATGAATCATCACTCCTAACAACATTTAATACTGTTTTTGGAAGGTATCATTTCCTCAGACTACCTTTCGGCATCATCTCAGCCCAAGACGAGTTCCAGCGGCACATAGACGAGACCTATGAAGGCCTCGATGGCATGGCAGCCATTGTCGATGATGTGCTGGTATTTGGAAAGACCAAACAAGACCACGACCGTAACCTCAAAGCCATGCTACAGCGCACATGAGAGAGAGGTGTGAAACTAAATCCTGACAAATGCCACATCTGCTTACCTAAGGTCAGTTACTTCAGACACACACTGACACATGAAGGTTTGAAACCAGATCCACAGAACGTGAAAGAAATCAAAGAGATGCAGTCACCATGAAACAAAGCAGAGTTAGAAACAGTTCTTGGGATGTTCACCTACCTGTCCCGGTTTGCACCACACCTTTCTAAAATTAATGCACCACTGCGCCAGCTGTTAAAAGAATAGAATGATTTTGTATGGGACTCTATCCATGACAGAGCATTTCAGCACATGAAAGACCTGATAACGCAACAGCCAGGTCCAGTACTTGCATATTTCGACCCCCAGAAAGAGACTCCAAGTTGATACCTCCAAAAGTGGCCTTGGAGCAGTCATGCTTCGAGATGGCAAACCTGTTGCCTATGCATCAAAGTCACTTAATGACACAGAAGAAAATTATGCACAGATCGAAAAGGAGCTGTATGCTGTGCTCTTCGGCTGCAAACATTTTCATGACTACATGTATGGTCGCAAGGTGATCCTGGAATCAGACCACAAGCCCTCAGAATCAATACTAAGAAAACCATTAGCAGCACACCACCACAGCTATAAAGAATGATACTGCCGCTCCAAAGATATGACATCAGCATCATCCACCGACCTGGAAAAGACAATCCAGTAGCAGACACATCGTCCAGAAAATCTATAGAATACCAGGATCAAGCCCTAAATGAAGGAATGGAAGCCCATATACACACTGTCATCAACAATGTTCCTGTAAGTGACCAGAGACTGAAAGAGATCAAGGAAGTAACAAGCCAAGATCCACAGCTCACCACTTTAAAGACTACCACCCTGAATGGCTGGCCTGAGACAAGATCACAATGCCCACTCAGTATACAAGAATACTGGAATCACAGAGATGGAATTTCTGAGATTGACAGTATCATGTTCAAAGGCGAAAAGATCATCATTCCCCACAGTTTGAGACAAAACATGACAGAGTGCATACATTCCAGCCACATGGGAACTGAAAAAAGAAAAACCAGAGCAAGAGACATTCTTTTCTGACCCAGCATGGGAAGACAAATTGAAGCAGCAGTAGGCACCTGCAGTATATGCCAAGAATGTTGCAGCGCTAACCCCAAAGAACCCCTACTGTCACATGCTATACCAGAGTTACCATGGCAAGTAATAGGCACAGACCTCTTCACATGGAACTCCAGCAACTACATTGTCATAGTAGACTACCACAGCACATTCTTTGAACTAGAGAGACTGTACAGCTATACTGCTTCCACTGTCATCCACAAACTTAAATCAGCAATGGCGAGGCATGGCATTCCTGAGACCCTCATCAGTGATAATGGTCCATGTTACAGCTCACATGAGTTTCAACGCTTGGCGGAAACATGGCACTTCACACACATCACTTCTAGTCACTACCACCCACAGAGCAATGGTCTTGCAGAAAAAAACAGTCCAAACAGCCAAACACATGTTAGACAAGGCCAAAGCTGAAAGCAAAGACCCGTACCTCAGCCTATTACAGTACAGAAACGCTCCTGTGGACAACTTGAAATCACCAGCGCAGCTTCTCATGAGCTGCAGATTGCGCTCAATCCTTCCTACAACAGCTAAACAGCTCCAGCCCCAAGTTGCCTGTCAACAGAAAGTTTGTGAATGGAGGGAAGCCTGCCAGAACCGCCAACAGACCTACTATAATGAAACTGCCAGACTTCTGCCACCCCTGCCTGTTGGTGCAGCCATCCGTTTTCAATGAGAAGATGGTTCCTGGAAACCCGCAACAGTTATCCAGCTTACAGAGACAGACAGGAGTTAATACATCACAGCCAGCGAAGGTCAGACATATCACAGAAATCGATGCCACCTCAGAGAGAGACATTTCAAAGACAATAGAGAGGATATAATCACAACAGATATCCAACCAGTCAAGTCCAGCAACAGCAACGTACAGGATGCTGAACCTGAACTATTAACACAGTCAAATGACCACCCTCCTGGTTATATCACAACGTCAGGACGTGTTGTCAAACCAAGACAAATCCTTGATTTGTAATTGCTAAAAAAAAAATCACTTATGTGAGTACAGTGAATTTATTCTTTGACATGTGATTTGAATGGTCTACATTGTTAACACATAGTTACCTATTACCTATAAGAACCTTTTTTTTTTACTCCTCTCATGTTAAAAATAATTTTCGCATTGCTACATTTGATAATTACAAATGATAATGTTTAGTCTTAGCCTATGTGACTGGCGATGTTCCACAGAGTTTCATAAAGTGATATTATTTCAGTGTTTGCGTTTTGCTGAAATTTGTTTTTGTTGATATAGAATGCAGCACGGTGGCGGAGTGGTTAGCACTGTGGCAGCACAGCAACTCACTCTTGGCCGGGGGATCCTGGGTTCGATCCCAGCCCCCGATCAACAGTGATCTGTGTGGAGTTTGCATGTTCTCCCCGTGTCTGCGTGGGTTTACTCCGGGATTTCTCCGATTTCCTCCCACATGCCAAAAACATGCAGGTTAGGTTAATTGGCATCAAAACTGGGGATTCTAAATTGTCCTTAGGTATGACTGTGAGAGTGAATGGTTGTCTGTCTCTCTGTGTTGGCCCTGCGATGGACTGGCGATCTGTCCAGGGTGGACCCTGCCTCTCGCCCAAAGATGCTGGGATAGGCTCCAGCACCCCCGCGACCCAAAAGAGGATTAAGTGGAAGAAGATGAATGAATGAATGAATGCTCAGCTTTTCAGAAAAAAGGGGATGTAACATCCAGTCCATTAGATGGCACTGTTTGACCACCTATGTTACGTGTCATGAGTCAAGTCTCACGAGATTTTGTGTGAAAATGTGACACAAGATGGCTGACAAAATATAGATGAGTGACACACTATGATCGGTTTCTCAAGTGTATTTTTTGATGTTAGACGCTACCAAAAATCACAGTGTAATGTTCTCATCAAATCCACTAGATGGCACTGTTGCGGAAAATGAGGACACATGAACGCTTGTGCTGGGAAATACAAAGCAAAATTTGTGCGATTCACCCCAAATATCCTGATACTTAAGAATGAGCTTCAGTATATCCTGTTCCAATATTGACACAAACATAAAAGCACCAAAACCTCTGCACATTATAAAAAAAAAAAAAAATCTGAAAGAAATGAATGTGTTAACCGTTCCTGCTTCTCGTCTCCTAACCGTGGTTGGGGGACGCAGGCGGGATCTGTCTTCTCCAGGGCCGGAGGCAGCTTTTCCTCCTCCGGGGTCAACTCCCGAGTAAAACCTCACTCTTGTTAAGCAGGAGATATGGTGGTACACAGAGGCACAGGCCGTTTCGCTGAAGCGTTGGGGCTTTATTCACAGACTGCAATATTGTTAGCAACCATTTCTACCTGCTCCGGTCGCCTCGCTCTCTGTCTCTCATCCGCCCAAAATCACACACACCGTTCACTCGTCGGGGCCGTTCCACACACCCCTGGGGCGCGCCTCGGCTGCGCGCACGCACTCACTCACGTTCACACACTGAGCTGTCCTATCTAAACACCTGCATTAGGCACATCTTACAACACTACCCCCACCATGGATTGGCAATTAATACTAATTCCATTCCATTTAAACCATATAAAATTGGAACACACTCTCTACATTTGTACGCCTAGCAGTAGCAGTAGCAGTGTCCAATATATAACAGGGATTCAAATAGGTAGGTAGGTTACGAGTGTCTATGCAGTGGTAAAACTAGCTCATTTGTCAGTGAAAACGTGAGGGGCAAATACATTGAAGTACCATTGTTTCTAATTAAACAAGGAGTACATTACATTCTGAAACCTATTTCTAGGCGACCGGGAGTAATACTGTACAACTAATCAGAATACAATACATTCAAATGAAATGAGTGCAGGTGGGTATATGAAAGCATTGTTACTTCAGCTTTTTTTTTTTTTTTTTTTTTAAACAAATATATAGAACATTATAACCAGACTAGAGTCCAAAAATGTGAACTGGAGAGTCTCTAGTGCAAACAGGAACTACCACAGTTGGCTCATTCAGTAACCCAGTCCCCATAACGGTCCGGTCCTCTGCGCCGACGTTTGGGCCGTGACACGTGCTGAGCCTGATGGCGTGGTTCTCCCACCGCACCCCCACCATGGCCAAATATCACATGGGAAGGAGTGGGTGGAAGAGACCCGATCACGTTGGGGGCATTAGCAGGTGGAGTGGACAGCCGGGAACTGCTGGGGCCATCACTGGGGGTAGTAGCAAACAGGTTGTACAGGCTGAGGTCCTGGTCTGCCGGGTCCCCGTCCACAGCCGGTGGCAAATTGTGCGGGGCTGCCGAATGGTGCGAACGAATCCTCTCCATCAACAGGTGCGCCCGCGCAGCTCTCATCACACAGAAATGGGCCACAATGTCCACACTTTGTCTCAGCCCGACATTCATGAGCCCTCACAGCACCTCGTCTGCACTCCTGACGATTAGCCAGCGACATGAACGGGTTTGAGTAGTTAGTATCTTGTTTGTAGATATCGGCGGGATAGCGAGCAGCCGCCATGTCTCATTAGCTTAGCTGCCATCACAGTCACTCGGCCCAGCTACCACTGTCCTTTTCTTCGGTACTCACCACCCTCTTAACAACGTGAGAGTCCCTTCGTGGTCGCCAGTGTTAACCGTTCCTGCTTCTCGTCTCCTAACCGTGGTTGGGAGACGCAGGGGAGATCTGTCTTCTCCAGGGCCGGAGGCAGCTTTTTCCTCCGGGGTCAACTCCCGAGTAAACCTCACTCTTGTTAAGCAGGAGATATGGTGGTACACAGAGACACAGGCCGTATTGCTGAAGCGTTGGGGCTTTATTCACAGACTGCAATATTGTTAGCAACCATTTCTAAATGCTCCGGTCGCCTCGCTCTCTGTCTCTCATCCGCCCAAAATCATACACACCGTTCACTCGTCGGGGCCATTCCACACACCCCTGGGGCGCGCCTCGGCTGCGCGCACGCACTCACTCACGTTCACACACTGAGCTGTCCTATCTAAACACCTGCATTAGGCACATCTTACAACAAATGGATTACTGTCTTTTGAATGATCGTAAGATATTGACTTTTAAGTTGTTATAAGTGCCTTGTCCCTCGAACACTGTGGTTATATGTTTATCTTTTTGTTCTTTATTTTTTATTATTTTCATTTGTTCACTGTTGTATGCATATTTTGTTACTTTAATATGGATGGGGGAAAAGACCGGCTGTACAGGAAGTAAGTGGCGCTGTCATGA
This sequence comes from Pholidichthys leucotaenia, assembly GCA_020510985.1. Lineage (NCBI taxonomy): Eukaryota > Metazoa > Chordata > Actinopteri > Cichliformes > Pholidichthyidae > Pholidichthys > Pholidichthys leucotaenia. Next base: position 125,084,452 of record CM035841.1, read on the forward strand.
AAATCTGAGGTTCCTGAACCTGCAGCCTCCGGTTGTGCAGGAGCCCCCTATTGCCTGCGTCAGCTTCACTCATGTGGGACCACTGGATTTTGCAGGACTGCGAGGCCCCCTTCCCGCACGAGTATCTAAAAATTAAAAACTTAATAATAATACTGCCATGACTGTGGAGCACAATGGCTGGAATGACTTAATGATGAAACGCAGGACACAAAAACGGCCAAATAATGAAATAAATAATTTTTAGTTAAATATTTACTGACAAATGGGCAACACTGATGCAACGGTTACAGTCAAATAGGTCCTTCTGCTGTGTATAATAATGTTGGGTGTTTTGTAGTTAATTCGGTTGATTACAGTTTTGACAAAAACCTTTCAATAACAAAATATTGCAAAAATATAAACTGATGCACTACAGTTGGTCTCAAATATTTGTAAACATGTCCTGTTATAGTACTGCATGAGTTTATTGACGATACACAGAAGAAATTCACTATTAGACTTAACTGCATCACTGAACAGTGATATAAACTAAAATAATTGTAATGATGACTGAACAACTCCCATTCCCCAAAGTGCAAGATACACTATTATCTTGAATATAAGTGATAAAAGATCACACAAATAAGTGATCTAACAAAAAAAAAAAAAAATAAACAAGGGCTCTGAAACAGTCGTTAATATTGGATGTCCCATTCATTCTCAATATTTAGGTATTCTGTAATTAATATTCACACAAGTAAATCTTAGTGCCAATTAGTCCTTTTTATATTTGTCAAAGTCTAACATGTGATTGCCTACAAATAGGCTACACCTCTTTGTATTCCACTTTCTTCTTGTTCTTCTTTTAGATTTGATTGGCAGCCGGGAACCGGCTCACAGGTGCGCTACTGCCACATACTTCACTCTATATCGTCACTCTATCTGGTCAGGAGATGTAGTCCATGCTTCTTCTTCTTCTTTTAGATTTGATTGGCAGTTGGCAACCAGCTTACAGGTGCATTACCGCCACACACTTCACTCTATATCATCACTCTATATTCTGTCTAAACCCTGTCTCTCAAAACAGTTATATCTAAAACATGCACTTCACTCTGTATCATCACTCACTCTATATAATCTCTCTGTAGTCCACGTTGATAAATCTTCTTCTTCTTTTAGATTTGATTGGCAGTTGGCAACCAGCTTAACACAGCCTACATTTGGGCCTGGAAAGCCTGATTGGGATACCTGTTTCAGACAGGAATACTTATGTTCTACGGGATATGCACTCATATGATATAATGAAAAACAAGTCCATACAACATAATGAAAACTTTATTAATCCCAAAACACCAGAACATTTACACAACTCCAAAGAAACACAGAAATGCGTAAACATTGTGATAAGAATTGTAATTGTAAAGGAAGGACTAATAAAGAGAATCAGACCATCACTAAAGTTTTCTTTTTATTCTACTGGTGCTACAAGAATACAATGACTGTGGATAAAGATTAAAGAATAAGAACAAATACAGTGCATCTGGAAAGTATTCACAGTGGTTCACTTTTTCCACATTTTATGTTACAGCCTTATTCCAAAATGGATTAAATTCTTTTTTTCCCTTAAAATTCTACACACAATACCCCATAATGACAACATGAAAAAAGTTTTTTTTTTTGAGATTTTTGCAAATTTATTAAAAATAAAAAACAACAACTAAGAAATCACATGTACATAAGTATTCACAGCCTTTGCCATGAAGCTCAAAATTGAGCTCAGGTGCATCCTGTTTCCACTGATCATCCTTGAGATGTTTCTACAGCTTAATTGGAGTCCACCTGTGGTAAATTCAGTTGATTGGACATGATTTGGAAAGACACACACCTGTCTATATAAGGCCCCACAGTTGACAGTGCATGTCAGAGCACAAACCAAGCATGAAGTCAAAGGAATTGTCTGTAGACCTCCAAGACAGGCTTGTCTCGAGGCACAAATCTGGGGAAGGGTACAGAAAAATTTCTGCTGCTTTGAAGGTCCCAATGGGCAGAGTGGCCTCCATCATCCGTAAATGGAAGAAGTTCAGAACCACCAGGACTCTTCCTAGAGCTGGTCGGCCGTCTAAACTGAGCGATCGGGGGAGAAGGGCTTTAGTCAGGGAGATGACCAAGAACGGAATGGTCACTCTGTCAGAGCTCCAGCATTCCTCTGTAGAGACAGGAGAACTTTCCAGAAGGACAACCATCTCTGCAGCAATCCACCAATCAGGCCTGTATAGTAGAGTGGCCAGAACAAAGCCACTCCTTAGTAAAAGGCACATGGCAGCCCACCTGGAGTTTGTCAAAAGAGCACCTGATGGTCTCTCAGACCATGAAAAACTAAATTCTCTGGTCTGATGAGGCAAAGATTAAACTCTTTGGCGTGAATGCCAGGCGTCATATTTGGAGGAAACCAAGCAACACTCATCACCAGGTCAATACCATCCCTACAGTGAAGCATGGTGGTGGCAGCATCATGCTGCGGGGATGTTTTTCAGCTGCGGGAACTGGGAGACTAGTCAGGATAGAGAGAAAGATGAATGCAGCAATGTACGGGGACTTCCTGGATGAAAACCTGCTCCAGAGCGCTCTTGACCTCAGACTGGGGCAATGGTTCATCTTTCAGCAGGACAACGACTCTAAGCACACAGCCAAGATGTCAAAGGAGTGGCTTCAGGACAACTCTCTGAATGTTGTTAAGTGGCCCAGCCAGAGCCCAGACTTGAATCCAATTGAACATCTCTGGAGAGATCTGAAAATGGCTGTTCACCGACGCTTCCCATTCAACCTTGTAGCATTATGTTCAAAAAGACTTGAGGCAGTAAATGCTGCCAAAGGTGCATCAACAAAGTATTGAGCAAAGGCTGTGAGCATGAATGTGTGACTTATCAATACAGAAAAGGTATAAACCACTTTCATGTTTGTTATCATCTTTGATATAGTCATATAAAGTTGAGCACAGAACTAAAGTTGAGCACAGAACAGGTGAATTTTAGATTCAACTTAGAGCACTCTAGCATTATGGCTGTGATATTTGCCAATACTGCAGATAAGGTTAAAAAAAGAAACAATAGAAAGTGAACCTGTGTTACACTACAAAACATGCCCTTTGATACAGGTATGAATACATACAGGTATTGATAAATGATTGATAGTGATATCATTTATTTAATGTTGGCGTAGCTGTGAGCAGCAGGGGCCATTTATAATATTTTTTAAAACAACATTAACACAACATGAAACTCACAAAAGACACAATGGGGGAAATAAGTATTGGACTTGTCAGCATTTTTGCCAGTACATATATTTCTAATGTGGCTACTCACATGAAAATTTTCACCAGACTTTGGTATTAACTCAAGTGATGCACACACAGAAAGAAATCAAAACATTTAAATTCATGAATAAAGTTATGTTTAAAGATAAAGCTGGTAAACTGGACAGCTCAGAGAATTACAAGACCCATAGCTTTAGTTAGGATTTTATCTAAAGTGCTAGAGAGAATTCTTTTGAATAGGCTTGAACAGTTTGTCTTTACTACTGATAATCAGTTTGGTTTTAAACATGATCATGGCACAGATATGTGTATTTTTGCTTTAAAAGAAGCTTTAGATAAATACTATAAGCAAAATTCCACAGTGTTTGTTTGCTTTATTGATGCCTCAAAGGCATTTGATCATTTAAATCATGAAAAATGAATTATCAGATTGTCTCAAAGAGGTGTGCCTGGATTCCTTTTGAGAATTCTGGTTTTTTGGCATGCACACCAGACATCCATCCATCCATCTTCTACCGCTTTTCTGAAGGTCCGGGTCGCTGAGGCAGCAGATCAAGCAGAAAAGCCCAGACTTCCCTCTCTCTGGCCACATGCTCCAGCTCTTCAGAGAGGATACCAAGACGTTCCAAGGCCAGCTGGGAGATGTAGTCTCTCCAGCGTGCCCTGGGTCTGCCCAGTGGTCTCCTCCCAGTGGCACATGCCTGAAACACCTCAAGTGAGAGCTGTCCAGGAGACATCCTGATCAGATGCCCAAACCACCTAATTGCCTATTTCTATATATGGAAGAGCAGCGGTTCTACTCTGAGCCTTTCCTGGATGACTGAGCTCCTCACCCTATCTCTAAGGGTGAGTCCAGCAATCCTAAGGCGAAAACTCAATTCAGCCACTTGTATCCACGATCTCATCCTTTTGGTCATTACCCAAAGCTCATGACAATAGGTGAGGGTAGGAACGTAGATTGACCGGTAAATCGACAGCTTTGCTTTAGAGCTCAGCTCCATCTTCACCACAACAGACCAGTACAACGTCTGCATCACTGCAGAGGCTGCTCCAATCCGTCTATCAATCTCTCGCTCCATTCTCCCCTCACTCATGAATGAGACCCTGAGATACTTAAACTCCTTCACTTGGGGCAGGAGCTTGTCCCCAACCCGGAGAGGACAATCCACCTTTTTCCGGCTGAGGACCATGGACTCGGACCTGGAGGTGCTGATTCTCAGCCCAGCCACTTCACACTCAGCAGCAAACCGTCCCAGCAAGACCTGTAGGTCATTGCTGGATAAAGCCAACAGGACAACATCATCTGCAAACAGCAGAGGTGAGATCCTGTGGTCACAGAGCATGACGCCTTCTGATCCTTGGGTGTGCATAGATATCCTGTCCATAAAAATTATGAACAGGATCAGTGACAAAGGGCAGCCCTGGTAGAGTCCAACTCTCACTGGAAATGAGTTTGACTGGGTGTTGGCAATACGATCCAAACTCTTGCAATGGTCATATAGGGACCGGATAGCTCATAACAATGAGCCTGATACCCCATACTCCCCCAGCACCCACCATAAGAGACCACGAGGGATTTGGTCGAATGCTTTCTCCAAGTCCACAAAGCACATGTGGACTGGTTGGGCAAACTCCCACAAACCCTCGAGGCTTCTCGAGAGGGTAAAGAGCTGGGGCCTCATGTACAAAGACTTGTGTGGATTTCCTACTGAAAGATGACATACTTTTAAATCAAGAAAACGCAGTAAGAAAAAAAAAATCCAGATGTGTGAAACCGTCTGTACGCGGGAATCCAAGCACTTTTCCTTTGTACGTACCGATCTGCTTGAAATTGAACGCACATGAGGAAATACCAGACTCCTCCCTTGACACGCCTCCATTTGAATATGCAATTAGATGCAAATAGATAAATACAAGTCCAGCACATTTGATTCTCCTGTATCCACGATCAAAAATAATGGATTTAATGGAATTTCAGGGAACATGCGTTGGAGAGGCTCCTGAATGAGGCAGAGGCTCGTAAAAATATTTTGTTTGGCATGCTGTCCTCCGGCATTAGCACTGGATACAGATAATTCAATAGCTTGCTCACAGCCTTATAAGATTAGTTTATTGTTTCATTTATTCACACAGGGATAAGAAGGAGAAGTTTATTTAATTTTGACATATTTAGAATGATGTCTGCAGTCGTCTTCAGAAACGTCAGCTAATGGCTGTAATTTGTGTGTATAGCTCAGTGGTTATAGTGCAAGCTCTCAAAGTGAAAGGTTGCAGGTACGAAACCAGCTACAATCTCTTTTAGTGACCACAATGAAAAATAAGTGTGCACACTTTCTTGTGCCATTCCATTGTTTTTAGATGTATGTTGTATCTTTTATACAATGTTATCTTAAACGGTGAATCAATCAATCAATCAATCAATCAATTTGTGACCAGCTGGGTGGATCGGCTGGTTGACTAAAGGAAAACAGTCACGAAAAAGAAGACATTATGAACCTATTTAGTGGGCAGCCATGGTCACCTGCCAGTTGAAAGCAGATCATATTAGATTCGGCAAGTACATATTTTATGTCCAAAATGCAAATCTCATCCTGTATAGTTATTTACAACTTACATGGATTACACACACACTATTGTAAATGAATGAAGTGCGCCGGGGAACTCGTGAGACTGTTGCATTTCAAACTTTACGCATGTGTTTATTGACATAACTATTGTACACACAGAGGCAGTTGGGGGCTTGGTAGAATGCTGTCATACTGTAGTTTAATCGGCAAAAAAAAGAAAGTCACTTACTCAAATCACTGAGTTGTAATGAAGCCTTGAAGACAGGATATTTGCGAGCGCACAGGCGCGTTCCACAAGGACTGCCCGTGGAAACCTAAACCGGCTGACAAGCCAGTTATTATCCTGAGCCAGAAAATCTTTTGTCTCTAAATACCCTTTCTCTTCTCATGGCGTGATTTGCAATATCCTTTAATCCTCTGTTGTTAGATGCATTTTTTGCACTTCTTTGCGCATGCTTTTATATCCACTCATCTAATTGTGCACACTTGGATGTTTGTTCATCTTGTGCCTCTGGTGTGTACAATCATTTTCATGTCATTATCAGTCTCCCAACATGAATGAATGAATGAATGAATGAATTTTATTTATTTCGGATAGTACATTACAGGTTAAAAGAAACTGTATAATATAACAACAAGGTCAAATTACACAAAGACTCCTTCTACTATACAATTCCACGTGAGTTATCCGAAATGGGTGATGGCTGAAGCCGCAGCTTATATTGCCCACCCATATTCCATCCAAGAATTCAAAGGAGAAAAAAGAGAAAACAAGACAAGAGCGATTACAATTTAAAACAAGGCTAAGACAAAATGTGACTGAGAGAAAAAGAAAACTGAGCTAGTCTAAGTTAAGCGGTTACTATTCAAAAACAAATCTAAGACATAGTGTCACATAACATCACCTCTAAGTGTTGCTAATGGACCAATAACAGTAGAAACGTACGTATGAAGTTGGAGTGGGGCTATGCATATTTCCACGGTCATTTCATTCTTGATACATCTGAAATTTTCCATGGAAAAGGACGTACACCATGTTTTAATGCGCAAGTACTCTTTGTACATGAGGCCCCTGGTCCGAGCTCTTTACCAGAGCTGCACACCAGACAATGAGAGTTAAAATGTGGAAACTCTGTATCTGCCTCATTTCCTGTCGGTAGTGGTGTTAGACAGGGTAGTATTTTATTTCCTTTTTTAACGTTTATATGGATGACCTACCTTTGCAGTTAAAGGGATGTGATACAGGGTGTGTTGTTGATAGTTCAGTCATCAACCACCTTACTGTATGTATGCAGACAATTTAGTGGTCTTCTCCCCATATAGTGCTGGATTTCAAGTTATTGAATATATGTTCACAGTATGGTCTTGACTTTGACATTAAATACAATGCAGTCAAGAGTAATGTCATGATAATTAGAAGTAAGGAAGATATAAAACATGGTATTTCCTGAACTCTTCCTGGCTGGTGCATGCAATGAAATAAGATACCTAGCACATTTTATTACAAATGATCTCTCTGATGATAGGGATATTTATAGGCAGTCTTGTAAATTATATGCACAAGCTAATATGTTGGTTCATAAATTTAATATGTGTACTGTGTCAGTTGTGGCGTTTTTACAAAAAAAAAGCAGTTTGCAGAGATTTACTGTTGGGTACAATGATAGTATGAGACTACTGCTGAAAGTCCCAAGAAGTTGCAGTGCAAGCCAAATGCTTGTTAATCTTCATGCACCAACTTGTTCTGCGGTGTTACAGAATCTTATGTATAGATTTATGTGCAGGGTATCAAACTCTGCTAATTACATCATATTGTCTCTTACCAGTTCTCAATGGAGTTTTGTTAAACATGAATCCAGAACGTGGAAACATTGACAAACTTTTCTGTACAATATATGAATTATTTTTGTTTGTGAATGTTTAGCATTCTTTTTATATTTGTAGTTTAGATTTTTTTTTCTGCTTGCTCTATGGATCTATTTTTCTTGTTGTGTCCTTAATAAAGTTTTGATTGAATGAATAAACATTGTAAAAAGAATTGTAATTGTAAAGAAAGGACAAATAAAGAGACTCAGACCATCAGTAAAGCTTTCTTTTTATTCAGCTGGTGTTAGAAGAATACAATGACAACATGAATAAAGATTAAAGAATAAGAACAACGAGAACAAATATGACTTATCAACACATGACATCAATACAGAAAAGGTATGAAACACTCGTGTTTGTTGTCATCTTTGATATAGTCATATAAATACTAAAGTTCAGCACAGAACAGGTGAATTTTAGATTCAAATTCCAGCACTCTAGCACTATGGCTGTGACATTTGCCAATAACACAGATAAGGTTTAAAAGAGAGACAGCCATTTATATTATATTTATAATATTTTTAAAAACAAGACCATGCCCTCTGATACAGGTATGAATACATACAGATATTGATAAACGATTGATACTGATGACAATAATTTATTTAATGTTGCCATAGCTGTGAGCCATTTAAAATATTTTTAAAAACAACATTAATATAACATGAAACACAAAAGACACAGTAGGGGAAATAAGTATTAAACTTGTCAGCAGTTTTGTCAGTTCATGTATTTCTAATGAGGCTCCTCACATGAAATTTTCACCAGACTTTGGTATTAATTCAAGTGGTACACACATAGAAAGAAAACAAAACATTTAAATTCATGAATAAAGTTATGTTTGATAGAGTGGAATAAAAAAGAGCAAATATACTCACTGCCAATGAAAACACAACACAATTTTTGTATAAATATTTTTGGGTCCATCCTATCTGAGTAATAGTGTTTGTATGACTCAAAATATGTCTAGAACTCATTTTCAGTGGTTGTACTCACTGTCAAGACTCAACGCCTTTGAGCTCTGGCTCTGTAGTCTTTTTGAGCTCGTTGTTTGTTTTGAGTACTCAAATGTCAAAAATGGGTGATTTTAAGGAGTGGTCATCTTCCCTATATAAAGATGAACAAAAATACATAGCACTATGTTGTGAAATGTCCACGATGCCACGACTGTCACATGACGAATGTAACTATTCTTTGGGTCTTTTGGAAAGTGGAATGTCGGCACAACTGGTGGCACTCTGATTGGGCTGCAATGCAACAACAATTTTTCAGTGCAACAACGCCAGGTTGAAATTGGGTCCATGGCCGGCAGACCACATCCAGGATGAGCACATGGCACCACCCTGGAGCAAGACCAGAACATCGTGTTCCAGCACCTCCGAGATTGGTTCTGCACAGCTGCTCAGATGGCCCAAGAAACTCCAGGAAGATGCCAGTCAAGGATCTCAGCAATACCATGAGAAGGTACTTCAGGCGTCATGACCTACGAGCCCTAAGACCCTTTTGAGGAATGATCCTGATGACAGAGCAGCAACAAAATCAACATGAGTGGGCTCGTCAGCACAACAGGTGGTCCCTACAGCAGTGGACCACTGTTCTTTTCTCTGATGAATCCCGATGTTGCCAGTCATAGGTTAGGGTTGGGGTCCGATTGGGTGGTGCTGGAGTCATGGCATTGCAGGAGGAGTGGCTACATATCCTCCAGGACAACATTAAATGGCTCATGAGGTCCATGCAGAGACGTATTACTGCCTGCATTAATGCAAATGGAGGCCATATTCCATATTGAACTTTGTTTTTAAGACAGACGTTTTGATTAGGGGTGTTAGAAAAAAAAAAAATCGATTCACATAAGAATCTAGATTCTCATTTTACACGATCCAGAACCAATTCACAAACATTAAGAATCAATTTTTTATTATTATTTTTTTTTGTGGTGGTGCTGGGGTCCCGTCACGTGACACGTATTGCAGCTTTGTGATACACAATTAATGCCGACGCAGGAGAACCACATAGAATAGCTTACTAAGTTAGCAGCCGGATGAAACCGTCAGAATAAAGAAAAAAATGGAGCAGCAAGAAATTCGAGACAGGTCCGTCTGCAGCTCGCAGACTCTGTCAACACCCCTTCAACTAGTTACGCTCCCTAAGCACACCCTCACATTATGTCACTCCACAAAATGGCTGACCATAGCCGACTGTGCAAATATGGCTGAGCCAGCACTGGACTGATCATACAAAAATTCAAGTGTTGTAGCCTTGTAGACGTGCCGATGGTGGCCACACATTTCGAAGGACAAATGTAAGAGAATCTAAAAATGATTGAGTTTAGTCCATAGATGGAAAAGAAAAGTTTATGGTCTAGTCTTTGGATGATGCTTGCTTGTGTGACCACACCCTACTCTGTTGGCCAGCAACTCTGACAGCTACAGTTGAGGGGTTTTTTTCCAACATTTTTTGACAGCGATGGAAGCAGTGTTCTTTTCACTGAATAAAAATCAAATCTTGTTATTGACTAAAAGTAGACAAAAACGATTGATAATGAACAGACTAAAATAAAACAATAAAAATAAAATCATCACAATAAATCTGGACTCAGATTAGGTGTCAAAAGTAAAATGCATAAATGGTAATTTTAGTTTAATTTCTAGCTTTCATGAATGAAAAAATAGATATAGCTTTAGTTGACAAAATTAACACTGGATGGAAGTTTACACTGGATATAAAAAGTCTACACAGGTAGACTATACAGACTATACAGGTTTTTGTAATGTAATAAAATAAGACCAAGATAAATCATTTCAAAACTTTTTCCACCATTAATGTGACCTATAACCTGTACAACCCAATTGAAAAACAAACGGAAATCTTTTAAGGGGAAAAATAAAAAAATTATAAGATGTATAGGTACAATGTACAGGTAACTGTACACTGACCACACAGTCAGGTAGCACTATTATTTAAATGAATGTTCAAAGTATTTGTGATAGAATTTACTTTTGTTTTTAAATGAATGGCCTATATTTCTAGAATGCTGGAGGGTGACCAAACCTACCTACACACTGTGTAAAAGCTGTTAGGAATTGTGATATGCTGAAAAGGAAAATTTTCAAAATTTATTTGACTTGTGAGTTTCAAAAATGAAATTGTACACAAGTTTTCAAGAAATAAAAAAGCAGTTAATAACCTGAGCCTACTTTTTCATTTAAACAATATTTTATTGCAAATCAGTTGATGTAATTTTTTAAAAATATAATTCCCTAAACAACACACTGTACTCTGCTTTCAAGCTTACCTCAGCATTTTTTGCAGTGCAGTGGACTTTTTTCCTGAGATTAGTGGGTTTTTGTACTGAACTGAGAGCCAAATGTGAATTGAAAATCGTTTTGAATCGATAACTGATTTTGAATCGAATCATGACCCCAAAAAATCGGAATTGAATCGAATCATGTGACTTCTAAAGATTCACAGCCTTAGTTTTGTGTGCTGGAGGAGTGGCTAAATATCCTCCAGGACATCATTAGACGGCTCATGAGGTCCATGCGGAGACGTATTACTACCTGCATTAATGCAAATGGAGGCCATATTCCATATTGAACTTTGTTTTTAAGACAGACGTTTTGATGTGATTTCAGAAAGTCAGGGTGCTTCTGTTTTGCTCAATTTTAAAAATTGTTGACACTGATTTTCACTTGTCGATGTCTGATATTGTTTTAAAAATGTCTGAAAATAATTTGCATCCTTTAATTGACCATTTCCATAAAAATTAGTAAAAATATCAAACTTTTCTATAGTACTGCATTTTCACTGGCAGTGAGAATCGTACTAAACACATTAGAAAAATCAGCATCCCAGGGAACAGTAAGGCAGGGAATTAGATGAAATCTATAAGTTGGTAGAAAGTAGTTCTACCTCCTCTCTGTGGAAGCTAATATTAGCCAAGTAGGTACTTCAAGAGTGGCTATAAAAATGTTACAGAGGTGTCACACAAGAAGCATCTCATGATGTCAAGAGCTCTAACAAGACCTTCACTGCCTGATTGTTGTAAAACACATTGATGGATTTGGTTACAGGCGTATATTAAAACTTCAGAATCTTCCAGTGAGCACCATTGGGACCATGATCCACAAGTGGAAGGAACATCAATCTACCATCAACTGGACATGCACAGAAGCTCCTCACAAGATATCTGACCAGGGAGTCAGAAGGATAGTCAGAAGAGTAACTCAAGAGCTAAGGACAACTGAGAAAGGGCTCCAGAAAGACTTGGAGGCAGCAGGTGCAACTGTGACAGAGAAAACAACAGGCAATGCACTCCACCATCATGAGCTCCATGAACCCTCAAGACTCCATTATTAAAAAAAAGGTAAGTTAAAACTTGTATAAAACTTGATAAACAGTATTTGGACAAACCTATGAAATAGTGGCAGAATGTAGTGTTGTGAGATGAGGTGAATATTGAGGATTTTCAAGTGATGTCACTGGTCATGTGCTGTTTGTTTGGGTCACCACGTTGGTAGTCCAAGTTTTGTGAGAGGAACAAAAACATAAAATGGTTTATCATGGCATGTGACAACATTATTTTATTGGAACCTATAATTCCAATTATCTAATTTTACTTGTTAAATGGTCCAAAAATTTGCAAATACTTTGCCATTGTTGCGCATGGGTTCTGTAGGCAACCGTCCACACGACTGAAATTAGATAATTTTGCACAGAAACTTCAATGTAACAGAACACCCTGATTGAAAAGCAATGCTCTAAGCTAGCATAAACACAAAGGCAGCACTATGTGCCCATTTACAGCTTTACACTACTTACAAAATTTAGGGATATTCAGCTTTCGGGTGAAATTTCAGGAGGCACCTAAAATGCACAATAACCTTTACAGGTGAACTTAATTTGACCTTCTCTAACTTTTTCAACGCACTTGTCCAACTGTTCAATGTTTCAGTACATTTTGTGTAACTTGCTGTTCTCTAACAAGGTGCTTAACAGCAAAATTCACAGCAGGTGTTTGATCCATGAATTGACCAATAAATTTTAAGGTTAATTTAGAATTGGTATGTAAACAGTCTTCTTCATTATGCTGTTCACATTTTGACATATGAGACTAAGATGACACCTCACAATTGATCAACAGTACTTCTTCATTGTGAGGCTTCAAACAGGATGTTTCCAGAGGGAGGAGGCTGCTGAGCTTAGAGTGTCACAGAGTGTCATCAGCAGGTTGTAACAAAGATACAGAGAGACTGGAAGAGTCACAGAAAGGCATAGAAGTGGACATCCTTTGGCCACATCCCAAGCTGATGGCTGCTTCATTGTGAACACTGCCCTGTGGAATTGGATGATGAATGCTACTCAACTCCAGGTGCATTTACTGTAAGGGAGGTGAGAGGAACCCAAGTGTCATGTCACACCATTCAAAACCATTTACCTCAGAGTGGTCTGCAAGCTAGACGACCTGTAAGGGTATCTGACCACACCAACAGGCACAGGCGTCATCGTTTTGCGTGGGCCAGGGAGTATTTACGCTGGACAAGGGACCAGTGGGCCTCAGTGCTGTTCTCTGATGAAAGTTAATTCACGGTGAGCAGAAATGATGGCCGCCAACAATATTGGAGACGTCAAAGAGAGCACTATGCGTCAGCCACTGCTGTCACCAGACGAGCCTTTGGTGGTGGCGGTGTTACAATCTGGACAGGAGTGTCTAGTCAGTACAGAACTGCCCGACCCCTTGTGAGTGGTACGGTGACAAGCCAATACTATGTGAATAACATCATTAATCCAGTTATTGTGCCCCTGCACAAACGACACAGACCTAATTTCATCTTCATGGACAACAATGCTCCAGCTCATCAAGGTTGCATCATAAGGGAATGGCTGCTGGAGGCTTGGGTAGCTAAAATGGAGTGGCCTGCACTTTCTTCAGACTTGAATCCCATAGAAAACCTATAGGATCAGCTGAGTTGCCATGTAGAGGCTCGTAACCCTGCACCCCACAACACCAATGACCTGAGGGCCACCCTTCAAGAAGAGTGGAATGCCATGCCTCAGCAGACAAGAAGTCGACTTGTCAACAGCATGAGATGTCGTTGTCAAGCTGTAACTGATGCTCAAGGGCACATGACAAGTTATTGAGACATTGACATTTTTTGTTGTGGTATACCCACCACTGTTGATGGATTTTCTTTCAATAAATTGAGATGAGGAAATCACCATTGCATGCTTCTACTTATGTAAATGCCCCACTTTCATGATATAATGTCACTGTAGCATGAACTTTTTATATTTTCCATAAATGGCTTTCACCTGAAAGCCAAATATCCTTAACTTTTTGTGAGTAGTGTATATAGAATGTCATGTGATTTGGTGGTGTTGCTGCAAATCCTCAATAACACAGATTGATGTTGGGGTGTGAATTGTGTATTACATCATGAATTTATATGTGTGTCTGGATTTGTGGATGGTTATGCATGCATATAGTATACGTGCAGTACATAGTGTCTGTTCACAAATAATGACCATGTTTACATGCACGCGAATAAACTGGTTATGATTGGATTTCTGGAGTGATCTGATTATTTAGGTGGCCATATAAACAGAATAATGTGGTGAAGGCCATGTTATCGGGATCATTAACTCAAGTGGTTTACCCTCCAATAATCCATTAATTCAGTGTATGTAAACACTACAAAACTAATCACTGCTTTTACCTGTTTATTTCCAGTAATCGGTTTGTTGTGACCATGTAACCACGGTCACTGACTGAATATTTTAACAGTGAAAGGGGAAGGATTATATACGTTTACTGATTTATATTTTCTTTACAGCATCAACAATTTTAAATGTTCCTGGACTACAGTATTTTATCTGTGAGTTTTCATGTGGTAAATTGAGCTAGAACAGTGAGTGAAGCATTTCCCACATATTTCACAGGACTACTGCTTCTCAGCAGTGTGACATTTCATGTGGGTTTTCAACTGAACACGAAACCTAAAACTTTGTCCACATGTTCCACAAGAAAATGGCTTCTCACTTGTGTGAATTCTCATGTGCCTTTTCATAGTACCATGTTGATTAAATCTTTGTCCACATGTTTCACAAGAAAATGGCTTCTCACCTGTGTGAATTCTCATGTGACTTGTCAAATGACTAAGTTGATAAAATCTTTTCCCACATGTTTCACAAAAAAATGGCTTCTCACCTGTGTGAAATCTCATGTGAGTTTTCAAATATCCACCTTGAGTAAATCTTTGCCCACATGTTTCACAAGAAAATGGCTTCTCACCTGTGTGAATTCTCATGTGACTTTTGAAATTACCACAGTGATAAAATCTTTGCCCACATGTTTCACAAGAAAATAGCTTCTCACCTGTGTGCATTCTCATGTGGCTTTTCAAATTACCACAGTGATTAAATCTTTGCCCACATGTTTCACAAGAAAATGGCTTCTCACCTGTGTGAATTCTCATGTGAATTTTCAAATGACTATGTTGATTAAATATTTGCCCACATGCTTCACAAGAAAATGGCTTCTCACCTGTATGAACTCTCATATGAGATTTCAAAGTGTCACGTCGATTACAGCTTTGCCCACATGTTTCACAAGAAAATGGCTTCTCACCTGCGTGGATGCTCATGTGTCTTTTCAAAATCTCATGGCGATTAAATCTTTGCCCACATGTTTCACAAGAAAATGGCTTCTCACCTGTGTGAATTCTCACGTGACTTTTTAAATGACTATGTTGATAAAATCTTTGCCCACATGTTTCACAAGAAAATGGCTTCTCACGTGTGTGAACGCTCATGGGAGATTTCAAAGCATCATGTTGATTACAACTTTGCCAATATGTTTCACAAGATAATGGCTTCTCACCTGTGTGGATGTTTATGTGCTTTTTTAAAATCTCACGGTGATTAAATCTTTGCCCACATGTTTCATTAGAAAAAGGCTTCTCACCTGAGTGAATTCTCTCATGAACTGATAAACTATTCTTCTGCCTGAATCTTTTCCCACATGTTTTGCAAACATATGACTTACCAGTGTGATGTTTTTTCTTTTGGGACTCATTGTTACAGTCTTTTTCATTATCAAAACATGTTACAGACTCTTCACCTGTGTCAGTATCACACTGATTCTCTGAAATGGAGGATTTGTCTACACGGTTACTGTCACTTCTGTTTTTGTGGAGTCTCTTCTTTGGCTCTTCATGTTTACTTGATCCTGGGTTTTCATTCTTACCTGCACCCTGGTCTTGGCTCTCAGTGTCAGGAGAGTTGTGAGAGAGGACATGCTCACTGTCTGGTTCAGTTTCACTGTTGTCATTGTCCTCATCAGCATGCGTCACCATGAAAAAATCAGTCTCTTGTTTCAGTCCAAAGTGTTCTTCCTTCTGACTGGTACAGAGATTTTCTTCCTCTTTAACTTGTGCAGCATCTAGTTCCTCCTGCTGCTGGACAGTGAGAACCTCCTCGTCCTCACATTCACATAGCTGTGGAGCATCTGGAGGGACATAGACACAGAAAATGCTAGTCATAGAAAAAAAAAGTTAGAATACCAGTAATAGAAAAACCAGGAAGAATAAATACATTTTTTTTTTGTTTTTTTGTTTTTTTTTTTGTTACTTATTTGTACTCGTAGGTAGATTTGGTTTGCAGTCTGGTGACAAGCCACCGGCTGCCGGTCGCTGCGTGCGCGAGCGCCCTAAACCTACATGTTTTTTTTTGGTATGCGGGAGGAAACCGGAGAAATCCCGGAGTAAACCCACGCAACACGGGGAGAACATGCAAACTCCACACAGCTCACTGTTGGTCGGGGGCTGGGATCGAACCCACCCATTGACTGGCCAAAAAAGTCACCACGTGGTAACAAATAGTTCTTATCCTTACATGTGATCACTACAGCAGTGATGAATCTGTTTCAGATTCAACAAGTTATTTAAAGGGGATACAATTATTTTTCCACATGCTAACATCGTTACCTGTGGTCAATGCACAGTGCACATTAATAAACAATTTTGTAAATATGCCAGAGTCTGCCAAAAGGCTATTTTTCATCTGTAGTACCTGGACAGATGTTACAAGTTGGCATTAATGACATCCGACACCGGCATTAATGACATCCGACTCCGGCAGTCGGACGTCACGAAACTGAATGTAGAATCGGCGTGTGACTTTGCCAAAACAATGTCTGCCTCTGTAGTATTCTCTGGGCCCCTCCCCAATTGACCAGTAATGACATGTTTAGCCGCTTGTCATCCTTCAACCGCTGGCTGTCTGTGTGGTGTCCTGCAAACAAGGTGGGCTACATTGACATTTGGAACTCATTTTGGGGAAAACCTGGTCTTATGAAACAAGACAGCGTCCATCCCACTTTGGATGGTGCATCTCATTTATCTAACAATCTGGCATCTTTTTTATCCAAATTTCCAAAACCTTGACTACTCAGAGTTGGGACCAGGAAGCAGAGTCGCAGTCTTACACGCCTCTCTGCAGCTCCTCTTTATCCACCACCCCTCAACTTAGCCCCCGTCTTCCCCATCAGAGAATCATTGTCTGCTCCCTCCAAAGCAAATAAAAATATAATATATAAGTATCCCAAAGTGATTAAACAAAAAGTTGGTAAAACTCAAATTAAATGTGAAACCTCTAAACTGAATGATTTGGCCTCTGTTCCTCCTCATAATTTAAAAATTAAATGTGGTTTATTAAATATTAGGTCTCTAACTCCCAAGTCTCTGCTAGTCCATGATCTGTTAATTGATCATCAGATTGATTTAATATCCCTTACAGAGACTTGGTTAGGACAAGAGGATTATGTTGGTTTAAATGAATCAACTTCCTCTGGTTATTTAAACTGTCAAAATCCCAGAAGTTCTGGTCGTGGAGGAGGAGTAGCAACAATTTACCATTCCAAATTACTAGTTAATGTAAAGCAAAAAACATGTTATAATTCCTTTGAGGGCCTGGTCCTCAGTATTGGGCACTTTAGCAATTTTAGGCTAAACCCAATTCTATTTGCCATAGTTTATCGTCCTCCATCAACCTACTCAGAATTTATATCCGAATTTGCTGAATTCTTAGCTGATTTAGTGCTGAAATCAGAAAACAGATAGAATAATTACAGTAGGGGACTTTAATATACATGTAGATGTAGATAGTGATTGCCTTAATGTGGCATTTAATTCAATATTAGACTCGATTGGGTTTTCTCAGAAAGTAGGAAATTCTACTCATTACCTCCACCATACGTTGGACCTTGTTCTGACATATGGCATAGAAATAGAAAATCTGGTTGTGTCTCCTCATAACCCTGTACTGTCAGACCATTGTCTGTTAACCTTTGATTGATTTGATTTGATTGACACAGCCGAAATAAGCTATAGACAGCTTGCTCCTTCTGCAATTGATAGCATGGTAGATAGTGTTACAGCTTCTCTGCATCAGACTCTAGACTTGGTGGCCCCCTTAAAAAAGAAAAAGTCTAATCAGAGATTTCTAACTCCTTGGTTCAACACAGAAACTCGTAGCTTAAAACAGAAGACTCGTCAATTAGAAAGAAAATGGCGCTCCACTAATTTAGATGAAATCTCTTTAGCTTGGAGAAATCATCTTTTGATTTATAAAAAATCTCTTACAAAAGCTAGAACGAGTATTATTCTGCATTAATAGAAGACAACAAGAATAACCCCAGGTTTCTTTTCAGTACTGTAGCCAGGTTGACAAAGAGTCAAGACTCTGTCAATTCTAGCATTCCCTTAGAGCTTATTAGTCAGGACTTTATGAACTTTTTCAATAATAAAATTTCATCCATCAGAGATAAAATCAATCAGATTCCTCCCACCGTAAACTTAAATACAGTAACTATTACAACTCCTTCAATTGATATCTGTCTTGATGAGTTTACTCCAATTGACCTTTTAGAGTTGGACAAAATAGTTTCCTCATCCAAGCCTTCAACTTGTCTTTTAGACCCTATTCCTACCAGGTTATTTAAAGAAGTCTTCCCACTTATTGGTTGCTTTATTCTTCATATAATCAATTCTTCATTAACTTTAGGCCATGTACTGCAGGCTTTTAAAATGGCTGTAATTAAACCCTTACTCAAAAAGCCAATGCTAGATCCAGGAGCTTTAGCTAACTATAGACCAATCTCTAATCTCCTTTTCATTTCAAAAATCTTAGAGTTGTTGCTACGCAATTATTTGACCACCTGCAGGGAAATGGTTTACTTGAAGAGTTTCAATCTGGGTTTAGAATCCATCATAGTACTGAAACAGCCTTAGCGAAGGTCACTAACGACCTCCTCATCGCATCTGATAATGGATTTGTTTCTGTACTTGTCCTTTTAGACCTTAGTGCAGCTTTTGATACTACTGATCATAAAATTCTACTTGATAGATTAGAACACTATGCTGAACTTAATGGAACTTTGCTGCAGTGGTTTAGATCTTATTTATCTGATAGGTTCCAGTTTGTTCATGTCAATAATGAGTTTTCTTTCAACTCAAAGCTCAGTCATGGAGTTCCACAGGGATCTGTGCTAGGCCCTACTCTTTTTAGTTTATATATGCTTCTGTTAGGCAACATTATTAGAAAGCACTGTATACATTTTCATTGTTATGCAGATGACACACAATTATACCTGTCAATGAAGCCAGATGATAGTAATCAATTAGCCAAGTTGGAAGCCTGTCTTAAGGAAATCAAAGCTTGGATGACTTATAATTTCCTGCTATTAAATTCAGATATGACTGAAGTCATTCTTGTTGGTCCAAAAAACCTTAGAAATACCTTTCCAAATCAAACTTTCAGTTTGGATGCGGTTACTCTTTCTCTTAATAGCTCTGTGAGGAACCTTGGAATTATTTTTGATCAAGATCTGTCTTTCAATTCACATATGTATTAAATTTGTTTCTAAGACTGCCTTCTATCATTTGCGTAATATTGCCAAGATCAGGAGCATCTGGTCTCAGAGTGATGCTGAGAAACTGATCCACGCTTTTGTTAGCTCTAGATTAGATTATTGTAATTCTTTATTATCAGGTTGTCCTAAAACATCTTTAAAAAGTCTTCAGCTGATCCAAAATGCTGAGTTTTCAAAAATGCTGAGCAAGAGTTTTAACAGGTACTAGAAAGAGAGATCATATCTCTCCGGTTCTGGCCTCCCTTCATTGGCTTCCCATAGAGTTTAGAATTAAGTTTAAAATCCTTCTTCTTACTTACAGTATTTTTTGGACTATAAGGCGCACTTAAAATCCTTTAATTTTCTCAAAAATCAACAGTGCGCTTTATAATCCGGTGCGCCTTATGTATTAATTCTGGTTGTGCTTACTGACCTCGAACTGATTTTATGTGGTACACGGCGCTCAAAAATCTGTCAAAAATGTTTTAGTACGACTTTGGTAAGCTATGAAGCCAAACCGCTTGATGGATTGTCGGAGCATTACAGTAGCCAGGAGCCTCGCGGAGTAATATGTGCTTCAACATAATGGCCGGATGGCTTTTTCCACAAATCTCCATCCCTATTGATTTGCCCCTCCATGCACGCCCATCTCACCGATACTGTCAAAACCCAAGTGAAGCAAACTAATTCGGAGCTTGCCATCATTCCGGGTGGATTAACCAAAGAACTCCAGCCGCTATATGGTGTCAACAGGTCGTTCAAAGTTAAATTGCTAGTGAGTTACGCCACTATCTGCCAATGGATCGTGGATCGAAACTGCTCCTGTTTAGCTGTAATTAATATTCAAAAATGATATTTTCGGGACAAAAGAATTCAAGCGTCCCGGCATTTGTTTCCATTGTTTACTTCTCGGGGCTGCCGCCGGAGAGCGAGCCATATCGAGTACCGAGCGAGTATCCTGGCCACTATGGCGATGTAAACAGCCACGGACCAAAAAACGTACATTTGCTCGTGGAACAGGTCTTTCACACTCGCAGACAATCGCGCTATATGTGTCTATACTGACTATAGATAGGATTTTCTTTCCATGCACGCAAAAAAAAAAAAAAAAAAAAAAAAAAATTCCCAGATCCGACTACTTCGCGAGGTAGTCGATACCCAAAAGCCGATGGTGTATAGAACACGTATATTAGGATTTGTATGTGAAATTTCGGCATCGAAACTGCTCCCGTTTAGCTGTAATTAAATATTCAAAAATGATATTTTTGGGACGAAAGAATTCAAGCGTCCCGGCATATGTTTACTTATCAGGGCCGCCCCCGGAGAGCGAGCCGTATCGAGTACCGAGCGAGGACCAAGCGAGTATCCTGGCCAGTATGGCGATGAACAGCCACGGACTAAAAACGTTCCACCTGCTCGTGGAACAGGTCATTCACACTCGCAGATAATCGCGCTATATGTGTCTATAATGACTATAGATAGGATTTTCTTTCCATGCACGCAAAAAAAATTTTTTTCCCGGCTCCGACTACCTCGCTTTAATGCACCTTATAATCCGGTGTGCCTTATGTATGAAATTAGACCATCAAATAGACCGTTCATTGATATTGCGCCTTATAATCCGGTGCGCCTTATAGTCCCAAAAATACGGTACCCTTTTTATTTAAAAGATCTGATACTACCATATTATCCTAACAGAGGACTACGCTCCTAAAATGCAGGATTACTTGTAATACCTAGAATCTTCAAAAGGACAATGGGAGGCAGAGCCTTCAGTTATCAAGCTCCTATCCTGTGGAACCAGCTGCCAATCTGGATTCAGGAGTCAGACTCGATCTCTGTTTTTAAGAATAGGGTTAAAACCTTCCTTTTTGATATAGCCTACAATTAGGGAGGGATCATGTGTTTCTGAACCCTCCCTTAGTTATGCTGCTAATAGAGCAGCTAATAGGCTGTCCCCTGGCAGCCCTAGTCAGCCAGGGGACCTCCAATAATGCATTGGGCCTCACTCCGTTCTTCACTCTCAATGAAATATTTTTTTTTTGCTGGTCATTAACATCTGTTTGTTCTCTCCCATAGATTGAGTCCCCATCGTGCTGTTTGCTCTCTACATGTCTGTTCTTTTCATCTTCTCTATCCCCTCACCCCCCAGCCAGTCGCAGCAGATGACTGCCCCTCCCTGAGCCTGGTTCTGCTGGAGGTTTCTTCCTGTTAAAAGGGAGTTTTTCCTCTCCACCGTCGCCAAGTGCTTGCTCACAGGGGATCGCCTGATTGCTGGGGTCTTTCTGCAACTGTGGGGGTTCCCCCTACAGTTGAAAGTGCTATGACTGTTGTTGTGAAATGGTGCTATCTAAATAAATAAAGTTGACAAGTCACACTAACAAGTAGAAACAAACTATTAAAATTACAAGAAACATACAGAAGAACTCATAAAACCAAAAAAAAAACCCATTGGCATTAATAAAAAAAAAAAATTATAAAAACATCCTCATATTATCAAAAACCCATCTCAATACATGATACAGTGGTGTGAAAAAGTATTTGCCCCTTCCTGATTTCTCATTTTTTGTATGTTTATCACACTTAAATGTTTCAGATCAAACAAATTTAAATATTTGACAAAGATGACACAAGTAAACACAAATGCAGTTTTTAAATGAAGGTGTTCATTATTAAGGGGAAAAAAAATCCAAACCTACATGGCCCTGTGTGATAAAGTGATTGCCCCCTAAAGCTAATAACTGGTTGTGCCACCCTCAGCAGCAACAACTGCAATCAAGCGTTTGCGACAACTGGCAATGAGTCTTTTACAGCACTGTGGAGGAATTTTGGCCCACTCATCCTTGCAGAATTGTTGTAATTCAACCACATTGGAGGGTTTTCGAGCATGAACCGCCTTTATAAGGCCATGCCACAGCATCTCAATCGGATTCAGGTCAGGACTTTGACGAGGCCACTCCAAAGTCATTTTGTTTTTCTTAAGCCATTCGGAGGTGGACTTGCTGGTGTGTTTTGGATCATTGTCCTGCTGCAGAACCCCAAGTGTATTTCACCTTGAGGTCAAGAACAGATGGCCGGACATTCTCTTTCAAAATATTTTGGTAGACGGCAGAATTCATGGTTCCATTTACCACAGCAAGTCTTCCAGGTCCTGAAGCAACAAAACAGCCCCAGACCATTACACTACCACCACCATATTTTACTGTTGGTATGATGTTCCTTTTCTGAAATGCTGTGCTGCTTTTACGTCGGCTGTAATAGGACACACACCTTCCAGAAAGTTCAACTTTTGTCTCGTCAGTCCACAGAGTGTTTTCCCAAAAGTCTTGGGGATCATCAAGATGTTTTCTGGCAAAACTGAGATAAGCCTTTATGTTCTTTTTGCTCAGCAGTGGTTTTTGTCTTGAAACTCTGCCATACAGGCCATTTTTGCCCAGTCTCTTTCTTATGATGGAGTCATGAACACTGACCTTAACTGAGGCAAGTGAGGCCTGCAGTTCTTTGGATGTTGTTGTGGGGTCTTTTGTGACCTCTTGGATGAGTCGTCGCTGTGCTCTTGGGGTAATTTTGGTCGGCCGGTCGGACGCTTGATAGCAGTTGTTGCGGCTAAGAATGGCCCAACTAGTTATTAGCTTTAGGGGGCAATCACTTTTCACACAGGGCCATGTAAGTTTGAAATTTTTTTTTTACCCTTAATAATAAACACCTTCATTTAAAAACTGCATTTTGTGTTTACTTGTTTTATCTTTGTCTAATAATTAAATTTCTTTGATGATCTGAAACACTTAAGTGTGACAAACAGCTATTCATAAATTCACGAAGTCTCTATCTATCTAAACCCTATTGAGCATCTGTGGGGCATCCTCAAACGGAAGGTGGAGGAGCACAAGGTCTCTAACATCCACCAGCTCCGTGATGTCATCATGGAGGATTGGAAGAGGATTCCAGTGTCAACCTGTGAAGCTCTAGTGAACTCCATGCCCAAGAGCATTAAGGCAGTGCTGGAAAATAATGGTGGCCACACAAAATACTGACACTTTGGGCACAATTTGGACATTTTCACTTAGGGGTGTACTCACTTTTGTTGCCAGTGGTTTAGACATTAATGGCTGTGTTGTTGAGTTATTTTGAGGGGACAGCAAATTTACACTGTTATACAAGCTGTACACTGACTACATTGTATCAAAGTGTCATATCTTCAGTGTTGTCCCATGAAAAGATATAATAAAATGTGAGTGCTGTACTCACTTTTGTGAGATACTGTATATCTCTCAAGATGGCGGCACGAGTAGACGCAGTGATTCGGGGCTCTCAGCTTTCTTTCTTTGTATTTATGTTTTTGCTTGTGTTTTCTTTTCTAGTTCTAAGACTTGAAGCCTTAATTCAGTGTAATAAGGCTGAAATGTGGGATACTGGAAAGCAGTTCAGACTCTTTGCATTCCCAGTGTCAGACTTCATTACACCAGAGATACAGCGGACCCCTGAGGCTTTCACTCTTCCCCCCGTGGCCTAGGAGATGGAGGAGACACCGTAAACAAAACAGGGGCAAGCGGAACGACCTGCGTGCTAGGCTACAGGCTAACCCACACAGACTGGCTCTTCCCAGTGTCTTCCTCGCAAACGTCAGGTCACTTGCCAACACAAGCTGGACGAAATTTGACTGAGGATCATCTCACGAAGGACAGACAGCTGTGTGGCCATTGTTACGGAGACCTGGCTGGACAGTAACATCCCGGACGCTGCTGTGGAGCTGGAGGGGTCTCTTTGTGCCGGGCAGACAGGACTGCAGCCTCAGGGAAGAGCAAAGGTGGAGGTTTGGTGCTGTATATTCATAACACCTGGTGTACAGCTATGAACATTATTGGCACATACTATTCCACCGATCTAGAGTATCTGGCCGTGAAATGCAGACCATTCAAGTTGGTTAGGGGGTTTTGCTCCACTATTATCGTGGTTGTTTATGTCTCACCACAGCCTAATGCTAAGTTACCATTGGAGGAGCTATACTGCCTGATCAGCAAGCAGATGAACTCCAACCTGGAGGTGGCTGTGATCGTGGAGCAAGACTTTAATCAGGTGGAACTAAACGCAGTGCTTCCCAAACTTCATAAATGCATAAACTTTCCAACCAGAGACACCACCATTCTGGACCAGGTGTACTGTAACATCCCGGGAGCCTATAAGGCTGTAGTAGCCCCACACATGAGCATGTCAGACCACATCTCCATAGAGCTAATCCCAGCCTAAAAACTTCTGATCTGCAGGACTAAACCATCAACCAAAACAATTCAGATATGGACTAAGGAGGCTTCCTCAGCATGACAGGACTGTTTGGAGCACACAGACTGGGAAGTGTTTAAAGAAGGCACAGATCTGGAGGAATACACATCATCTGTCCTGTCCTACATACAGTTCTGCACCGATGCTGTACTTCCCACAAGGTTCTTTGGGGTCTTTCCAAACCAGAAACCATGGCTGGACAGTACAGGACGGCCCCTGCTCAAAGCCCGGAATCCTGCCTATAGGTTTGGTGATAGGCTGGCTTATAGCAGGGCTAGGCAAGAACTGAAGAAAGGCATCCAGCAGGCTAAGCAGAGGTGCAAACAGTGCATTGAGGAGCACTTTGACAACAACAACCCACAAGGGTCAATTTCAGGTCCATCACTTCTTAATCTCTACAGTATATATTGCCACTGGGTGAGGTGAATGAATGAATGAATGAATGAATGAATTTATTCAGTAATGAACATAAGAACAACAAAATATGTAGAACACAAAAGAACAACCAAAAGGGTGTAAGCTGAAGCAGGTGCTTATATAGTGCCTACCCCATTACAATTTGAAAATCAATAACATAAAAATTTAAGTCATACCCAAAATCAACAAAGAAAAGAGGTCATCAAGAGGCACGGCATAAATTTCTATAGTTATGCTGATGACACCCAGCTGTACAGAGTCGTGTCTCCTGATGACCCTGGACCTAACGATTCTCTTTTAAACTGTATTTATGATATTAAACAGTGGATGGCAGACAACTTTTTACATCTCAACAAGGACAAAACGGAAGTTTTAGTTATTGGGACAGAAGCTCAGACAGAGAAACTGTCAGCACATTTACAGATACTGGCAACAAAGTCCTCCAAAACTGTGAAAAATTTTGGAGTAATCTTTGACCAGGATCTTAGTTTTAAACAAAATATTAGAAATGTAACTAAGGCTGTTTTTTTATCATCTTAAGAATATCCCCAGATTGCGGCAGTTTCTCTCTCAAGCTGATGCAGAGACACTTTTAGATGCTTTTATTTCTTCTAGAATAGATTATTGCAATGCTCTTCTTTCTGGTCTTCCTAAAAAGACCACAGCCTCCTACAACTACTCAGCCGCCCGGGCTCTGACCAAGACCAGAAAGAGAGCACACATAACACCCGTTTTAAAGTCTTTGAACTGGCTTCCTGTCAGCTTCAGAATAGATTTTAAGGTTCTTTTATTGGTTTTGACGGCTCTTAATGGTCTTAGTCCTGATTATTTATCAGAAATGCTTTTACATTATGAGCTTTCAAGAACCCTCAGATCTTCAGGTCAAAGTTTTTTAATCATTCCTAAGGTCAGAACTAAAACTCACGGTGAGACAGCTTTCTGTCATTATGGTCCGCGTATGTGGAACAGCCTTTCCAAAGACCTGAGGGCTGCAGAGAATGTGGGTACTTTTAAAACCAAACTAAAGGCCTACCTTTTTGACCTGGCTTTAATTTAGATTATTTTCACATTTTTATTTATTTCCCCCTTTTACCTTTTCTTACACCTTTTATCCTGTTTTAACTATTTTTTAAAAAAAAAAATTTATGCTTTTATCTGTATTTATCCTGTTGTTATTGCTTAGTTTTATGTCTTATTTCCTCTGGTTTTTCATCACTGATAGAGCTTCCACGGTTCAGTTTTAATGTTTTATGTGGTGGTTTTTACTTGCTTTTATATGGTAGGTCAATTAGTTGGTGTGTTGTGAGTGTATGTGTATGTAGGTGTGTGTGGGTGGGTGAGACTGTGCTACGGCTTTTGGTGTATGTTGCTTATTATTTTGTACAGCCCTTTGAGCTGTTACATTGTATGAAACGTGCTTTATAAATAAAGTGTGGTTGATTGCTAGAATATGTGGAGAGGCATCAGGACTATAACTGACTACAAGAACAGCAACAAGCAGGTCAGCTCTGACCCCACCCTGCCCGACACCACATTGAACAACTTCTTCGCGTCCATTGACACATCGAGCTGCAGGGAGACTGTACATCTACCCCAGCTGGAGGAGCAGCACCAGCCTCTCATCCTGCAACTTCACCACGTGACTTCCACCCTGAGGAAGATCAACACCAGCAAAGCAGCAGGACCAGACAAGGCATCGGGCAAAGCACTCAAAGTATGTGCTGATCAACTGGCAGGAGTTTTTCTGGACATCTTCAACCAGTCCCTGCAGCTGGCTATGGTTCCTGTTTGCCTCAAGTCCTCCATCATTGTGCCCGTGCCTAAAAAAATCTGCTGTCACCTGCCTTAATGATTACCAGCCCATAGGGCTGGACTGGCCATCCGGCATACCAGGCATTTGTGGGATTTATTTGAGTATTTCTGTTGGTTTAGGTCGTCCACTGTGTTATCCTGCTGTTAAACTGAAATTTCCCAGTTTGGGATCAATAAAGTTCGTCCATCCGTCCGTCCATCAATCTAGGTAATCCCACTGAGACATGCAGTCTCATTTGCAACAGAGACCTGTTCCCTTAGCCCAGCTGTTAGCATTGCTCTTGCCTCTCCTCTCTTCTCTCCAGCACCTGCATCAGAGCTAGACATTAATGTGGTCCACACATCCACAAAACACGACTGCAACACTCCAGCAAACCGACCTGAACAGCCAGAACTAAAAAAATGGGGAGTCCATACCATGAAAACTGGGCTGTGGCTTGAGGGCTGAAGCTTGTCCTTCATGAGTTACACCCACTGCAGGCCTTAAACTGTCCAGCCGTGGCGCTGTGGCCATCTTTTGGGAGTTGAATTGTGCGTTGATGCGGTCCGTGTGTCCACGTATTATCACAGCGATACTCCAGTAAAATGAAGTTATTTTGAGTGCACCATAAAGACTGGATGGAAACAGTAGCCAGTTTTCAAAAGTTCCACATTTTTTCGTTCTGCTCCACTGTTTTCATTCCAAGGTAATTAAAAGCAATTAACTGTGATAAAAAAAAATTGTCAGTGTTAAGAGGGGTGCTTCATTACCGCGAGGTTAACACGTTAACTTTGACACCACGAGTCAGACATTATAGTTTTACATTCCTATTCTGTCTAACTTTATCACAGGTTTCCTGGTGACATCAAGCAATCTGTACTGAAGCCCCATCATTCTTTGAAACTCTGCAGAAAAAAGTCAGACATTAATAATCCTTCTTAACCAAACACAACTCATGTTTATCAACTTGGTTAGAATGTGACTATTTAGTCATTGATAGTAAAAAAATAATAACTGATGTTCAGATGTAATTGGTAGCAGATGACTGTAGATTTAATTTTAGCGTGTGCAGATTTTAAGTTGCATGAGAAGTCAGTAAAGTTCAGATTCTGGAGTTTACTCCCGTTTACCAACAATAAAAATTCCCAGCATGCATCACTGTACAAATGACTAAACAAACTGTACATCAGATTTATTCATTGTGAGCATCTAGATTGTGTTATAAAAAGATTTTGTTCTCTTCATTTCAGGTTTTTTTTCTTTGTGTCTGCGTGGGTTTACTCCGGGATTTCTCCGGTTTCCTCCCACATACCAAAAACATGCGTTAGGTTAATTGGCATCAAACTGGGGATTCTAAATTGTCCTTAGGTATGACTGTGAGAGCGAATGGTTGTCTGTCTCTCTGTGTTGGCCCTGCGATGGACTGGCGATCTGTCCAGGGTGTACCCTGCATCTTGCCCAAAGATGCTGGAATAGGCTCCAGCCCCCCCCCCCCCGCGACCCAAAAAGGATGAAGCGGAAGTTTATCTGTTTCATTCTCACAATGTCTTTGTTCTCATAGTGTTTACCTTCATGATGACTTCTTGTTTCCAGTCGTCTCTTCTTTGGTTTGGGTTCTTCTTCTTCTTTAGTTGGTCCTGAGTCCACATGCCAGCTTCCTTTCTCATCTTGGATCTCAGTTCCAGCAGAGTTTTGAGAGACGAGCTGCTCACTCTTTGGTTCTGCTTCACTCTGTTGGTTTTCCTCAGGAATAAGAGGCACCATGAAGGTATCGGCCTCCAGCTTCACTACCAGCTGTTCTCCCTCCTGACTGATGCAGAGTTCCTCCTGTTCCTCTTTAACCTGTGGAGGTTCTAGTTCATTCTGTTCTTCTTTAACCTGTAGAGGTTCTAGTTCATTTTGTTCCTCTTTAACCTGTAGAGGTTCTAGTTCATCCTGTTCATTTTTAACATGTAGAAGTTCTGGTTCCTCCTCTTCTTTAACCTGTAGAGGTTCTAGTTCATCCTGTTCCTCTTTAACCTGTAGAAGTTCTGGTTCCTCCTGTTCCAAACCTGAGGTCTGCTCTTGGTTCCAGAACTGCTGGGGGGGAGAAAGCTCATTCTCACAAACATGTTGCTCTGGGAAGTCTAGAGGGAAAACAGATAAAAGAAATCATTCACTAATGGGATTAAAGCAAAACTCAGTTCTAAGGAAATAAATGTCCACCTCTGTTGGTCCTTTTGAGCTGCTGTGAACAGTCAACTTGAGCAGCAATAACACAGTCAGAAGGAATGACCTGATGGAGCCCTCACTGAATTTCTAATTGCTTCTCTACAGACAACAAAGGGAGGAGGGATGAAGAAACACAAGAAAGACTAGGGCTGCCCCGACTAAGGATCTTCCTGTTATGCAGCATGTCTTGGATAACTTTACTTGGATAACGTTGAGCACAAAGTTCATTATGGTAACGCTAGGTTGATGCTCCACCTCCACTCTGATCATCTGCTCAAGTGTGAGGCTCATGTCAGACATGAGGCTCGTGTGACACATGCACAAAATTGAACCTCCCATGGAGGAGATGGTGCTACCAACACAGCATACAGAGATGAAGAGGAAGAAGAACACAAATTAAAAAGAAATGTCATAAGATGAGAATAGAGAAAGATGTTGTTGTTAAAATGGCTAAAGTGGGAGGACGGTCGGTGCACGCCATGAAGGCAACAGCATAGAACCTCTGCTCCCGGCACAGTCATATTGAAAAAGCCCTTAAAACGTGAAAACCTATAGAACCACCAGCTCAAGACGATCAGCTAAAAGGGCAATGGTAAAAGGCAAGTCAAAAACCAAGAAACAGGCTGAAACTACGGAGTTTGATACCGAAGAAACGACGACAGCGTCGGTTTGGCTAGTGCTGGTGCCAGCAAAATGGAGGAAGACGACAGCATTGATTTGAAGGCGATACTGATGGAAATCAGGGGCTTCAGGAAAGAAAATATGCAACAGTCGAATGAAGTTAAAGCAGAAATCAGCAAGATTAATGCAAGACTCGAAACAATGGAGGGACGCATTTTGGAAACGGAGGAACGAGTGGAAACAATAGAGGAGGTGATTACAGAGCTCGTGAAACTCTAGTCTAAGCTACAGGCCCAAATCACCGACCAGGAGGGGCGTTCTCGTAGAAATAATGTACGGATATATGGTGTGATTGAAAACGAAGAGAAAGGCGCTCCGACTATGATAGACTTTGTTGAAAATCTTCTGAGGGAAAAGCTCCAACTGCCCTCGACACTGGACTTGCATATTGAACGCGCACACCGCGCCCTGGCGGCAGTTCCCCCAGCCGGAGCACCACCTCGATCCATCATTGCACGCTTTACCAGTTACAAGAGCAAGGAAGAGGTGCTCAGGAAAACTTGGCAAATGAGGGGATTCCAGTGGAAGGGCAAACAGATTAATCTTGATCACGATTATGCACCTGACGTCCTTAAGCAGAGACAGACATACGCAGAGGCTAAAAAGATCCTAAAACAACGAGGGGTACGTTTCCAGACCCCGTTTCCAGCTAAACTCCGAGTGTTCTACCCAGACGAAACAAAACTTTATAACACCGCTGAAGATGCAACTAAAGACATGTTTGACAGAGGATTCCCAGTCACTGTCTACAAGCCACCGGAGACACTGATGGCACGGATTCAGAAAACAGCGTGGACCACTAAAGGAAGTACAAGAGGAGAGCGACGCGCACCGCTGGATCCGGGCCAGACTGGACCGTCATCAATAAAGGAGAAACTGCAACAATACAGAAGGGAATCCATGTAAAAACGCCAATATAAATCTGCTGTTCAATTTATAACCCAGTTACAGGTAATCTGATTTAATAATGACTTATCCGTGGTTTATTTTATTTTATTTTATTTTTTATTTATTTATTTATTTTTATATATACATGGTTTTTCTATTAAGAGATAATACAATAACTAAACACGAGAAATGAGTGAAACCTAAGACTTATTGCCAATCTAAATCAGCTGCCGGGAAATGGCTGTTCAGGCATAATATGGAGGAAAGGCGTGACGATGGACGCTCCACTAGAGGGCCCACCCTGACGCAAGTGGCTTACCCTCTTAAAGACTCACAACATCAGGTCTTACAGGGTTTGTTTTTCTTTAAACCCCACAAACCGCCCTCCCCCCTGACTGCACAACAACCACTGCTGCCTCTAAAGAAATCAAGTCCTGCTGCCCACTCCCCACTCCACCAACACCCCCCCACTCCCAACACACAGCCCCCCATCCTGACCCTGACCAGGACCCAGGTGAGGACGGAGCTGAGGAAGATCAAAGCGAGGAAGGCGCCGGGACCGGACGGCATCAGCGCAAAGCTCCTCAAGTCCTGTGCAGACCAGCTGTGTGGGATTGTGACGTATATCTTCAACATGAGCCTGAAACTGGGGAGGGTACCACAGCTGTGGAAAACATCTTGTGTGGTACCTGTACCAAAAACTTCCCACCCCAAAGACCTGAACAGCTACAGACCGGTGGCCTTGACGTCCCACTTGATGAAGACCCTGGAGAGACTGCTCCTTGCTCACCTCCGCCCCCTGGTGGAACCAGCGATGGATCCACTCCAGTTCGCCTACCAGCATGGCATTGGGGTGGAGGATGCGGTGATCTTCCTCCTTCACCGTTCTCTGTCCCACCTGGAGAAGCCCGGGAATATGGTGAGGATCATGTTCTTTGACTTCTCCAGTGCTTTCAACACCATCCAACCGATGATCCTGAAGGACAAGCTGCTGCGCGCAGGGGTGGACCAGCACCTGTCATCATGGATCCTGGACTACCTCACGAACCGGCCTCAGTTTGTGAGAACCCGGGACTGTGTGTCCGACACGATCATCAGTAGCACGGGGGCCCCCCAGGGAACGGTGCTGGCTCCCTTCCTGTTCACTCTTTATACTGCGGACTTCTCACACAACACAACACATTGCCATCTACAGAAGTTCTCTGATGACTCTGCGATCGTTGGCCTCATCTCCAATGGAGATGAAGCTGAGTACAGAGGGCTTATCCAGGACTTCGTGGACTGGTGCCATCGGAACTGCCTCCAGATCAACGCGAGGAAAACTAAGGAGCTGGTGGTGGACTGCCGCAGGCATGGGCAGCCCCTCACAGTACCAGTAAATATACAGGGAACAGACATCGAGATGGTGACATCCTATAAGTACCTGGGTATTCATCTGAACAATAAACTAGACTGGTCACACAATACTGATGCACTCTACAAGAAGGGACAGCGCAGGCTGTTCCTGCTGAGGAGACTCAGGTCTTTTGGTGTACAAGGGGCGCTGCTGAAGTCATTCTATGACACGGTGGTGGCATCAGCCATCACTTTTGGAGTGGTCTGCTGGGGCAGTGGCATTACTGCAGCCGATAGGAAGAGACTGAACAAACTGATTAAGAAAGCTAGCTCTGTCCTGGGGCAGCGCCTTGATCCGATGGAGGAGATAGGAGAGAGAAGGACGGTGGCTAAACTGTCATCTCTGCTGGAGTCCGAGTTCCACCCTATGCAGGACATACTGAATGCACTGAGGAGCTCATTTAGCAGCAGACTACATCATCCCAGGTGCACAACCGAGAGGTTTCGTAGGTCCTTCCTACCAACGGCTGTCAGACTGTACAACCTAAGCAGGGCTGCTCGCAGAGATAGCAAAAAGACGTAACAAACTAATAGTTTTTTGAATGCAAAAGATGCAATAGACTTACACAATGGTCCCCTCCGGCATACAACTAGGAACTTACCGGTCGCTATGGAGGGTGAGAATATGTATGGGCACATAATCATACCATGTAGGATAACTAAGTAGACGGTTATGCTGTTTCATTCCATCTAGCAACAATGCTCTGCACTGTGTGTGTTTATATATTTACATATTTATTCCATCTAGCTACAATGCTCAGCACTGGGTGTGTTTATATATTTATATATCTACATATTATTCCATCTAGCTACATTGCTCCGCACTGTGTGTGTTTATATACTTGCATATTTATTCCACCTAGCTGCAATGCTCCGTACTGTGGGTGTTTATATATTTACATATTTATTCCATCTAGCTACAATGCTCTGCACTGTGTGTTCATATATTCATATATTTATTCCATCCAGCTACAATGCTCTGCACTGTGTGTCTGTGTGTGTGTGTATATATATATATTTTATAGTAATACGTACATATGTATATTAGCTGCTCTTGCTTGCTTGTTTTTTTGTTTTTTTTTTTTTCTTGCCTTCTGATTGTTGCTCTGAGTGTTGCTATCCCTGTGCTGTTGCAATCCTGGAATTTCCCCGTTGTGGGACTAATAAAGGCTTATCTTATCTTATCTTATCTTAAACGGAAATCCTGTTTTATTTCCTCAAATGTTTGTTATTGTTTTGTTTGGCTGCAGTTCAGAGCAGCACTGTTTGGACAAGTGGTATACTTATGTTTATTAAGGAAGAGAAAAAGAAAAACAAATTATAGCCAACAATCAGACTATCAATGTCATCTCCTTTAATGTAAATGGAATTATCAGCCCACAAAAAAGGTCCAAAATACTCTCCAAACTCAAAAAAGAAAAGATACATGTGGCCCTTCTGCAAGAAACGCATGTATTAGACCAAGAACTCAAAAAGCTTAAACGAGGTTTTTATAAGTATGTCTATGGATCATCATACAAACTTGGCCACCGTAGAGGTGTTGCAATTCTCATTTCACAACAGATTTGTTTTGAATATTTATCTGACAAGAAGGATAAAGAGGGGCGATATATATTGGTAAAAGGAAAAATTGATGGCTCATTAGTAACTATTCTCAACATATACGCACCACCAGGAAGTAATTGGAATTTTTATAAACAGATGTTCGAAATGATGGTATCTGAAACTGAAGGAATGTTGATATGTGGAGGAGACATGAATGTACGGTTGTCAAAACTGGACAGTTCTAAGAATGACTCCGCACAAAAAAAATCAATAATAAAGAAAATAAACAGTATCATGAGTGAAACCGGAATTATCGATATCTGGAGAGATTTTAACCCTTCTGGACGCGATTATACACATTTTTCTGCCCCCCATTCTACATATTCGAGAATTGATTACTTCTTCACATTTAATAAAGACAGATATAAGATTAAAACAAGTGATATTGGCACAATTGATCTGTCAGATCACTCTCCAATATATCTATCTATCTGTATGAATGATACTCGCAAAACCACAACTTGGAAACTTAATTCCAATATTTTGAATGATTCAAAAATGAAAGAGAAATTAAAAGAAGAAATTGATGAATACTTTAAGGAAAACGATAATGGGGAAGTGTCACCATCCATTTTATGGGATGCTTTTAAAGCAGTTATAAGAGGCAAAATTATTGCCAGCACCTCTTTCATTAAAAAACAAAAAAAAGAAAAACTCGAAAAATTACAAATGGATCTTAAGGAACTACAAAGACAACACAAAACTACTTTAAACAATGACAAACAATATGAAATAAAAAGATTACAAAAAGAAATTGATAACATATATTCTGATGAAACGCAAAAAAAGCTTATCTATCTTAAACAAAATTATTATGAGGCTGGAGGGAAGTCAACAAAATGGCTAGCTTTTAAACTAAGAAAACAACAGGCTGATAACACAATTTATAGAATAAAAAATCCCAAAACTGGGATTACACATGATGATATTACAGAAATTCAGGAGAGTTTTGTAACCTATTACAAAGACCTTTACTCACAGCCTAAATTAAACAATGGTGACCACATTGAAATCTTTTTAAGTTCACTAAATCTCCCCGGTGTCACTGAACAGGAGAACAGTAACCTAATAAAAGAAATCACAAATAAAGAAATCAATGATGCAATTACAAGACTAAAACCACATAAAAGCCCTGGCCCAGACGGCTACTCTGGTGAATGGTATAAGACCTACAGGGAGGAATTAATTCCAAGACTGAGGGAAGTGTGTAACTGGGTATTGAAGGGAGGGGATCCACCTCCCTCATGGAAAGAAGCGATTATCACTGTCATCCCAAAAGAGGGAAAAGATAAATTGAATTGTAGCCAGTATCGACCAATATCAGTCTTAAACTTAGACTACAAAATATACACGTCCATAATAGCAAAGCGACTTGACAATATTATACCCAGACTTATTAATCATGATCAAACTGGTTTTATCCGCCAGAGGCAGACTCAAGACAATATTAGAAGGACCCTCCACGTTATACACCATATTAAAAAAAATAAGATTGAGGCATTGCTTATGGGTTTAGACGCTGAAAAAGCATTTGACTCAGTGAGATGGGCATTTCTTTACAAAGTTTTGAATAAATTTGGATTTCACCATATAATCATTAAGGCCATCCAGGCAATTTACCACAAACCAACAGCCAAAATAAAAATAAATGGTAGTCTTTCAAAACCAGTCTCACTTGAAAGATCATGTCGCCAGGGCTGCCCCCTTTCACCAATTTTATTCATTTATTGAACCGCTTAGCCAATACATTAGACAAGATAATTTAATTGAGGGAATTGATATACATGGGGACATTCAGAAGATATCACTTTTTGCAGACGATGTCCTAATTTATTTAGGTCAACCAAATAAATCTCTACCTAGATTGATGGAGATATTAGAGCAGTTTGGATCACTTTCAGGTTACAAATTAAATATTGAAAAAACACAAATTATGACCTTAAATTATCAACCCTCAATGGAGTTAAAAAATAAATACGATTTTAAATGGGACACAGACTCCATGAAATATCTTGGCGTGATATTAAGTAGAGACACTGGAAAGTTGTTTGAAAAGAATTATGGCCCATTAAATTCCAAAATAAAATCGGATTTAAGAAAATAGAGTCTAATACCAACTTTAGGACTAATTAATAGAATAGAATCAATAAAAATAAACATTTTACCCCGATTACTTTACCTTTTCCAAACTCTCCCAACTGAAGTGTCAAAACAACAATTTGTAGAATGGGACAAGTTGATTTCCCGCTATATATGGCTTGGGAAAAAACCTCGAATAAGATACAGTACATTACAACTGCCAAAGGACAGAGGTGGCTTATCTTTGCCATGTATGAAGGACTACTACTACTCTGCCCAATTAAGACCATTGGTTTGCTTATGTGATCCAATGTTCAAATCTAGGTGGAAAGATATAGAGGAAAAAGCCACTAAGGGCCCCCCTATACAAGCAATGATAGCAGACAGGAAATTGCAATCACATTTGAAAGACCCGGATAATCCCTGGCTAAAATTCACTTTTAAGATTTGGAATGACGTAAGTAGAGAGAACAAACTAACCAAGACTGAAATGATGTTAAGATGGTGCGCTTACGACACAGAATTTTTACCAAACCGTAATGACACAAGATTTCAAAAATGGACGTCAATGGGGCTCACTTCATACTTCACATTTAACCACAAGGGGGAGCTAGCAGACTTCCAAACCCTTAAATCAAAAAAGGGGCTAAATAACCAAGACTTTTTTAGGTACCTACAGTTGAGACATAGATATAATGAAATTATAAGGACCAAGACTGATAAGGAGGATAATAAAATTCTAAATATATTTCAAATGGCCTTTAGCACTACTACTGTTCAGAAAATTATAGCAAGATTTTATCAGGGACTTCAAGCAAACAAATCCACCAATACCCTATATATTAAGAAGAAATAGGAAAAAGAAATAGGATCAGCAATAGATGATAGTGACTGGGAATCATTATGTACAGTGCAATGGAAAACTACTTATTCAACTATTTGGAGGGAATTTGGATGGAAAAATTTAATTCGTTTCTTTATCACCCCAGTCCAAAAAAAAAACACCAAAATTTAGGTACCGGTTGTTGGAGACTATGTGGAAATGAAGAGGCTAATCATTATCATGTATTCTGGGCCTGCCCAAAAGTTACCCCATTTTGGAAAGACACACATAAGTGCCTGGAAAAGGTTTTCTCTACCCATGTCCCCTTTGACTTCCTGTACATGTTCTTAGGTTTGGAAATTCCTAACATAACCTCATTTGCAGATAAATATTTAATGAGAATTGTACTATTGTCAGCAAAGAAAGTCTTAATGAGAAAATGGCTCCAAACAGACATACCAAAAATTCAGGATTTACATGATATGGTATACCAGATATTTATGATGGAAAGGATTACCATGTCTTTACGACTACAAAAAGATAAATTTGATAAATACTGGCTTAAATGGACCCAATATACAGGAAATCAAAGGAGAGACTTTAAGTAATCTATCCCATTGAAGGGAAGAAAAGAGCAAAACCGAAAAAATTTAATACCACTTGTCCACTGTTCAGTTTATTTGTTTATATGTTATTTTTTATACTGAAAAAAAAAAACTTATGGGAAGATTAATCAAGGGCATTTTCTTGTGTATTATTTTTTTTATTTACCTTTCCTTTGTAATAAAGTACTGCTCTCAATGTAAACAATCTGACCAAGACCACCAATAAAAATATAATTGAAAAAAAAATGGCTAAAGTGGCTCTTGTTTTTCTTCTCTTTTATACAGTGCATCCGGAAAGTATTCACAGTGCTTCACTTTTTCCACATTTTGTTATGTTACAGCCTTATTCCAAAAGGGATTAAATTCATTTTTTTCCTCAAAATTCTACATACAATACCCCATAATGACAATGTGAAAAAAGTTTTTTTTTTTTTAATTTTTGCAAATTTATTAAAAATAAAAAACTAAGAAATCACAAGTACATAAGTATTCACAGCCTTTGCCATGAAGCTCAAAATTGAGCTCGGAAGCATCCTGTTTCCACTGATCATCCTTGAGATGTTTCTACAGCTTAATTGGAGTCCATCTGTGGTAAATTCAGTTGATTGGACATGATTTGAAAAGGCACACACCTGTCTATATAAGGTCCCACAGTTGACAGTGCATGTCAGAGCACAAACCAAGCATGAAGTAGGGCTGGGCGATGTGGCCAAAAAATAAAATCTCGATTTTTTTGGTCATCTTGGACGATCACGATATTAATCGATTTTAATCAATTAACTCAACACACATGTATTTCAAAAGGAGCTTGATTTATTAAAAAATAAATCTTGTGCAAACAAAAATATTCTACAAACATATCAGTGTTGCTGACAAAGCTTGTTTGGATTATAGGCGAAAGCTCAAACACTTCATATGTCACACAAATGACGGCTCAACTTTTGCTACAATTCTGCAAATAAATATGTTATACATATTTTAGAATAAAAAGAAAAAATGTAAACTTAAACATTAATAACATGAACCATGTGCAAAAAAGTGCATAATTTGCTGGAAGGTCACAATCAACTGTCAAAGTCAAAAACTAATATCTTAAAACTACAATGAAACTAGTTCTTGTAAACATGTGAAATACTGCCTCTTGTGCAAAAAAAGGAACTTAAGCAGCACCAACTTCATAAACTTTAGATATGTTTTACCTTTGACGCATCACCTATTTATACTGTGCATAAACACTGCATCAGCTTTGATTGCTTTAAACTCTTAGATTTCTTGCAAGAAAAACAAGCCTGTCAACTGACTCTGGCTTAAGACAAGCTCTAGTGCACGTTACAATGTTTCCCCCCTGTACTAAATACCCTTTCAGATGGGGCACTTGTTGCGGGTATTGAGAGGTACTTTTTTGCCAGTTTACTAAGTCTGGGAAAATGTGTTTCGTGCTGTTTCCACCATGTAAGTGGGTCTGAATCTGCATCAGTTTCAGGTGCCAGCAAGTATGCTGACAGCTCACCCTTAACTTTAGCTTCATAGGTCTTTGTTTCAGCCTCAACTGGAGTCTTTTTAAAGAAGCTGCTGAGGGATTTCTTCATCTTTGTTGGGGGGTTCAACAACCTGACTCTCAAATTTGTCTTTATCTGCAGCATGAGTAACTGGTATGCCTCTGTAATGCATGGTGGAACAGAGTTCTGCAATGGTTCTCTCTCTTAGTTTTGCAATCTTGTCTGGCTCAATGTAAGTTGTGCGGAACCTGGAATCTAGTAGTGAGGCAAGGTCAATGAGGTCTTGTGTGGTTTGATCACTGTATTTTTGGTTAAGATATTTCAGCACATCTGTTTTGATTTGTTTTGTGAGCTCAGTATCATCATCATCCGACTTCAGCAAACTGTTGTTAAACAGATGAAGGGTTGGTTTTATGAAAGAGATGCTCACATATGTCTCACCAGACAATGCATCAGTAAAGTCATGTAATGGCTTTATGGCTTTATTTACTGACTCTAAAACATCAATGTCCTGCCAGGTTGGCACTAAGTGCCTTGTTTTCTTATCTGCACCCAAGATTTGTCCAATTGCCTTCTCCTGCTCCAGTATACGCTCAATCATCTGCTGACGTGATCCCCATCTTGTAGGTGATTCTGAGATGAGCTGATGTTCAGGGAGGCCAAGTTCTGTTTGCACCACTGCCATGTCTCTCCGCTTCTTCCAACTAAAGGAGAAGGCACTGATGACTTTCTTGCAGACTCCTACGGCACGTTCGATGCGAGCATCCTTACAAGCATTCTCTGTAAAGAAAAAGAATGATTAATACACTTAGCATTACTAGAGTATACACAATATCAACAACTCCTTGCTGATGTATAGTAATGTCAATAAAAATATTGTTATTAATGCAATATTACATAAATTTGTATGTGGTTGTCATAAATGAATCAAGAATATACCACCGCTTAAAAAAAGTGGTATTATAGGAGAAAATAAATTTTTAAAAAAAACCCTGTAAATTAAACAAGTAATATTATGCCTGATAATGTTTAGTAGGTGTTGCTTTAAATTTTAATAGTATAGATTTATGTTGTATTTTAAATGATGGTGCACATTGCATTTTACTTGCCTATTGCGTTGTGGAGCCTGTGTCCAAAGCAGCTGAGGTGGGTCCACTGGTTTAGCTTCAGGGCCTTCATCATATTTGTGCCACTGTCAGTAGTCATACACACCATTTTCTCCTCATCCAACTTCCACAGTGCCAAGGAGTCTTTGAGTCCCTGTGCAATGAGCTCTCCAGCGTGATCTTCAGGAAAGTAGGTGGTTTGTAAACAGCAGCTGTTCAGACTCCAGTTCTCGTCGATATAATGCACTGTTAAACTCAAGTACGGTTGAAGAGATCGACTGGACCAAAGGTCTGTAGTAGCAGAAAAAAATAAAACTGTGTCCAGCTTTTCATAAAGCGCTTGTCGTGTTTCGTTGTACAGTTTTGGTAGTGCAACCTCCGCAAAGTATTTACGACTCGGTGGTTGGTATTTTGGATCCCAAACTTTTAGCATGTGGAGAAAGCCAGGCTTCTCTACGGTGTAAATAGGCGCCATATCCATCCCTAAATGAACAGCAATGGCTTCAGTCATCTGCTTCCACCGTGCCCCTTACTTATCGTATGGCACGACACTAGAAAATGATGCGGCTAAAGTTTGTTGTTTCTTCGCGGCGTGACCTTGTTTGCTTTGGCTAGTGCTAGCCATGCTGCACTCCCGTAGCTGCGAGCACTCCTCCCATTCTTTAGGGTGCCTCTGCCGGAGGTGCTGATAGAGGTTAGTTGTGCTGCTGCTGCTCTTCGTTTTCACAGTTTTTCTGCAAACCTTGCACAGGACTGCAGTTTGCTCTGCGTCGGTCTTGTCAAAGCTGAACCACTTCCATATAATCGAGGTAATATGAGTCCCTTTTCTCGCTACCAACTCTTCGGGTTGTGCTGTGTCCGCCATGGCCGGAGCATGAGTGCTTAGGCGGAAGGAGACAAGAGGTGGAAGGAGACAAGAGGCGGAAGCATACGCCAATGCTCAAGTCATAAAAGGCAGAAGAAGAACCCGTATTTTATTTATTTAAGGTCACCTCGATTTTACGATTTAGCAAATTTTCAAATCGTCAACTTTTAAAAAGGCGAATTAATCGAATTAATTCGATTTATCGCCCAGCCCTAGCATGAAGCATTAAGCATGATGAAGCTGAATTTCTACAGCTGCATCATTGAGAGTATGCTGACCAACAGCATCACTGCGTGGTACGGAAACACCACTGCCCTGGAGCGCAAACGCCTGCAGAGAGTGGTGAAGACAGCGGAGAAGATCATCAGGACTCCACTCCCCTCTCTGCAGAGCACCTACCACCGCAGAGTCCAAAAGAGAGCTGACGTCATCCTCTGGGACCCCAGCCACCCCCAACACAGACTGTTCACAGTTCTACCCTCAGGTCGGAGGTACAGAAGTGTGAAATGTCGGACAAACAGACTGAAAAACTCCTTCTTTCCCACTGCCATCAGACTCACGAACAGACAACAACTCCCAAAACTCTGTAACACAGCTTTGTATATAGGAACTCACACACCGGCTGCTAAATTTGCACACTGCTCACCTGTACAGTAGATATACGTAGTATCACCTGTCTGATGTCCATATCATCTCTGCTGCTACTTACCAATAATTTGTAATTATACACTGCTTGTTGCACAATGCTCATTTGCACACTGTACATAGGTTCATGCCATCTCAGGTTCACATCATCTCTGATATCAATATACCACTATCACTTTAGTCATCTGGTGACTTCATTTTCATTCCTCTACTGCCTAACTGTGTATTGGTGTATGTGTCTTAGCATCCATCAGTACTAGGATTG
The DNA here is from genome assembly GCA_020510985.1 of Pholidichthys leucotaenia. Classification (NCBI taxonomy): domain Eukaryota; kingdom Metazoa; phylum Chordata; class Actinopteri; order Cichliformes; family Pholidichthyidae; genus Pholidichthys; species Pholidichthys leucotaenia. The sequence goes on from CM035841.1 coordinate 125,126,241, forward strand.
AGTGACTGTGTTAGTGTGTCATGACCTATTAGAATTGTTACCTCCGCCAGGAGGTTATGTTTTTGCCGGGGTTTGTCTGTCTGTCTGTTGGTTAGCAAGATAACTCAAAAAGTTTTGGACGGATTTCGATGAAACTTTCAGGCCTTGTTGAAAATGGTACAAGGAAGAACTGATTAAATTTTGGGGATGATCCGGATCACCGTCCAGAAGAAAACCGCCATTACGGAAAATGCCATTTTCGTGAATAACTACTGAACCACTAATCCTATCATTGTCAATCCAATTGCTAGTCATATGTTTTCGTGGTCAAGGAATCTGAAAACATACACACAAACACTGTATGGGCGGAACTGTGGCTGCCATTACGGAAAATGTCATTTTCGTGAATAACTACCGAACCACTAATCCTATCATTGTCAATCCAATTGCTAGTCATATGTTTTCATGGTCAAGGAATCTGAAAACGTACACACAAACACTGTATGGGGGGAACTGTGGCGCTTGGCGGAGGTCTGCGTTCTCCGAGTGCTTTTCTAGTTGTTTCTGTACCTTTAACTTGGCATTCGTTCAGACAGCAAAGTAAGAATTTCATTGCTCAGGAAATGTAGCATTTCTTAACTGTGCACATGATAATAAAGCCTTTGAATCTCTTGAATCTCTTGAATGAAGTCAAAGGAATTATCTGTAGACCTCCAAGACAGGGTTGTCTCGAGGCACAAATCTGGGGAAGGGTACAGAAACATTTCTGCTGCTTTGAAAGTCCCAATGAGCACAGTGGCCTCCATCATCCGTAAATGGAAGAAGTTCGGAACCACCAGGACTCTTCCTAGAGCTGGCCAGCTGTCTAAACTGAGCAACTGGGGGAGAATGGCCTTAGTCAGCGAGGTGACCAAGAACCGAATAGTCACTTTGTCAGAGCTCCAGCATTTCTCTGTGAAAAGAAGAGACCCTTACAGAAGGACAACCATCTCTGCAGCAATCCACCAATCAGTATGGTAGAGTGGCCAGATGGAAGCCACTCCTTACTAAAAGGCACATGACAGCACACCTGGCATTTGCCAAAAGGCACCTGAAGGACTCTCAGACCATGAGAAACAAAATTCTCTGGTCTGATGAGACAAAGATTGAACTCTTTGGTGTGAATGCCAGGCGTCATGTTTGGAGAAAACCAGGCACCGTCCATAACCACGGCAATATTGGTAGCAGCATCATGCTGTGGGGATTATTTTCAGCAGCAGGAACTGGGAGTCTAGTCAGGATAGAGGGAAAGATGAATGCAGCAATGTACAGACATCATGGATGAAAACCTGCTCCAGAGCGCTCTTGACCTCAGACTGGGGTGACAGTTCATCTTTCAGCAGGAAAACAACCCTAAGCACACAGCCAAGATACCAAAGGAGTGTCTTCAGGAGAACTCTGTGAATGTCCTTGAGCAGCCCAGCCAGAGCCCAGACTTGAATCCAACTGAACACCTCTGGAGAGATCTGAAAATGACTGTACACCAACGCTTCCCAGCCAACCTGATGGAGCTTGAGAGGTGCTGCAAAGACGGATGAGCGAAACTGCCCAAAGATAGGTGTGCCAAGCTTGTGGCATCATATTGGGGCAGCGGTGGCGCAGGTGTAGTGTGACTGACTACTGATCGGAGGGTCATGGGTTCAATTCCCGCTCTGTCTGCTGTCCGCTTGTCGAAGTGTCCTTGAGCAAGACACTGAACCCCCAGTTGCTCCTGGTGGCCTGGTTAGTGCCTGTGTGTATGGCAGCTCTGCCGCCATCAGTGTGTGAATGGGTGGACTGCAGGATCTGTAAAGTGCTTTGGTCATCCTAGATGAGAAGAAAAGCGCTATATAAATGAACACCATTTACCATATTCAGAAAGACTTGAGGCTGTAACTGCTGCCAAAGGTGCATCAACAAAGTATTGAGCAAATGCTGTGAATACTTATGTATGTGATTTCTTAGTTTTTTTATTTTCAATAAATTTACAAAAATTTCAAAAAAAACTTTTTTCACATTGTCATTATGGGGTAATGTGTGTAGAATTTTGAAGAAAAAATAAATTTAATCCCTTTTAGAATAAGGCTGTAACATAACAAAATGTGGAAAAAAGTGAAGCGCAATGAATACTTTCCGGATGCACTGTAGATGGTCACATTGAATAAATCTGATTTAGAATTTGTTTAATCATTTGTACAGTGATGCATTATGGGAATTTTTATTGTTGGTAAACAGGAGTAAACAAAAGGTTTAAAAGGCTCAAAAGCTGTAGCCCAGGGGTGTCCAATCATGTGCCATGGAGGGCTAAGACCCTGCAGGCTTTACCTCCAACCAGTGTTTTCAACAGCAGATTTCACTGAATTCTTCCCACTGATTGCTGATAAGTGAGAACACCTGCTGAAGAGACTGGGTAGAAGAGAAAACCTGCTGGGTCTTGGCTCTCCATGGCACATGATTGGACACCCCTGGTGTAGTCGATATATAGGCACTCACACGTTAGACTTTGACCAATATAAAAGGGACTGAACGGCACTAAGATTTGTTTGATTGTGTGAATATTAATTACAGAATTAATGAAAATGAATGGGACATCCAATATTAGTGACTGTTTCAGAACCCTTATTTATTTTTTGTCAGATCACTTATTTGTCTGATCTTTCATGACTTATATTCACAGATGTTGTATCTAGCGCTTTGGGGAATGGGAGTTGTTCAGTCATCATTATAATTGTTTTAGTTCAGGGTTTCCTCTGGTAACATTTCTGGGTGGCGGTCCGCCATGCTTGAAATTATGCCGCCACTCTATGAGGAAATATAAATTTAAGAAAAAAATATGAAGGAATGTCAGTCCGCAAGGGCACACACAAACAATGCGCGTGACCATCATTTGCGCGAAGTTCAGAAGTACCCCGCCCGCGTGACCGCTCCAGCCGCAGGCAGAGTGTCTCACTAGCGTCACTGTCCGAGAGAAACATGAGCTTATTAAAGTACTTTAAGTGGAGAAAAAAAGCAGAAGAGGTACAGTATGCAAGCAGTGAAGGCATTTATCATGGTTTTAACCCGCTGGTAACAGGAACAATCATGGACGAGTCGCTTAGCTAACAGGTGTGGTTAGGAGCTCGAGTTGATTCATTTCTTTTTAGTTTTTTTTTTTTTTTTTTTTCTTATTTCAGACAAGAATAAAAAGGTGATGTTTTACCTTTACCTTAGTTAATATTAATTAACTAATTCATGTTCATTATTATGTACCTGGCAAGTTAAGATGGAAGGAAACCGGGAAAACCGATAAAAAAATCTTTCACTCATGGGATTAAAGCAGAACTCAGTTCTAAGGAAATAAATGTCCACCTCTGTTGGTCTTTTTGAGCTGCTGTCAACAGTCAACTTGAGCAGCAATAATACAGTCAGAAAGAATGACCTGATGGAGCCCTCACTAAAACTCTAACTGCTTCTCTACAGAGAACAGAGGGAGGAAGGATGAAGAAACACAAGAAAGACTAGGGCTGCCCCATCTAAAGATTTTCCTGGTCAACCAGTAGTCACAATTTAAAGCAAATAGTCCAATATTTGTAGCACTTTTATGACAGATATATTAATTTAATCAACTGGAATGGTGGCTTCGTTGGTAGAGCATCCGCCCCACAACCGGGAGGCCAGGGTTCAAATCCCACCCGGGTCATACCAAAAGACTATATAAAAATGGTACTTTCCATCTTCTAGCTTGGCGCTCAGCATAATAGAATGGGGAAAGGAAAGTTATGCACAGAGATACCAGAGGATTGATCCCCCCACTATAGCTTTCACTACTTACAGTAGTTGTGTGGCCTATGGTCAGAGAAATGGAGATAGGAACCGCCCCCATACACCATATGGTGTCCCACATGCTGTGGAAGGGAATTAACTAACAAACTAAGTTAAAATGACTAAAATTTACAAAGTCAATGACTTCAATCTGTCAGCAGCCTTCAGACAAACCAAACGTGACATTTGGATTTCAAAATAAAGGAGGTTTTTCCTGCTGTCTGGGTGGTGAGGAGAGTTCTAAAAAAAACAAAACAAAAAACAAAAAAAACTATAAATATATAGAAATATTATAACAGAAACAACTGCATCTTTGGTCATTTAAGTGAATTTGTTTCATTAAACACAACTTTATTAATATTTTTTCCTTTGAAATCAGAGTTAAATTATTGTTCTGTTCTAGCTCTGGAAAGTTATGTTCAAAAATGTAAATTGTTATAAGGAAAAAGTAAAAAAAAAAATACCACAGTCTGTTTCAAATTCATTAAAAAAAAACCAGTAATTTTATTTTAAAAAATAGACAAAAATTAGCCATAAAATAATCCACAAATTTATAATAGTCTCAAATGTACAAGAAAAGTCAATTTTACAGGAGGAAATTACAAAGTTGAGGAAAATGGTTGCAAATTTAGGTAAATTTACAGAGAAAAGTAGAAAACTACCAGAAAATTGTTATAAATTTTGGAGAAAAAACTCAAACCTTCATGAGTGAAGTCATTACTTAAGTTTTTAAGTAGGTACTCTTTGTACCCTTATTAACTCAACTAGAAATTTTTAGTTGTCTACTTTTAATTATTAATTTCAAAGCACTGCTTTTACATGAGTAGAATTTCTGGCTACTATACCCACCTCTGATCATATAATTTAAGTATGCATGAGTAAATTACTATTATGAAAGTTTGTTTTTTTTATCCCTTCCCTACTCTCTCATTGGTAAAAAAAACAACAACAACAACAAACAAACCAAAAAAACACGAATAAAAATGCAAAAAATACACATTTTTGTCATTTATGTAAACCATGACAAAAAAAAAATCCTGCAGGACAAAACATGACACTTGATATTTATTAACCTGTTTGTATACCACCATAGACAGCGAGAGAACCTGAATTAGACAGGGCTCAGAGAGGGAAAGATGAGACAGAAGAGAGGAGCCAAGGAGAGGAAAGTGTTCAGGCAGAGGGTGCAGGAGAGGTGAGAGCAGAGGAAGGAGAGAAGGATGACATTACTAAAAAGTCCAAACACAGGACGTCTGGGTGGGACCATAACTGGCCCACTATTCCAACATTCAAGCCTCGGTTGTACAATACGTCAAATGGTAAGTTTCATATGATAAGTTACTGTGCAAAATTAAAAAAGACATAAATAGCATAAAATTAACATATTCCGGTTACAATAGTGTCATGTGTTTTCTGCCCCCCGAAAAATATGTTGCCATCACCCCAAGGTCTTCAAGCAAGAGGAAACACTGTCATTTATATGTGCAGTTTATAGTCTATCGTCAAACTCATGCAGTACTATAACAGGACATGTTTAAAAATATTTGAGACCCACTCTAGTGCATCCTTTTATATTTTAGGACTATAGAGTTTTTGCGTATGACGTCAGGGGGCGTGCCGCACTGGCCCGTTAGAGTGTGCCGCCATATTGGATGGCAAGAAACAACAGCAGCAGCAGGGTGAAACAAACCACATAGCTCACGTGTACCTACAAACTCGGCAAAATGGTGTACTCCTGTTGTTCCCCCTGATAAGGGGATAAGCGGGGAATTAAATGGCCGTGTGAAATGCAAAAAAAAAAAAAAAAAAAAAGTTGGATTTTTGAATAATTACCTTCACTGACGTAATCTCTCGCTTTCTCATAACGGGCTGCACGGTGGCGCAGTGGTTTAGCACTGTGGCAGCACAGTTTACCCTCGGCTGGGGGATCACGGGGATCATGAGACCGTGGGCTCGATCACAGCCCCTGACCAACAGTGAGCTGTGTGGAGTTTGCATGTTCTCCCCGTGTTGCGTGGGTTTACTCTGGGATTTCTCCGGTTTCCTCCCGCATACCAAAAACATGTAGGTTTAGCTCGCGCACGCAGCGACCAGCAGCCGGTGGCTTGTCACCAGACTGCAAACCAAATCTACCTACGGGTACAAATAAGTAACAAAAAAAAAAAAAAAAAAACTTTCTGAGTCGGGTCTGGTTTGGGGGCGCCTCTCTGCTTGCTACAAAGGACAATGCACACATGAAAGGGGAGAAAACTATTGTAAATGTGCATAAAATCAGGTACGTTTTAACGCGGCGCGCCGTGGAGAGCCTTTAAAAAAAAAAAAAAACACGCAGCGCGCTTCACTCACCTCCGAGTCCGACGAGCTGCTGTTTTCTGACTCGTTCACCAGCGAAGACTTCACATCATCCAGATCCCTTTCCGCTGACACGTTTTCCGATATCTTTTCCTCCTGCTCCCCTTCGTCTGTGAAAGATATCATCTCATCGTTTGCCCCCAAATCATCCCCGCTGAGCAGATTACTGGCAGTCATTGTTCTGCTAATTGCTCCAGCTGTGCACTCTGCTTGTCCGTGGCTGTGGGGGTTACCCCACACCCGCCACCTCCGTCCAACTGAGGCATTTCGGCACACCAGAGGAGCGCACGGGAGCAAGATTAAAAACACTTGTCTGCTGTTATGACTGCTGACAATGACTCCACTGAATCTGACACAGACATCGCAGACACAGTGTCAGAGGCCACAGTGTCAGTTGTTGAAGAGGATGATAGGGATGTTATTATGTCAGACTGTGACTGTGTGTTCTCCTCACTCATTCTGATCGCTAAACAGTACAAGTTACGCCTGGGTTGTCACAGTGCAACTGCTGCTCTTGCCATCCAAGATGGCGGCACCTACGGCGTGTTTATGTTTACCCCCGCGAGTCACGTGAATTTTATGAGCCTACGCAAAAACTCTATAAGTACAAAACACCAATATTATACATATACAAAGCAGAATGACTTGTTTGGCTGCAACTGTTACATCAGTGTTGCCCATTTGTCAGTAAATATTTAAATAAAAATTATTTATTTCGTTATTTGAGTGTTTCTGTGTCCAGTTTGGTGACAGTCGTCATTTAGTCAAACCGTGCATATGGCCGCATATGATATGCAGTTGATCTGGGCATTCTGCTCCACAATCATGGTGGTATTATTATTAACTTGTAATTTTTAGATAGCTGTGCGAGCACACCGAGAGGCGCGCCATTGGCGACAGCGAGTCGTGTTCCTGCAAAGGGACTCCCGTCTACCGCTGATCAGGCGGGTTGGGTTTGCTTCCCTGCGAAGGACCACGTTCTGCCTGCGGCTTCTCCAACACCGGTGTTCTTTAGGCAGACCCTTGATCCCTGCTGGCATTCTCCGAATTATCCTTTAGATGTACGCAATCACGGCAACATTATAGTATAATTTTTTAAGCATTACATCTTCACTATTCTCTCTTTCTTGTCAAATTTGTCACTATTCACTTCCTTTTTTTTTGTTTGCAAAGCACTGACTCGCTCCCTAAAATGGGATTTGAAATTGTACTCTTAAATTGCTTTTATGTGTGCCATTTCTCTTACTTTTTACCTTTTAAACTTACTCCCTGCTTGTTTCAGGGTCAACAGTTTCTGAAACCCAACGCAAATTGCTTTCTATATGTGCTGTTTTTCTTTTAATATCTTCCTGCCTGCCTCAGGGACTACAGATGGAAATTAGTGAAAACGCTATAATCTGATACAGAGCATCTTTACCCAGTGTTTAATGTTTCTTTCTGTACTTGGTCCCTGACAAATAAACCAATAAACTAAGCTAAGCACTGTGGTGACTGACTGGTCATAATGCCACATATTATCCAATCAGCATGGTTGTGATGCCGTGTATTATCCAATCAGCAGGCTGTGATGCTGCGTATTATCCAATCAGCACAAAGTCAATCCGAAACCCCGCACACACTGAAGAGAATGAAGAGACAGCACGGTGGCTAAACTTTTATTGATAAGAATTGCATATTTTGACAGTGCGACTCCATACTTGTGGATGCACACCCTCGTAACCTCAGCAAAGCACTTATAAAATCTGAGGCTAGTCTGACGAACAGAGGACAGATGGTTGTGGATTTTGCTAAAAGGATGGAAATGACTGTGGTGAACACATACTTCAAGAAGAGAGAGGAACATTGGGTGAATTACTAGAGAAAGCAGATGATAGGGTGCCAAGAGAGGAAGTGTGGTACTCTATGAGAAAGTCAGGAGTGGCAGAGAAGTATGTGAGAGTGGTACAGGACATGTATGAGGACAAAGAGACAGAGAACAAAGAGACAGAGGTGAGGTGTGCTCTAGGAGTGACAGATGGGTTCAAGGTGGGGGTGGGGTTTCATCAGGGATCAGCCCCTTTTGTGCGCAAGTACCCTTTGTACATGAGGCCCCAGGACACCACCGATCTACAGTATGCAAATCACAGTCATTAGTGGTGCCTACTGAAATCCAGAATGGAACGTAACAGCTGTGCACGGAACATGAACAAATGTGCATTATTGTCACCTCTATGTGAGCGTGAATTTTCACAATGGAGGCGAACACAGTTGAAAGGCAAGACTTCTCCTTCTGTAAAAACTCTTTGGGACGACAATGTGTTAATAGTTCTTCTTCTTCTTCGTCGATCGCTATAAGCGAATATGCGTGATGCATAGGTTTGTGGCACCACAGGGGTCCTGCATCTCCGTCTTCAGCCATGGACGTTTGTTGGGGGTCCCTCCCCTAGACCAACTGCCTTCCATGGCTGGGCTGTCGAGAGCTTGGTCCACCCTGTAGAAAGGTTGCCTGCCAAGGCTTTCCGAGACCCTTCTTCCCGTGCAACTGTCTGTCCTCCTCCGCCTTCACAGCCGTTGGGAGTTCGCTCTCCTCTCCGCCTGTTCCGCCATTGGGACATTTGTTGCTGTAACAAAACTTGGGTTTTACGTGAGTGATTTGTTACATGCTGCACAACCCCCAACCTGGAGGACCAGGGTGCACTCTTTAGTCTGGCCTCTACCCCACACGGACCTGTTCGACATGGTTGAACCTTCTGGGAGCACTAGGCTCCCGTCGACATAGCTCCGGGGGTTGCTGAGGCACGCAAGCTGCTGCACCCCGACAAAGTATGTGCACCATTGGCAGCGGTGTTAATAGTTAACTTTAATCTCTATTATTTATGTGCGCACCTGCTCAGAAATTCTGACACTCACCTATGAATATTTACCAGAGAATCTGCTGACAAACACATGAAGGCCTACTATCAGCAATACTCAATATAATAATAATAATAATAATATGATGATGATGATGATAAGACTTTAAAACCTCTTACTAGTGATGGCAAAGTCGAAATAGTGTTTTGGTACATACCGAAACCTAGATGGAACTTCTGATTCGAACCACTGCTCCGAGGTCTGTATCAGAAAGAGGATGTCATGTGATTATTCCATGTCGCGTTCCATTACGTCACCGACTGTTTTGAAACGTCACAGTTGTTTTATATCAGTGAAACACAAGTGAATATGCGGTGATTTTGTTATCCTGTTTCTAAAATGGAATAATAAATAAAATACTACCATTATACAATATGAAAATGCCTATTCTATGCACAACATACACACATGGACAAAATTGTTGGTACCCCTCTGTTAATGAAAGAAAAACCCACAATGATCACAGAAACAACTTGAATCTGACAAAAGTGGAAATAAATAAAATGTCTATGAAAATTAACCAATTAAAATCAGACAATGCTTTTGAATTGTGGTTCAACAGAATTATTTATAAAACAAACTCATGAAACAGGCCTGGACAAAAGTGATGGTACCCTTAACTTAATATTTTGTTGCACAACCTTTTGAGGCAATCACTGCAATCAAACGATTTCTGTAACTGTCAATGAGACTTCTGCACCTCTCAGCAGGTATTTTGGCCCACTCCTCATGAGCAAACTGCTCCAGTTGTCTCAGGTTTGAAGGGTGCCTTCTCCAGACGGCATGTTTCAGCTCCTTCCACAGATGTTCAATAGGATTTAGATCAGGGCTCATAGAAGGTTACTTTAGAATAGTCCAATGTTTCGCTCTTAGCCATTCTTGGCTGTTTTTAGCTGTGTGTTTTGGGTCATTATCCTGTTGCAAGACCCATGGCCTGCGACTGAGCCCAAGCTGTCTGACACTGGGCAGCATATTTCTCTCTAGAATACCTTGTTAGTTTTGAGATTTCATTGTACCCTGTACAGATTCAAGACATCCTGTGCCAGATGCAGCAAAGCAGCCCCAGAACATAACAGAACCTCCATGTTTCACAGTAGGGACAGTGTTCTTTTCTTGGTATGCTTCATTTTTGTGTCTGTGAACATAGAGCTGATGTGTCTTGCCAAAAAGTTCCAGTTTTGTCTTGTCTGTCCATAACACATTCTCTCAGAAGCTTTGTGGCTTGACAACATGCAGTTTGGCAAATTCCAGTCTGGCTTTTTTATGATTTGTTTTCAACAGTGGTGTCCTCCTTGGTTGTCTCCCACGAAGTCCACTTTGGCTCAAACAACGACGGATGGTGCGATCTGACACTGATGTACCTTGACCTTGGAGTTCACCATGAATGTGTTTAGAGGTTGTTCTGGGCTCTTTTGTTACCATTCATATTATCCGTCTCCTCCTGCAGCCACGTCCAGGGAGGTTGGCTACAGTCCCGTGAATCTTAAATTTCTGAATAATATGTGCAACTGTAGTCACAGGAACATCAAGCTGCTTGGAGATGGTCTTATAGCCTTTACCTTTAACATGCTTGTCTATAATTTTCTTTCTAATCTCCTGAGACAACTCTCTCCTTTGCTTCCTCTGGTCCATGTTTAGTGCGGTACACACCACGTCACCAAACAGCACAATGACTACTTGTCACCCTTTAAATAGGCCAACTGACCGATTACAAGTTTGTAGACACCTGTGATGTTAATTAGAGGACACATCTTGGTTGAACATGTCCCTATGGTCACATTATTTTCAATCTTTTCTAGGGGTACCATCATTTTTGTCCAGGCCTGTTTCATGAGTTTGTTTTTTAAAGTAATTCTGTTGAACCACAATTCAAAAGTATTGTCTGATTTTCATTGGTTAATTTTCATAGAATTTTTATTTATTACCACTTTTGTCAGATTCAAGTTATTCCTGTGACCATTGCGAGTTTTTCTTTCATTAACAGAGGGGTACCAACAATTTTGGCCACGGCTGTATGTAATATACAGTATATATACTATACTTTATATGTAAAATAATTTCTCAGGTCCTTGCCTGATTGGCTGCTGATTCATCACTCCACATGCCTAAAACATTTAAAAGCTCCTCTAAAGTGCAGTTTGTTTGCGAAGTCTTGCCTCTCTGAGTGTCTTGTGCTGAGCGTGCTTTTGGATTTAGACTATTTGGAAATGGGTGGGTGTAGAAGATAAGATAAGATAAGCCTTTTTTAGTCCCACAATGGGGAAATTCCAGGATTGCAACAGCACAGGGATAGCAACACTCAGAGCAATAATTAAGAAGATACGAAAAATATAAAAAGAAAGCGTCCCAGGTCAGCTGTCTGGGATCACTTCGACCTTCTTGAGGGAAAAAGTTAAATGTATGCATTGTATGCAACATCTTGCATTTTGTAATAATACAACTATGTGGAGACACCTACGGACAAAACATCCTGATGCCTGCATTCCTAGCACAACACAACCTGAATCAAGCATAGTGTTTATAGTATGTATTCATGGTCTTAATACACATACGAGTGTACATTTATTATTTACACACATTTATTATTATTTACAATAAGGGAGCAATGTGGGGTGGAGGTTGTGAGGGTCCTTGCAGTGTCAACTGTCTTAGATCCTCGATTCAAAGTTCTGGCTTTTGAATGTCCAGACAAAGCTGTGAAGGCTTTGACAGCTGAGTGCTGTGACGCCATTCGAGCAGCTTCTCTATCACAAGCAAACTCTTGTGTGCCGTCAACATCAGCCACAACAGGACCACAGGCCAGTGAACACAAGGAGGAGAGCATCTGGGATGGTTTTGACAGCTTGGTAGGGGAAACCACCCAAAGACAGAATCCCACTGCTGATGCTACTGTTGAGGTAGGCAACCCCCAGACACCCACTATGCTCAGAATGATTGAATGAGGTGGTAATTGTGTTTCTCATTTATTATATAACTTGTCTGTCTGTTCATCTATCAATCTAGGTTCAGCGCCATCTCTGCCCCATACCTGCCCAGACGAGATGACCCTCTAGATTACTGGAAACATCATACCACTATATTCCCTTATCTGTTCCAGCTGGCCAAGACATATCTCTCCATTCCAGCCACATCCGTCCCTTGCAAGAGAATATTCTCAAAAGGAGAGATTTTAAACAAGAGGAGAAACCGTCTTAAGACCAAGCACTGTTGAACAAATGGTTTTTCTGAATAAAAATACTTGAATGTACACAAGCACCCTCTACAAATACTAATTGAAAAAAAAAATATTTTCATACAACGCTATAAACCCAAACAAAACACGGAACGTTAAGAGATAAAAAATACACACGAAAACACTGGACTGTTTGAGTGTAGTATTATAACATCTGGCCACCAGATGTCGCTGTGGGGAGATGTTTCAAATGTCCAAAAGATCGATTCTTTTTCTGAATCAATTGCTCCAAATGATTCGATCTCTCGAACGATCCATTTCTGCCATCACTACCCATTACCATTCTGGTGCCCCCCTCGTGAGAGGTTTTACATTTGTTGGACACTGGCAGGAATGGTAAGGGGTTTTAAAATTCCGTGAACACAGGAGGCTAACGTTAGCTTAGCCTTATGGTTGGTGTTTCCATGGGAAACGGAAGTAAACTAACCTTCTCGTCTCGGCTCCATTTCAGACTTTAAATCCACTTTAGCAAATTCTCGGTGTCTGTCCACCTCTGCTCTGTCCACAGAACCGAACTCTGACGGAGATTCTGGATCCTGCTGCTGTTCGACAAGCTAACCGGAAGTTGCATATAAGTAGCTAAGAGCCGCATCCTGGAGAAGTTTCATAGTAAAAGTCAAAACCATAAAATATTTTTCTCCTTTCGTCAAAAGATCAATCTGTAAACAGAAATTATGTAATAGTAACTAGCAGCACCTAGCGGCTGTCTTCCTCTGTTGATTGATTCAGTCATTTGATTGTTTAGATGCAACATAAACATTAAAGTAACCATGAAATGTGACAAGAAATTAATGAAACATTTAAGCTGAAAAACAAAACAAAACTGATTTTTCCAACAACGTCACAGCCTCATACAGTTGATATAATGAAAAATAACAAGTCCACACAAGTAATTAAAACTATTAATCCCAAAACAAGAAAACTTTCACAACTCCAAAGAAACACAGAAATGTGTAAACACTGTAATAAGAATTGTAATTGGACTAAAAGAAACACAGACCATCAGTAGTTTTTTTTTAATTCAACTGGTGCTATAAGATTACAATGACAACATGAATAAAGATTAAAGAATAACAGAGAACAAATATGAATATGACTTATCAATACAGAAAAGGTATGAAACATTTTCAAGTTTGTTGTCATCTTTGATATTGTGACGTTTGCAGGGGTTCACACAAAAAGACAATGGAGCAGATGGCTGTGATCAACCAGATTTATTTTACACACACCCCGACCCCCAACCTGCAACTTAGTACCCAGAGCAGTGGAGGTCATTCCCACAGACCTCTGTTTACATCACGGTTACACACACATGATACATCTTGCCCTAATCCTGCTAAACACTGCTGGGCCATTATAATGCAGTTATAATGACACAGCAGTATAACTCAGAAGTAACACATTTAACACACACAGTAATGTTTCAAACTGGCAAAGCATGCTGGGAAATCCCTGGCTCCCTTAAAATGGCCCCGACGTTACACTGCCCCCCCCTGGACTGGTTCCTGTCCCCAGAAAATTCAAAGTCCACTTTCAGAAATCCAACACGAGTCAGCCCGGTGCCAGGGCGGCATGCACGGGCCATCTGAGTCTCGGTCAGAGCATCTGGTTGGGGTAGGGTTCCGGTTTGGCCATCAGCGGGCGGATGGACACATCTGACAGCCTCTGTAGGACCACGCACAGTCCCTTCCCTGGCAGCGGGAGTCCCAGGCCCGCTCCGGCCGACTCCCACCGCTGCCAGTTGTCCCAGGCGGCCGCTGGCCCGCGTCCAGCCCTTGCTGCGCCTGGAAAGTGGCCGCATCTTTGTCCTGCTCGCTCCGCTGCGTCGCTCCTGCGCCTCTGTGACGTCATCTGCCGGGGGAAGCATCTGCAGGAGGCGGCTTTTTTTTCCCGTCCATGCCACCTCGCTCTAATTTAGCGTCGGCGAGGGGCCAGTTTGTCGTGTGCTGTGTGCGGGGCGGTACCATGCCATGTACCCTGGCACTGTGCAGCGGAAGCCGTCCTTCCTTGCGTCGCCACGGCTGTTTCCTTCGTGCACGCGCTGCTGTGATCTGCCGTAGCTCCTCCTCCACTCGCTCTCAGCACGGTGGTTTCCTCTGATGATCAGCGCGGCAGCCAACTCGACCTGGGCCAGGCGGTCATCCAACAGGTTCTCGCCGTTGTAGCGGGGAATCTTGGCCCGCTGCTGGATGGATGGGACGGTCATCTCCCGGTAGATTGCCGCTCCTAATTGCTCTGGAATCGCCAGCCCGTCCTGCCCTGAAAAGGGCGGGAAACGGGGCTGGTTTGCTCTGCTCCGTCCATCGCAGCGAAGCTCTCCAGGGGCCAGCGTCTCTGCTCTATACTCCGTTCCCGGCTGAGCGATGAATCGCTCCAGCCGCTGTACCTCCGCCTGGATCCTCATCTCGCTCCATATCCCACTTCTGACACCAGTGTGACGTTTGCAGGGGTTCACACAAAAAGACAATGGAGCAGATGGCTGTGATCAACCAGATTTATTTTACACACACCCCGACCCCCAACCTGCAACTTAGTACCCAGAGCAGTGGAGGTCATTCCCACAGACCTCTGTTTACATCACGGTTACACACACATGATACATCTTGCCCTAATCCTGCTAAACACTGCTGGGCCATTATAATGCAGTTATAATGACACAGCAGTATAACTCAGAAGTAACACATTTAACACACACAGTAATGTTTCAAACTGGCAAAGCATGCTGGGAAATCCCTGGCTCCCTTAAAATGGCCCCGACGTTACAATATAGTTATAAGTTCAGCACACAACAGGTGACTTTTAGATTCAACTTACAGCACTCTAGCATTATGGCTGTGATATTTAACAATACCACAGATAAGGTTAAAAAGAGGAACAGTAGAAAGTGAGCCTGTGTTACACTGTAGAAGCATGCTCAAATAATGAGGCTGAGTTTCAGTCATAAAACCAGCTTTATTTGATAGAACACAGCTTCTAGCATTCTCAAAGCAGGAAAGAGAAAGAATCATACTTCAACCCCCTTTTATACATTTCCAGCATCAGAATTCAAGTCACATGGTGTCTTCAGTCAACATACAGTTACAAAGCATCCCTTTGAAGCTTCACCATTGTCTCTCATTTCCTGATGAACTGGAATACCCTCCGGGGCGTCTTCTGTGGGACAAAGAGACAAATCTCACACTTCCTTGTTACCTCCTGTAGATTTGAGTCCTCCGTCCTTGCAGACGTGACACTCCACAATACACATTCAGTCCTGTCTCTGTGGCAGCGTGAGCCCACAATGTGTGTCGGCCACAACACTTCAAAATATGTGCTTTGATACAGGCATGAATACTTACAGGTATTGATAAATGATTGATATGTGGTGCACATATGTGGGTTTCATATGCTTCACATGTGCATTACTGTATGCTTATTGTATGCTTCATGTCTCAGAGGAATAAAAGGACTGAACCTCCTAGGGGTAACAGGAGGATGTGAAGTCTGGCCTTTTGTATGCGAAGAGATGGCCTTGAGGGATTTCCTGACCACCAGGACTTTAGGTGGAGACGAGAAGACCTGGAGGGGGGTGCATTGTGATTTGGGATTAAAAGACAATGTGACTGTGTGCTTTGATGTCCTGGGGTATTAAAGGGACAGATGTTGGGGGATTCCTCCCTCTTTCTGTTTTTGGATGTTGGAGAATGTGAATGTTAATAAAACTGGACTTGAGAAATAAACTCAGCCTCGTCCTTCCCACACTTCTCCACACTGGTGACCCTAAGACGTATCATGAGCGGAGACGAATCTCCCGAGCCAGACTCGTCAGGAGCCAGCCAAACGAATGCAGCCACAGTTCAGCTACCGGACTTCTGGCCGAACAATCCGCGCTCCTGGTTTAACACAGTCGAGGCACAGTTCCACCTCCGGAGGATTTCGGTGGACGCCACAAAGTTCTACCATGTGGTTGCAAAGCTGGACAACCACACAGCCCAGCGGGTGGAGAGCCTGATCAACCACCCGCCGGACAGCGACAAGTATAGCACGTTGAAGGCTGCACTCATCCGTTACTTCACCCCCTCGGTGGAGGAGCGAGCAGAGAGGCTCCTAGCGCTGACTGAATTTGAGAGCGACAGACCTGCAGACCTGATGGGGAAGATGTTGAGTTTGAGAGACTCCGAAGATGATAACTTCATCTTCACCCACCTTTTCCTCAGGACCCTACCGTCAGCGGTGAGAGTGACCCTGGCCAGTTCACCACTGTTGGCCCGACGAGACTACCACAAGCTGGGCCAGGAGGCGCAACGACTCGTCGACGCCAATAAACGGCGCGCGGCTACGGCTGCGGCAGCGGAGTTAGGCGCAACGTCCGGAGATGGCAGGGGGCCAGAGGCTGCAGCACCAGACTCACCGACGACGGCGGCGGCAGGGGCCAGGAAACACGGAGCAGACGACGTCCTTTGCTTCTACCATCGCCGCTTCGCAGAGAAGGCACGCAAGTGCATTCCACCGTGCCATTTCAAGCGCTCGGGAAACGCCAAGACCGGGAGTCGGTAGCAGCTGCGGCCCTCGGAGAGGAGAACAAGCTGCTCTACTTGAGGGATGCACGCTCGGGGAGGCATTTCCTCGTGGACACAGGCTCCCAGCTGAGTTTCATCACACCTTCCTACGCTGACCGGCTGGAGCCCTCTAGTGGTCCCGGGGTGTCAGCAGCGAACGGCTCGACGATTAAGACCTTCAGTGAGAGGACTCTGCTTCTGTCTTTACACGGCCGTACATTCGAGTGGACTTTCGTCATAGCGGCAGTCAATTTCAACATGTTAGGGGCTGATTTTTTGTGCTCACATAGTTTGTTGGTCGATCTTGCTAACAGACGCCTGGTTAATGCACTCTCTTTTTATTCTATTCCCTGTACAGCTCGAGTGGCCCTGCCAACAGCACAAGCCAACGTCACAGCTGCAGGTGGTAAGTTCCACACACTCCTCACTCAGTTCCCAGCACTCACGATCCCAACATTTTCGGCGACCGTGGCTAAACACGGGGTGGAACATTTTATTACTACCACCGGACCGCCCGTTTTTGCAAAAGCTCGGCGTTTGGATTCAGCTAAACTGACCATAGCGCACGAGGAGTTCGCCAACCTGGAAAGGTTGGGCATCATCAGGCGTTCGAAGAGCCCATGGGCTTCACTGCTTCACATGGTCCCGAAAGCTGATGGCTCATGGCGACCTTGCGGTGATTTCCGCAGGTTGAACAACGCTACAGAGCACGACCGCTACCCGATCCCGCACATCCAAGATTTTTCAGTTCATTTGGCGGGGGCGCACGTTTTTTCTAAAATAGACTTGGTACGCGGTTACCACCAGGTCCCAGTGCGCGCTGAGGACATACCCAAAACAGCGGTAATAACTCCTTTCGGGCTTTTTGAGTTTTTGCGCATGCCGTTTGGGCTTAAAGGCGCGGCGCAGACATTCCAACGCATGATGGACGCAGTCTTGCGCGATCTCCCCTTCGTGTTCGTCTACCTGGACGACATATTGGTAGCCAGCGCGTCCGAAGACGAACACGAAAACCACCTCACGGCAGTTTTCCGGAGGTTGGCAGAGCACGGGTTAATAATCAACCCAGTGAAGTGTCAGTTCGGGGTGACGCAGATTGATTTTTTGGGGCATCGCGTCTCCCCAGAAGGAATGGTTCCTCTGCCTGACAAAGTGCGCGCAGTAACAAATTTTCCCCAACCACAAACGATCAAAGCGTTACAGGAGTTTTTGGGAATGGTGAATTTTTATAACCGTTTCCTCCCCCGCGCAGCGCAGCTCATGCAACCATTGTATGCTGCACTAAAAAAACAAAAACCCACAAATAAAGTCGAATGGTCTCCGGAGCGAGAGCGTGCATTCTCTGAAGTCAAAACAGCCCTGGCAAATGCTGCGTTGTTAGCACATCCAGTCCCAACGGCCCGCATGGCGTTCACTACTGACGCGTCAGATGTGGCCATAGGGGTGGTTGTGGAACAGTTTGTAGCCGGAGCCTGGCAACCGCTCGCTTTTTTCAGCAAGACCCTGCGCGATAGCGAACGAAAATACAACGCATTCGATAGGGAGTTGTTAGCTCTCCACTTGGCCATTCACCATTTCCAGTTCTGGCTGGAAGAGCGCCGTTTCACCGCGTTCGTTGACCACAAGCCGCTGACTTTCGCGATGGCCAAGATTTCAGAACCTTGGTCGGGCCGGCAGCAGAGACAGCTGGCCGTGATATCGGAGTTTACTACCGATATCCAGCATGTGGCGGGTAAACTTAATGTAGTGGCGGACTGCCTCTCGCGTGCCGTGGCGGCTCCAGCCCGCGTAGGGGTAGATTCTGCAGCCATGGCCGCGGAGCAGGTTAGCGACGCGGATGTGCGCGCGCTCCAGTCTGGAGCAACAGGGTTAAGGCTGGAGAACAGGGTGCTGCAAGACGGTATGCTCCCCCTAATCTGCGATGTCTCCACGGGGCGACCGCGTCCTGTGGTACCACCCGCGTGGCGCCTCCGCGTTTTTGACTCGATTCATTCTCTGGCGCACCCGGGAGTGTGCGCGTCGGTCAAAATGGTAGGAGAGAAATTTGTATGGCCGAGCCTGTGCAAACAAGTTAGAGAGTGGGCGGCAGCCTGCATGGCTTGTCAACGAGCCAAGGTCCATAGACACACAAGAGCTCCCCTGGAGCCGTTTCACATTCCAGCTAAAAGGTTTGATCGTGTCCACGTAGACCTCGTAGGCCCCCTCCCGCCCTCACAAGGGTGCACACATCTTCTGACAATGGTTGACCGCACCACGCGCTGGCCAGAAGTGGTTCCGCTGTCGTCAACCACAGCCGAGGAGGTGGCGCGCGTGTTTTTAACGGCATGGGTAGCGCGTTTTGGAGTCCCGTCGGACATTACGTCCGACAGAGGCCCTCAATTTTTTTCCGAACTTTGGTCAGCGATGGCCCACGGCCTGGGGGCAACAATCCACCGCACGACCGCGTACAACCCGCAGGCTAACGGGTTATGCGAACGTTTTCACAGGTCATTGAAAGTGGCTCTCAGAGCGTCACTTATGGATGCAAATTGGGTGGACAAGCTACCATGGGTTTTATTGGGGTTGCGTTCTGCACCTAAAGAGGATTTAGAAGCCTTCCCAGCCGAGCTAGTTTTCGCACAGCCACTTCGGCTGCCCGGGGAATTTCTCCCAGATAATCCAGCGCCAGAGTGCTCCCCGGCTCAGCGGTTACAGAATAGCACGGGCCCGAGCACGCTACCTGGCCCCGTTCACCACAGTTTTCCACGTGTTTTTGTGCCTAAGGCTTTAAAAAATGCGGAGTTTGTTTTTGTCAGACATGATGCCCATCGCCCACCGTTACGACCACCTTATGATGGACCATATAGAGTGCTGGAAACAGGGGATAAGCATTTTTTGCTAGATTTGGGGAGCAGAAAAGAAGTGATTGGCATAAACAGGCTGAAACCCGCTTTTGTGATAGCGGACGAAGGTGTGCAGTTGGTTAAGGCTCCTCGGCGCGGCAGACCCCCAAGAGAGCATTCCCCAGAACACCCACAGAGGTTGACTAACAGTTCTCATCCCCAGGCAGCAGCTCCACAGCAGGAAGACGCCGCGGAAGTGGTACAGCCTGCTTACAGCAAATACGGGAGAAGGCTGAGGCCCAAGCGGTACGTGGACTGATATGTTGTGATTTTATTATGACATGCAATCTGTGGTTATGTTGTTCCATCTTAGACGTTTGGGGGGGGTCATGTGGTGCACATATGTGGGTTTCATATGCTTCACATGTGTATTACTGTATGCTTATTGTATGCTTCACGTCTCAGAGGAATAAAAGGACTGAACCTCCTAGGGGTAACAGGAGGATGTGAAGTCTGGCCTTTTGTATGCGAAGAGATGGCCTTGAGGGATTTCCTGACCACCAGGACTTTAGGTGGAGACGAGAAGACCTGGAGGGGGGTGCATTTTGATTTGGGATTAAAAGACAATGTGACTGTGTGCTTTGATGTCCTGGGGTATTAAAGGGACAGATGTTGGGGGATTCCTCCCTCTTTCTGTTTTTGGATGTTGGAGAATGTGAATGTTAATAAAACTGGACTTGAGAAATAAACTCAGCCTCGTCCTTCCCACACTTCTCCACAGATAGTGATATCATTTATTCAATGTTGAAATAGCTGTGAGCAGCAGGGGCCATTTATAATATTTTTTAAAAACATTAATACAACATGAAACCCATAAAAGACACAATGAGGGAAATAAGTATTGAACTTGTCAACATTTTTGCCAGTACATATATTTCTAATGAGGCTACTCACATGAAACTTTCACCAGACTTTGGTATTAACTCAAGTGATGCACACATAGAAAGAAATCAAAACATTTAAATCCATGAATAAAGTTATGTTTAGCAAAGTGGAATGAAAAAGAGAAAAAAGTACTAAACGCATTGGAAAAAAGCAGTATAAAAGGCACAGTAAGGTGGGGAATCAGCTGAAATCCATAAGTTGGTGGAGTTGTCGCTCCTCTCTGTGGAAATTCATATCAGCAAAGTAGGCACTTCATGAGTGGCTAAAAAAAATGTTACCAAGGTGTCATTCAAGCAACATCTCATGATGTCAAGAGCTCCAACAAGACCTTCACGACCTGACTGTTGTGAAACACATTGATGGATTTGGTGCAGGCATATATTAAAACTTGTGAATCTTCCAGTGAGCACCATTGAGGCCATGATCCACAAGTGGAAGGAACATCTCTCTACCATCAACCGGCCACGTACAGAAGCTCCTCACAAGATGTCTGATCAGGGAGTCAGAAGGAAAGTCAGAAGAGTAACTCAAGAGCTAAGGACAACTGAGAAAGGGGTCCAAAAGTGCTGAAAAATGAAGGCTGTACTGAATAGCCATCAATGTATTTAGTGTGTATGTATATGGTTATATTTTTAATGATAATTGTTATACTGTATCTAGAAATGAGGGAGTTAGAGGCAAGACTTCATGCAACATGGAGCTCTCCTTTATTATACAGAACTTGGGGTTTATTTATATATTAGGGGCTGTACCCACCTCACGCCACCCTAGGGGGCGGGCACTACTACACACACACATCCAACATTCCCTCCCCCCTTAGAAAAATAGATAAACACACCATTGAAAACCACCCAAGTTTAAAACCCGAATCAAACGCTAAGAACAAGGGAAATAACATATTGCAATAAAACAAACCTATCACATTCACAGCAAAATAATTCAAATCGGACCCTGTCTCTGTACAACACAAAATAACCCCATATTCTTCACATTCACTCCCATGCACACCAGCAAACAATATATACATAAAACACACTTTGTCAAATATGTCCACAAGTATTTACACAACGAAAGTTTTCTCAGGTAACCCCAATGTCCCTGGGCAGCCACCACCTTTTAATTAGCCACGGAGGGCCTGGGTAACCCCACGGCATCAGTGCCCCTAGCTGTTTTCTCCCTCCAGGGTCAACCCCCCCCCCCCCCCCCACCTTGGCAAAGATGTCTTTAACTGGAGGCCCAGGACAGCCCCATGGCGTCTGCACGCTCGGCCGCCGTCTGCCTCCAGAGTCAAAGTCCCTTTTCTTGGCAAAAATGTCTAAGCCATAAGGAGCTTCTTCCCTCTCAGCTCGCTGTGCCGTTCAGTGCGCCGTTTCCCCATGTCCGACGAGCCGCTCCCGACTGCCTCATGCACCGCAGTCATGGCTTGAGACACTCCGGCCCCCAGTGGCCGCACCTCGGGGAGAAATGAAGTCTGTTCGGCAGCGTCATCCGCTATCTCGGACACCTCGCCGTACCGTCCAGCGTCCTCGTCCCAGGCGCATGGAGCTCCGGCACTGAGGCACTTCCTGACCTCCATAGCACACAGCTGCTGCTGCTCACCTCCGGTGTTCACCAAGACGCCCTCGCCAATGTTGTTCTCTTACTCAGGTTCCTCGCCGCTGCCTCCAGCACTCAGTCTCGGTGCTTTGCTGCGCTGTCACCATGCCCAGCTGCGGCTGCTGTCCCTTGGGGCCCTCAGTGATGCTCCCGTCGGCCCTATCCTCCGACTTGGGCATCTCGTTCCCCTTTTTGGCACCCTCCTCCAGGACGCACTGCTGCGTTATCACCAAGTCTGGCTGCAGCTGTTCTCCTGCTGTGCTCTCAGCACCGCTCCCGTTGGCCATACCCTCCAACACGGACACCTTGTCGCTGCTGTTGGTACCCTCGGTACAGGTGTCCCACTGCGTCATCTCCGCGTCCGGCAGTTGTTGCTCTTCCCTGGGGCCTTCAGCCTACATGGTCTTGCACTCCCGCTGCTTAGCTTCCAGCAGCGGGACCGACTCCTGCTCCGGTTCAGGCTGCTCAAAGGATGGGGGCAATCCCTGTTCTTGTTCTCCCGCCATTTCGTTGTCACTATCCGGGTCCCACTCACTCTCTATAGAGGCTAAGCCCAGTGCTCAAAGCCCCGGATGATTTGCCTGACACGCTGATTAAACTTGACATGATAAAATCGCCTCCCACTTGAGGTGTTTCAGGCACGTCCCACTGGGAGGAGACCCCGGGGCAGACCCAGGACTCGGTGGAGAGACTATGTCTCCCAGCTAGTCTGGGAACGCCTTGGTATCCCCTCTGAAGAGCTGGAGCAGGTGGCTGGGGAGAGGGAAGTCTGGGCTTCTCTGCTTGAACTGCTGCCTCCGCGACCCGGACCTCCGGAAAAGCGGTAGAAGATGGATGGATGGATGGATGATAAAATCAGTGTCCAAGACGTCCAGTACGTTTAAAAACACTAACTTTATTCCAAATTGCCATTAAAATCCATAACAATAAAGTTTCTTACGATTAAAGTTTCCTTAAGACACAAACACGTCTTGCCCTCTCAGCAGTCAAAAAATGTTTTTTTCCTTCCAGGTAGAACACCTGCCAGGACAATGACTGGTTCCTATTTATACAATTGGGCTTAATTGCCTCCTACATACTGGCCCCTAGTTGTTACATAACAATTCAACAACAAAAAATAATCAAGGAGCCAATTACCATTCATTACATAACATATGATTCAATAAAGTTTACACCTCAGGCATTAAACAGGTTAATTATTGTTCTTTCAATGATGTTAGTTTTAGTTGTGCTATAGAAAATACCTAACCCCCTTTATCTTCATCCATCCAGGTGGTGGATGACCCTCAATTTCCCCTCTGGGGATCAATAAAGTATACTAAATCTAAAAAAAAAATCTAAATCTGAAAACACCTCCAACCTTTCCAAGAGGCCAGGAACCATGTGATGATAAAAAAAAAAAAAAATCAATAATCACAACAAGCTCACCTATAGCTAAATCTTTCTGATTCCACTTCTGTCGCCCCTGGAGTAATGGCAGATATTCTTGAACCCATCTTTTCCAAAGCAGATCAGCAATGTAATGAACTTGTTTCCTTTGACGTTTCATATACATGTGAGATGGTTCAACAAGTAGTGGAGCCAAAGCTGGTTTTGTTTTTAATAGAAGCAGATGATTCGGTGTAAGGGATTCTAGATCATTTGAATCATCCGGAAGCTTTGTTATTGGGTGATTATTCAATATGGTATCATTCGCACACATGACTGCATGGAGTCCATCCTCACTGGGATCAGAAAACCAATGTTTTTGACTGTACATAGGCTCACTGCAATCCTTTGGTTTATCCACTTTACCAGTCTGTCCATTTGAGACCTCCAAACACCTTTTGTTATGACTGGCTACCAGCAACATTTCCTTTAGCCCAAGAAAGCAGGCTACTGATTGTATAGGTCTGGTGATGGGATCAGTGGAATTAAATGAATTGCTGGCAACAAAATTCACCAAGATATCCCTTTTGACTTCTGGATCTTCAAATTTATCTACAATATCAGTTTTCTTTTGTTGGCCCTTTCTCCTCAAATTTCCAAAAAAAACTAGGCCCATTGAAGCAACCATTTAAATCATCAGATGCTCTCATTCCTCTTGAAGCAACATCAGCAAAGTCCTCTTTAGACCCAACATGCCTCCGTAGAGACTGACTTGCTACCTCTCCAATGGCAGAAACCCTATTTGCCACTGCAAGATCATTTGGCAACAGAAAATCTGGATTATCAAGGGGCAATTTTAAACAATACTCATCTTGTTTTATTGATGATTCTATGATTTCCATAAATTTCATGTCCTCTCTAAACATTTCTTTATCCTCCAAGGTCTTCTCATTGAAATCATAATTATTCAACTTGATCTCAGAGACTGAAATCCTATCAACTACAGCAGATAAAAGTCCCGCATCATGACTGCCATTTTCTTTTACAGGACCATTGACAACCCATCCCAATACTGTCCTTACAGCATATGGGCCATCGCCACAGCTATTGACAACTTCCCAGGGTTCCAATAACTTTGGAGCGTTGGTACCTATCAACAAGTCAACATTAGCATTGATATTAGAGATGTGAATCTTTGACAAGTAAGGCCATTTTTTTCATATCTGCTGCTGTAGCAATGCAGTCTGTGTCACGCCTCGCCGCCCATCTGCGGCGCCAGCTGCACGCACACCTGCACCTCATCAGCGGCGAGGGATTTAAGCCGCCTCGCCCTGGGCTTCGGCCTGAAGCCGTCAGTCTTCATTCGCTTCCCTTGCTGCAAGGAATCCCAACCGATCAGCTAATATTCAAGTAAGAATCTCTTACCTCCTTCTATTCCTAGTCTGCTCCCCTGTTCATAGGTGGATTTCCCGGTGGCGGACCACTCCTCTCAGTCACCGTTCCCTCGCTGCTGCACCGGGCGCTCCAGGTCGCTGTCTCCCGGGCTTCACCCTTGCTGTGCCAGCCACCTGCCATTTCCAAGTAAGCCAGTCATCGTTATCATATCTCCTGTGTTGGTGTGGTGCCCGTTACCCTTCTCCTTTTGCTTCTCCCATAGGGTTGTCCGGCTGTACGGCCTCCTGCCTCCGTGCCCGACGCAGACGCCACCACCAACACATTTACATCTCGCAGACACACATTCATACACACTTGTTGTTAATAAAGCTGTTAGATCTACCCTGAGCCTGCGTGTGTGTCTCCTGAGCCGTGCATTATGTCAGTCTGAAGTAACTGGCATTTGCTTTTGTGTAAGGACCTCTGGCAAAGGATGGAATTCATTACTTTCTATTCCTGAGACCTCCAGCCCAGTCAAAGAGTATGAAGGAACAATCTTTTCCTGACCCATAGTTTAAGAGAAATTTAGTTTTTGTTCCAGTAAATTTCAGTCTTTGCTTAAGACGTTCAGAACAAAATGTTGCTGAACTACCAGGATCTAAAAAAGCATACATTTGTACAACTTCATTTCCTTTAGTCGATTTCACCTGTACTGGAACAATGGGGAGAATACATCGTTCGTTTCCGGCCCCTGTATGACCACAGGTTTGGGAAGAAGTTGATACCTTTGTTTCTGATGACTCATCTGTTTGTTCCAGGTCAAGATTGGTCTTTTGAATATGTAGCACAGTTGGATGTTGCCTTTTACATGCTTCACCAGTCAAACATTTATTACAATCACGACTGATATGTCCAGTACATAAACATCCAAAACAAAGTCCTTTATCTCTTAAAAACTGAATCTTTTCTTTGTGCTTCATATTTTTAAACTGTTGACATATCTCCAAATGATGAGCATGTGAACAATAACAGATAAGACAATCCCCTTTCATACCAGTTATTTGTTTTCCATTTACAGGCTCCACTGGTGCAACTGTAGTGGCAAAACTGCTTCCCTTTATTCTGTTCTTTAATGGTGACTTAAACTTAAGATGTGGACTTGCTGAACTTTGTGACACATTTCCAATATCTCCAAAGGTCAGAGAGGATCTTTACTTGCTTCTCCAAAAACTTCACCAAATCAATGAAGTGAGCTCTGTTATAGGAGGATTCCATTATGTCATGAGCTGTAGCTCTCCATCGTTCTCTGAATTTGAATGGTAACTTTGAAACAATTTGTCTCATATTGGCTGGCATGTCCAACTCCTGCATGTACTGAAGATCCATCATCACATTAGAGCAACCACGCAAGAATAAAGCATAGGCTTGTATGGCATCAACATCCTCAGATTTTATTGTAGGCCAAGCTAATGCCCTTTCAATATGTACTGCAGCAATCTTGTACTTGTTACCAAAATGTTCTTCCAAAAGCCCTTTTGCTGTCATATAGCCAGACTCAGGAGGCATATGCTGGCAGCTACGGACCAGTTCTCTGGGCTGTCCTCTTGTAAATTGTTCCAAGTAGCACAAACAATCAGATTTGTTGGCTTTGGCCTCCACTTCTTGTTCAAATGCTTTTATAAATGGCTTATATTGAAACAGATCACCTTCAAACACAGGGATACCACGTGGTGGCAAAGACAACAGACGTTGCTGATTCAACAAAGCAGCTGTAATTTCATTTTGCTTGTTCATAATACTCAGTACATCTCCAGATGGATTATGATTAATTTGGTGCTCAATATTAGCATTGTCAGCTTGATTTAAATCTGCTGCTGTTGCAGATTTTGTAATGTTTCCAAGCACTGTTGGTCATTGAAGATTGTGGGTTGCTTTTTTACATTTAAATTCTCCATTTGATGCATTATTGTCCATTCTGTAGGCTCATTCCTTTGCTGAAGGGTTAAGGGTGTTGCTTGTTGCCAGTATTCTTTTTTCCTTCTCCAAGTATGAATTCACGACATCTGAACTTGAATGAATTTGACTTCTTCCATCAGAAGCCTACAAAACTGCCAACTTAGCATTTGAAGCTGCTAGCTCAGTTTCCAGCTCCAACCTGCCCTTTTTCCTCTTTATTTGTTGCTCTTGTTCCTCCAAAGCATGCTTCTCCTCCAACACTTTCATAGAGCAACAAGTGCAGCCCTTTGTGCTGCTGCTTTAATTTTTGCAGAGGATGTAGTGCTTAACCTATCACTTATATTTGAACATTTACCCACATTTTGAAACACTGTCAGCTGGATTAACATCATCTATAACAGATTTACCATTAACCACACCGACAGACTCATGATTTTCATTTTTTTTTAACACCCACTCTTTTGTTTCAGCAATAAATTCATCATTAAACATCATTTTTGCATTAAACCATGTTTCATGTCTGTCCTTTTCTTCTAATGGCAACAAACCCAAAACAGAATCATGCACACACATTATTTCATCACACAATTCAATGAAATCATCAAGTCCCTTTTGTACCTCCAAAATTTTACCCTTTTGCATTAAACATTGTATCATTTTCTTTACATTGGCAGCTTATTTAACTTTGTTTTTCTGCTGTTTTGCAATCTGTCCAACTTTGCAGTGAGTGCTTTAGCAGACAGTTTAACCACCCGCTTGCTGGTTTCAGTTTCACTACAACTGGCCACCGCGTCCGGTTTGCCAGCTGTGGACACGCTGGTGTCCCAATGTTTATCCATGTCCGCTACACACGCTTCCATTTTAATAATTTTAATGTCAAAAGAATAAAAAGATCACAATGAAAGAATAGACACAAAGTTTATCAATTAATGTCGGCAACCAATGCATTGGATTTACGCTTTAGGTGTGCACACAAATTTAGATGTCCATCTATACGGTGGTAGCGCTACTCATACCTTCTCAAGGTGAAAACTGCTCCGCGTTGCAATCAGCAGAGCTCGGCGTCCTCACTGGTGTCCGACGCCGCAGCCCGATGCAGGCAATCAGCCCCAGTGCTCCACAGCCACCGCTCCTCTCGGCAACCTGCGTGGGTGAAGCTCCTCCAGTGCTCGACCACTGCCCAGATGTCACTACCATGCCTCTCCAGCCACTCGTCCAGGTGAACAGATGCCACAGCCATGTCCCTCTTGTTGGAGCATCCCTTATTCTAACCACTTGACCTTTAACCTTATGTGTAAGTGCGCTCCTGTGTGTTCGTTTAATAAGGCAATAGGAGAGGGTATTTAGGTCTCAATCAATCTGTATTTATTAGCAGTAGGTTGAATATAGCATACAGAGTTCTGGGTCCAACTTCTTTCCCTGACAGCAACAGAGTTCTGACATAACGCACGGCTCAGGAGACGCACACACACAGGCTTAGAGTAGTTCAAAGAGTTTATTAACAACAGGAGTGAATGAGTGCGTGTCTGCGGGATGTAAATGTGTTGGTGATGGTGTCTGCTCCAGGCACAGAGGCAGGTGACCGTACAGCCGAGCAACCCTATGGAGAGAGCACAGGGAGAGGGTGACGGGCATACACCAACACAGGAGGAATTTATGGCGAGAGAAGGACTTACTTGGTGGGTCAGGACAGCTGGCACAACAAGGGGGTGAAGCCCGGAAGACAGCCACCTGGAGAGCTCCGTGCAGCAGCGAGGATTGGGCGATGGAGAGGAGATGTCCGCCGCTGGGAAATCCACCTGTGCACAGGGGAGGAGACTGAAGAGAAAAGGTAAGCGATCTTCTTACCAAAATGGTTACGCTGAAGGGAAGTATGCTCACAACGGTGAGGGACGAAGTCTGACGGCTTCAGGCCGAGCCTCCGGGCGAGACGGCCTTTATCCCTCGCCGCTGATGATTGGCAGGTGCGTGAGCAGGTGGCGCCGCTGATGAATGGCGCGGCGTGACAGTACTCCCCCCTCTAGCAGCGCCTCCTGGCGATGGCTTATCCGGGTGCGCTCGGTGGAAGTCCGCGATGAGCGATGGGTCCAACACAAACGACGGGGGCACCCATTGCCGATGCTCGGGCCCATAGCCCTCCCAGTCCACCAGGTATTGCAACCCACGGCCTCGGCGCCGGGAGTCCAGGATGGAGGAGACGGACCAGGCCGGATGGCCACCAACCATCCGGGGCGCGGGTTGCGCTGCAGGAGGAGGGCAAAGGGGGTCAGTGACTGCCAGTTTCACCCTCGACACATGGAAAGTGGGATGGATGCGGAGGGAGGGGGGGATAGCCACGCGCACAGCCACCGGGTTGATGATCCGGGTGACGGGAAAGGGACCCATGAATCGCTGTGCCAGCTTCCTCCTCTCGCCTTTTAATGTGACGTCCTGGGTAGACACATACACGAGTTGCCCAACTCTGTACGCCGGGGCAGGTCTTCTGTGCCGGTCCGCCACGGTCCTGTTGCGCTCCGCTGTGCGTAAAAGCGCATGACGCGCGGCAGCCCAGGTGGAGCGGAACTGCCTAAGGTGCGCCCTAACGGAGGGGACAGTCACCTCGTTCTCCTGCGCTGGAAACAGCGGGGGGTCGTAACCCAGGGACGCCTTGAAGGGGGACATCCCCGTTGCAGAAGAGCGGGCGGTGTTGTGGGCATACTCCACCCAGGCGAGATGGTTGCTCCAGGACGTCGGCTTGGATCTGGTAACACAGCGGAGCGCAGCCTCCAGCTCCTGATTGGTCCTCTCACACTGCCCGTTAGACTGGGGGTGATGGCCGGAGGAGAGGCTCACCTTGGCTCCGATGGCGTTACAGAAGGATCTCCAAACCTCGGACGAAAATTGGGGGCCCCGGTCCGAGACCACGTCCACCGGAATCCCGTGCAGCCTGACCACGTGTTGGACGAGGAGGCCCGCCGTCTCCAGGGCAGTAGGGAGACCCCGCAGGGGAATGAAGTGCGCCGCCTTGGAGAAACGGTCCACAATGGTCAGGACGGTGTCAAAGGAGTTGGAAACGGGGAGTCCGGTGACGAAGTCCAGTGCGATGTGCGACCAGGGCCTGCCGGGGACGGGCAGAGGCTGGAGCAGACCCGCTGGGGGGGCATTTCCCGACTTGCTGGTGGCACAGATTGGGCAAGCCCGGGCGTAGCGGGCTGCATCCCTCCGCAGGCCTGGCCACCAAAAGGACCGCTGGAGGAGGCTGATCATCCGAGAGGTGCCGGGATGACAGGTGAGCCGGGAGGTGTGGAGCCAGTGGATGACCTCTCCTCGGACCGCAGATGGGACGAACAGTCTTCCCTCCGGTCCGCCGCCAGGATCAGGTTCCACCTCCTGCGCCTTCCGGATCTTGTCTTCAATGTCCCAAGAGATGGCACCGAGGACGCACGACCTGGGCAGGATAGTGTGGGGCGTCTCCTCAGCCTCCACGGGGGTGAACTGCCTAGAGAGGGCGTCAGGCAGGCCGTTTTTGGAGCCCGGCCTGAAGGTGATCGAGAAGTGGAACCTGGCGAAGAACAAAGACCAGCGCGCCTGGCGGGCATTCAGGCGCTTGGCAGATCGTAAATACTCTAAGTTCTTGTGGTCCGTCAGGACCACAAACGGCAGGTCCGCCCCCTCTAGCCAGTGGCGCCACTCCTGTAAGGCGAGTTTAATGGCCAGGAGCTCTCTGTCCCCCACATCGTAGTTCCTCTCCGCCGGGGACAGGCGCCGGGAGAAGAAGGCGCACGGCCGCTTGGCGCCATCGTCAGGTGACCGCTGGGATAACACTGCTCCCACTCCCGTGTCCGATGCGTCCACCTCCACAATGCACTGCAGCGCGGGGTCGACCTGGCGAAGGACCCGGGAGGAGGAGAACTCCGCCTTCAGCGCCCTAAAGGCAGCAGCGACCTCTTCAGTCCACCGGAACGGGACCTTCGGGGACGTGAGGCGGGTCAGCGGTCCGACGATCGAGCTGAAATTTGGGACAAAGCGGCGGTAAAAATTGGCGAAGCCAACAAACTGTTGCACCTGCTTCCGGGATGCGGGAGTAGGCCACTCCACCACCGCCTTCACCTTCTCTGGGTCTGGGAGCACCTGATCTTGAGCGATGATGAATCCCAGGAAGGATGTGGTCCTAGCGTAGAATTCGCATTTCTCAGCCTTCACGTACAGACGATTCTCCAGCAGTCTTTGGAGGACCCGCCTCACATGGACCTGGTGCTCGTCCCTGGACCTGGAGAAGATAAGGATGTCATCCAGGTAGACGAACACAAAAAGGCCGATGAAATCCCGGAGGACGTCATTAATGAGGCGCTGAAAGACGGCAGGAGCGTTGGTCAGCCCGAACGGCATGACGAGATACTCAAAGTGGCCGTTCGGGGTACGGAAGGCTGTCTTCCATTCATCTCCCTCCCGGATCCGGACGAGGTGGTAAGCGCTGCGTAAATCCAGCTTGGTAAACCAGGTCGCCCCCTGGAGGGAGTGAAAGGCAGTGTCCATGAGGGGCAGGGTGTAACGGTCCCTCTCAGTGATGTCATTCAGCGCTCGGTAGTCTATGCAGGGGCGGAGGGATCCGTCCTTTTTCCCGACAAAGAAAAACCCTGCCCCCACGGGTGACGACGATGGGCGAATAATCCCAGCGCTCAGAGATTCCTTTAGGTATGTATTCATGGTCTCCTTCTCCGGCGCCGACAGGCTGTAGAGCCGACCAGATGGCAGGGGAGCCCCCTGGCGGAGGTTGATGGCACAGTCATATGGTCGATGCGGGGGAAGAGACATAGCTTTCGATTTGCTAAATACCATACCCAGGTCGTGAAATTCTGGAGGCACCAGTGACAGGTCCGGAGGTGCTGTATCCGCCACAGGGGGAGCCGCGGATGGGGAGCAGGCAGCGGACTGAAGGCAGGTGCCCATACAGAAGGTACTCCATGCCGATACCCCAGCGGACCTCCAGTCCAGGACAGGGTTGTGGAGGCGTAGCCAGGGATACCCCAGGATGACGGGCGACACAGAGTTGGGCAGGACGTAAAATACCATCTCCTCCCGGTGGTTCCCTGAGATGATGACTGGGACAGGCATGGTCTGGTGAGAAACTCTCCCAAGGGAGGCACGGGAGAGATGGACCAGGGAGATGGGGTGTTTTAATGCCTGACAGCGGATGCCCAATCGGGTTGCCAGGCCTTGTGAAATGAAGCTGCCCTCTGCGCCCGAATCCACCAGTGCGTGGGTGAGGTGCCCAGTGGGATTGTGGCAAAAACGGATGGGCAGCTTTAATTGGGTGAGAGAGTCTAACCGGTTGGGATCCGCGAGGCTCCCTACAGCGATTCGCGGACCCCGCCGACTGGCTTTCCGCGGGCAACGCTCCACAGTGTGTTGGTCACCTCCGCAATACATGCAGAGGCCCAACTCACGGCGGCGTTGTTTCTCCGCAGGGGAAAGCTTGGTCCAGCCCGTCACCATCGGCTCCGACTCCTCGGGGCACAATGCTGGCGGCGCCGCCAGGGGGCGAGCTTGGAACAGGTGCGGCGAGACTCCACGAGGGCGAGAAGAAGAAGACTTCCGCCCCGAGGAGCGCTCGCGCAGCCTGTTATCCAAACTTATCGCTAAGGATGTCAGCTCCGCTAGCGTCCCAGGGATATCCCGTCCAGCCAGTTCATCCCTCAGATCACTATTGAGGCTGCGGAGGAACAGGCCACAGAGGGAGCGATCCTCCCAGCCCAATTCCTCCGCCGCTACCCGGAAGTCGACCGAGTAGTCCGCTGCCGACCGGCCTCCCTGCTGGAGAGCGAGGAGCCGATCGACCTGGACCGTCTCGGTTTGAGAATGGTCAAAGACCTCCAGGAAGCGCCTCACGAACTGGTCATAGGTGAGGGTGGCATAACTGGGCCTCGCCATTACGGCGTAGGTCCAAGTTAACGCACGCCCCTCCAGAAGATTCCCTATGTAACCAATCCGACTGTGATCCGAGGGAAAATCTCCGGGCACACGGTGGAACACGGACTCACACTGCATAATGAACCCCCGCGCTCCGCCGAGCTTACCGCTAAAGCGGGCGGGGGTCGGAATCGGTGTGAGCCGAACCGGTGCCACTGGAGCCGGCTGGACGGCCGCTGGAACAGCAGGAGCCGCGCCACCCTGGCGAGCCGGGGGGAACGGCTGTTGAGGATCCAAGCGGCCCAACCGGTTAGTTAAATTCAATAATTGATTAAAGATCACCTGTTGTTGATAAGCTATTTGATCCACTCTAGCCTCGAGAGTGGAAAACCGGTGTGCGAGCCCGCCGTCCGCCGAGCCGCTCTGCTGAAGCCGTACTGACATAACGCACGGCTCAGGAGACGCACACACACAGGCTTAGAGTAGTTCAAAGAGTTTATTAACAGCAGGAGTGAATGAGTGCGTGTCTGCGGGATGTAAATGTGTTGGTGATGGTGTCTGCTCCAGGCACAGAGGCAGGTGACCGTACAGCCGAGCAACCCTATGGAGAGAGCACAGGGAGAGGGTGACGGGCATACACCAACACAGGAGGAATTTATGGCGAGAGAAGGACTTACTTGGTGGGTCAGGACAGCTGGCACAACAAGGGGGTGAAGCCCGGAAGACAGCCACCTGGAGAGCTCCGTGCAGCAGCGAGGATTGGGCGATGGAGAGGAGATGTCCGCCGCTGGGAAATCCACCTGTGCACAGGGGAGGAGACTGAAGAGAAAAGGTAAGCGATCTTCTTACCAAAATGGTTACGCTGAAGGGAACTATGCTCACAACGGTGAGGGACGAAGTCTGACGGCTTCAGGCCGAGCCTCCGGGCGAGACGGCCTTTATCCCTCGCCGCTGATGATTGGCAGGTGCGTGAGCAGGTGGCGCCGCTGATGAATGGCGCGGCGTGACAAGTTCTTGTCAGTTCACGAAGTCTGACTGTCTAGCCTTCCCTGACCCAGTATATTTATATCAGTCACAGCTTATCAGTCCCAACTTGCATTATCAGCAAAAGCACAGCTGCAGAAGTCCGTGGGTGTAGTGCCTGAGAACAGTCCGTTGCTTATCTCCTCGTACGGGGTGTAACAACAGGATGTTGCTCCTCTTTTCTCTGCACCAAAGTTTCACTCCCGTTGCAGATAATAAATCACATATGTTTACCAGTAAGTTTCCACTTATTATGTTACCTAAACACAAGCAGAGCACAGATATTTTGAGTCACACAGCACATTACCTTTTATAGATACATTTTACCCATCAATTTCCCCCTTTTGGTCTCATTTACATGAGACCAACACCTAGATCCATTGGTCATCCAGTGCCACTTCAGAGCTGTTATCATTATCATTGTCCTCCTTGTCTGACTCCATTCCATTTTCAATTGATCCTTCAGCTCTTAGCAGTGGCATTTGGTAAGGTGGGAGCTGCTTACCTTCCACAGTCGTGGTGATGACCCTGAGACAAACAGATCTGATACATGGGATACAGCAATAGCCACAAAATGCAAAAACAGCAATAACACCCACGATTGACATAAACATAGACACAATAACAGTTTTCCATTTCCCAAACATTCCTTCCAGCCATCCATCCAGGGGGTTATTTATGCCGGAGAACATACGCTCACACCCACGCTGTATATTTGTTCACTGTTAATTGGCAACTGAAGCAATATACCGTACACTACCATTCAAAAGTTTGGGGTCACCTCAGACAGTTTTGTGTTTTTCATGAAAAGTCACACTTTTATTTACCACCATAAGTTGTAAAATGAATAGAAAATATAGTCAAGACATTGACAAGGTTAGAAATAATGATTTGTATTTGAAATAATAATTTTTTCCTTCAAACTTTGCTTTCGTCAAAGAATCCTCCATTTGCAGCAATTACAGCATTGCAGACCTAACATGATTGCACAAGGGTTTTCTAATCATCCATTAGCCTTCTGATGCAATGAGCAAACACAGTGAACCATTAGAACACTGGAGTGATAGTTGCCGGAAATGGGCCTCTATACACCTATGTAGATATTACACCAATAACCAGACATTTGCAGCTAGAATAGTCATTTACCACATTAGCAATGTATAGAGCAGGGGTCACCAACGTGGTGCCCATGGGCACCATGTCGCCCGCAAGGATCACATGAGTCGCCCGCAGTCCTGTTCTAAAAATAGCACAACTCGCAAGTGAGCTGCGTCTAAGATGTAATTTTTTCTGCCGCTATTTTTTAAAATCACACTTGCATTTATATAGATTTTAAAATGACAATGTCTTAAAAATAAAAAAAATGAAAATATGTTTATTATACGTAAAGTTAAGGTGAACTCTGACCTAGTTCAAAGGTCAGTATTGTGCGCATGACAAAACCTTCGCGCTTGTGGAGCGTAAGCTAGCGGCCAGTGAAGATGGTGAGCGGAGTGCTGTTTCCTAGCCCAAAAACATGGCAAAAAAAAAAGAAAGAAAATTTATCATTTTCAAAGTGAGCGGGAGGAAGAGTTCTTTTTTTACTACCGTGAAAGGAAGCTGCGTGTGTTTCATTTGCGGGGCGACGGCGAAGCGCCACTTTATGTGGAGCGGCACTTCACTACGCGTCATGAAACTGCTGCCCACTCTTTTTTTTTTTTTTGGACTTATTTTGTACCCGTAGGTAGATTTGTTCTGCAGTCCGGTGACAAGCCACCAGCTGCCGGTCGCTGCGTGCGCAAGCGCCCCTTAACTCCCTAACCTGCATGTTTTTGGCATGTGGGAGGAAACCAGAGAAATCCCGGAGTAAACCCACGCAAACACGGGGAGAACATGCAAACTCCACACAGATCACTGTTGGCCGGGGGCCGGGATCGAACCCACGATCCCCGCGATCCCCCGGCCGAGGGTAAACTGTGCTGCCGCGGTGCTAACCACTGCGCCACCATGCATATAAGCACTCTCAGTGCTGTTTAGCTTCTTCTCATGAAAGGACAGTGCTGGTTATTACTCAAGCATGATTCTTGGCAAGAACTGTATGGATATAATTCCAGTGAAGAAGAACACACAAAAGTGTGTTTATTAAATGTAACAGATTTTGAGCAGAATTGCAGAAGATTTGTTCAGTTAAAAATGTGATAAGTGTGGCGCACATATTTTGGACTGCATATGTATAGCACAGGATTGAGATGCTTAAGACTGCATATGTATTCTGTAACCTCACGTCTTTGAAGGAACAATGTGTCTGGACCTCCTGGGGATGACAGCAGGAGGTGGAGGTGCCTTTGGTGAGGACTCTGAAAGGACTTCCTGACCTCCTGGGGTCAGACAGAGGAAGAAGGGACTTGAAGGAGAGTTATTGTCGATGGGGGGGTTTGATGACAATGTGATTCTGTTCTTTGATGTCCCAGGTATAAAAGTGGGGGTTTGGGGGAGTTCAATCTCTTTTTCTGTCGAGAGAATGCTGGAGATGTGAGATCGTCAATAAATCTGAATTGAGAAATAAATTCAGCCTCTTCATTTCACGCTCTCCACAATAAGATTTATTTAATATGAAAGTTGATTTTTCTTAAATGTTGCATAACTTTTTCAAACATGGTTCAGCATAGTTCATGAATTAAAAGGGTTTAGTTTTTTATGGTTAAAAGGGACTGGTGAAAACTGGACATTTTTTTAATGAAATGTAGAAGTGATCGTCTGAACAATTGCTGAGATTAATAAAAATAAAGTGTTGACTATTGATCTTGTCTGTTACCCACTGTAAGTTATTGATAATTATTTATATATATATATATATATATATATATATATATATATATATATATATATATATATATATATATATACTGTATATATATATATATATATATATATATATATATACACTACCGTTCAAAAGTTTGGGGTCACCCAGACAATTATTTTGTGTTTTCCATGAAAAGTCACACTTATTTACCACCATGAGTTGTAAAATGAATAGAAAATATAGTCAATACATTGACAAGGTTAGAAATAATGATTTGTATTTGAAATAATAATTTTTTCCTTCAAACTTTGCTTTCGTCAAAGAATCCTCCATTTGCAGCAATTACAGCATTGCAGACCTAATATGATTGCACAAGGGTTTTCTAATCATCCATTAGCCTTCTGACGCAATGAGCAAACACATTGTACCATTAGAACACTGGAGTGATAGTTGCTGGAAATGGGCCTCTATACACCTATCTAGATATTACACCAAAAACCAGACATTTGCTGCTAGAATAGTCATTTACCACATTAGCAATGTATAGAGTGTATTTCTGATTAGTTTAAAGTTATCCTCATTGAAAAAAAGTGCTTTTCTTTCAAAAATAAGGAAATTTCTAAGTGACCCCAAACTTTTGAACGGTAGTGTATGTGGGGAGACTTGAATAACGAAACCGAATTGTCTTCCATTCCAGTTTATTCAAGAAATCATTCCACTGTCTGCTCTTATTCTTGAGCAGCGAACAAAGAGACTGAACACACCAAAGTTCTCTCATTTAAACATTCTCACATCAAACCATTTCCCTCGCGGGGGAAATCACACATCTATATCAAAGTCTCTTTATTCACATTCATTAGCCTTTTATTTACATAACTCCCCCTTCTCTCCTCTCGAGCCTCAGTGGTCAGGAAGTCTTCCTGTCCCCTGTCCTCCGCAGGGGGTCCAGGCTCTGTGGCTCCGCACCGCAGGGGGCTGGCTCTCCTTCATCGTGAGGTTAAATCACATATGCAGTGTCCAACATATACATGTCTCACAACACAGCCATATAACCCCCCCCCAAACGATGAAGAACAGACTAATTCCCAAAATTTAATAGCACCTTACTCACTACTGAATAATTAACACCAACATTCAGTCTGTGCGGCGCTTGGGCTTCAGCCGTCTGCCGAATCTGCTGTGCGTTGGCCCCGCCTTGCCTGCGGTGCTGTTCTGCTTCGGGTCTGTTGACTGAGGAAGAGAGTGGTTAATTGCCCTCTGCGGGGGCCTGCCTCGTCGAGGCGCCACCGCGACCGGTACAGACACGTCCTTCATGACAAAAGCAGGTTTTAGTCTGTCAATACTGACTGTCTCTTTTCTGTCTCCAAAATCTAGCACAAATTGCTTATCACCTGCCTCCAGCACTCGAAATGGCCCTTCGTAAGGTGGTTTGAGCGTTGCTTTAAGGGCTTCGCGCCTGACAAAAACGAAATCGGCATTTTTCAAAGCCTTGGGGACGAAAACTCGTGGAAAAGCGTGATGAACCGGACCCGGGAGCGTGTCTGCCCCCGTGCCGACTAACGGTCCCAGAGCAGAGAGAGGTGGGGGCTCTGGGTGCTCTGGTAAAAACTCGCCCGGCAGCCTCAGAGTTTGTGCGAATACCAGCTCCGCCGGGGAGGCGTCTAAGTCCTCTTTAGGCGCAGAACGCAACCCTAATAAAACCCATGGAAGTTTATTTACCCAATCTGCATCCGTGAGCGACGCTCTGAGTGCTGCCTTCAAAGACCTATGAAAACGCTCGCATAAACCATTAGCCTGAGGGTGGTAAGCCGTAGTGCGGTGAACTTTGGCTCCTAAGCCGTTGGCCATCGCTGACCACAGCTCAGAGATGAATTGCGGTCCTCTATCGGACGTAATGTCCGACGGAACCCCGAAGCGCGCCACCCAAGCCGTTAAAAAAACGCGAGCCACCTCCGCGGCCGTGGTCGTCGCCAGTGGGACCACTTCCGGCCAACGTGTGGTGCGGTCCACCATTGTCAAAAGATACGTGAACCCCTGTGATGCCGGTAGGGGGCCCACAAGGTCGACGTGCACATGGTCGAACCTTCTGGCCGGAATGCGGAACGGTTCTAACGGGGCTCTTGTGTGCCTGTGAATTTTGGCCCGTTGACAGGAAATGCAGGTTTTTGCCCATTCCTTCACGTGCTTGCGCAGGCACGGCCAAACAAACTTTTCCGCCACTAGTTTCACCGACGCGCGCACCCCCGGGTGCGCCAGTGAGTGGACCGAGTCAAAAACACGGCGGCGCCACGTGGCCGGAACCACCGGACGCGGGCGCCCCGTCGACATGTCGCAGATCAGGGGGGGCATACCGGTTTGTAAACACTTGCTCTCCAGCCTCAACCCTGTTGGTCCAGACTGGAGCGCGCGCACGTCTGCGTCCGCCCCCTGGTCCGCTGCCATGGCTGCGTAATCTATACCCACGTGCACCGGGGCTGCGCGCGCCACCGTGCCGCTCTCCTGCGGCGCGGTCACGGTGGCCCGTTCTGCCTCTGCGCGTGTTGGGGTCGTGAACGCGCGTGAGAGACAATCCGCTACTACATTGAATTTGCCCGCGACGTGCCTAATGTCAGTGGTAAATTCCGAGATTGCGGCCAGCTGCCTCTGCTGCCTGCCGGACCACGGATCTGAAATTTTGGCCATGGCGTATGTGAGCGGCTTGTGGTCCACATAAGCGGTGAAGCACCGTCCTTCCAGCCAGAACTGGAAATGACGAATAGCCAAATGCAGCGCCAACAGTTCTCTGTCAAACGCGCTGTATTTTCGTTCAGCCGCGCTTAAAGATTTGCTAAAGAAAGCCAAAGGCTGCCAAACTCCGGCTACCTGTTGCTCAATAACGGCCCCTATGGCTAAATCTGAAGCGTCTGTCGTCAGCGCGATACGTGCTGCAGGGTCTGGGTGGGCCAGGAGCGCAGCGTCAGCCAAGGCTTTTTTAACCTCTGTGAACGCGCGCTCCCACTCCGGGGACCATTCGACCGCCTGGGTCGGCTTTTGTTTTTTGAGCGCGGCATATAACGGTTGCATGATTTGAGCTGTGTGGGGCAGGAATCGGTTATAAAAATTCACCATCCCCAAGAATTCCTGTAGTGATTTGACCGTTTGTGGACGGGGAAAATCCGCTACCGCGCGTACTTTCTCTGGTAACGGAACCGCTCCCTCCGGGGAGACGCGGTGACCCAAAAAATCGATCCGCTCGACGCCGAACTGGCACTTGGCTGGGTTAACTATTAAGCCGTGCTCTCCCAGCCTCCTAAAAACTGCTGTGAGGTGCGTTTCGTGTTCGTCCTCTGAAGTACTCGCGACCAAAATGTCGTCGAGGTACACAAACACGAAAGGGAGATCGCGTAACACGGCATCCATCATCCGCTGAAATGTTTGCGCCGCCCCTTTGAGACCAAACGGCATGCGTAAAAATTCGAAAAGTCCGAACGGGGTTATTACCGCTGTTTTAGGAATGTCCTCCGGTTGGACTGGGACTTGGTGATAGCCGCGAACCAGATCAATCTTTGAAAAAATGCGCGCCCCCGCCAGGTGCACCGAAAAATCCTGAATGTGCGGGATGGGATAACGATCGTGCGCCGTAGCGTTGTTTAGCCTGCGGTAATCCCCGCACGGTCTCCAGGAGCCATCGGCTTTCGGTACCATGTGCAGCGGCGAAGCCCACGGGCTCTTCGACCTACGAACGATGCCTAGCCTCTCCAGGCTGGCGAACTCCTCGCGTGCAATGGCGAGCTTAACTGCATCCAAGCGCCGAGCTTTTGCAAACACGGGAGGACCAGAAGTGGGGATAAAGTGTTTCACCCCGTGCTTCGCGACCGTCGCTGAAAAAGTGGGCACAGTGAGCGCTGGAAACTGGGTGAGGAGTGTGCGAAACTTACCACCTGCTGTAGCGACGTGGGTCTGTACTGGTGGCGGGGACACTCGAGCTGAACAGGGGAGAGAGTAAAAAGAGAGTGCATTTACCAGCCGTCTATTAGCAAGATCAACTAACAGATTGTGTGAACACAAAAAATCCGCGCCCAACATGTTGAAACTCACCGCCGCTATTACAAAAGTCCATTCATATGTGCGGCCATGTAAGCATAAAGGCAAGGTCCTTCTCCCGTAGGTGTTGATGTTCGAGCCATTTGCCGCTGTAGCTCCGTTACCGTGGGGTCCAGCCACTCGGTCCGCGTATGTTGGGGTGATGAAGCTCACTTGTGCTCCAGTGTCAATGAGGAACACTCGTCCGGAGCGCGCATCCGTGATGTAGAGCAGCTTGTTGCGTTCTCCGAGGGTCGAAGCTGCTAGCGACCCCCGGTCTTGCCGTTTCCCGAACTCCTGAAGATGCAGGGCGGCACACACCTGCGTGCCTTCTCTGCGAACCTCCGATGGTAAAAGCAGAGATCTTCTCCTCCGCTGTGTCGTGCCCGCGCTTCTGCCGCCGGGCTATTGGCTCCCCCTCGTCGCGGTCGTGTTGCCGCCGTCGTCGGCCAGTCTGGTTCTGCCGCCTCTGGCTCCCCGCTGTCTCGGGTCGCTGCTGTGGTTGCTTGCCCGCCGCAGGCGTCCAGGATCCCATCTGCCTCCTGGGCCAGCTCCCGGAACTCCTCCAGGGTGTGACACTTTTTGCCGGCCAGCGTGCTTCTCGCATGCGCCGGGAGGTTGGAGAGGAAGATGAACTGAAAAATGAAATCATCGTTGTCCAAACCTCTCAGCTGTATCATCTCCTCCCTCAGGGCGCTCGGCCTGTGTCCACCTTGGTCTAGCAAAGACAGGATCCTCCTCGCCCTCACTTCAGCCGAGGGGGTGAAAAACTTGATGAGGGTGGATTTCAGCTTGCCGTACCTGTCGGTCGCGGGTGGCTGCTCCACCAAGCTTTGCACGCACCGAGCTGTGCTGTTGTCCAGTTTAGCGATGACATGGTGGAACTTAGTGTCATCCACCGTTACTCCTGCGAGCGCGAACTGCGACTCTGCTTGCAGAAACCACGACCGTGGGTTATCCTGCCAGAAATCAGGCAGCTTAACGGCCACTGCGCTCGCCAGCTCTGAGCGCTGTGAGTCCGGGACCCTGAGAATTTCTTCGTTCATTCTCAACGTCGTCAGTCACCAATGTGGGGAGACTTGAATAACGAAACCGAATTGTCTTCCATTCCAGTTTATTCAAGAAATCATTCCACTGTCTGCTCTTATTCTTGAGCAGCGAACAAAGAGACTGAACACACCAAAGTTCTCTCATTTAAACATTCTCACATCAAACCATTTCCCTCGCGGGGGAAATCACACATCTATATCAAAGTCTCTTTATTCACATTCATTAGCCTTTTATTTACATAACTCCCCCTTCTCTCCTCTCGAGCCTCAGTGGTCAGGAAGTCTTCCTGTCCCCTGTCCTCCGCAGGGGGTCCAGGCTCTGTGGCTCCGCACCGCAGGGGGCTGGCTCTCCTTCATCGTGAGGTTAAATCACATATGCAGTGTCCAACATATACATGTCTCACAACACAGCCATAGTGTATATATATACAGTGGGGCAAAAAAGTATTTAGTCAGCCACCAATTGTGCAAGTTCTCCCACTTAAAAGATGAGAGAGGTCTCCAATTTTCATCATAGGTATGCCTCAACTATGAGAGACAAAATAAGAAAAAAAAAATCCAGAAAATCACATTGAAGGATTTTTAATGAATTAATTGGTAAATTCCTTGGTAAAATAAGTATTTGGTCAATATCAAAAGTTCATCTCAATACTTTGTTATATACCCTTTGTTGGCAATGACAGAGGTCAAACGTTTTCTGTAAGTTTTCACAAGGTTTTCACACACTGTTGCTGGTATTTTGGCCCATTCCTCCATGCAGATCTCCTCTAGAGCAATGATGTTTTGGGGCTGTCGCTGGGCAACACAGACTTTCAACTCCCTCCAAAG
Organism: Pholidichthys leucotaenia; assembly: GCA_020510985.1. Lineage (NCBI taxonomy): Eukaryota > Metazoa > Chordata > Actinopteri > Cichliformes > Pholidichthyidae > Pholidichthys > Pholidichthys leucotaenia. The sequence goes on from CM035841.1 coordinate 125,168,750, forward strand.
ATTTTCTATGGGGTTGAGATCTGGAGACTGGCTAGGCCACTCCAGGACCTTGAAATGCTTCTTACGAAGCCACTCCTTCGTTGCCCGGGTAGTGTGTTTGGGATCATTGTCATGCTGAAAGACCCAGCCACGTTTCATCTTCAATGCCCTTGCTGGTGGAAGGAGGTTTTCATTCAAAATCTCAGGATACATGGCCCCATTCATTCTTTCCTTTACACGGATCAGTCATCCTGGTCCTTTTGCAGACAAACAGCCCCAAAGTATGATGTTTCCACTCCCATGCTTCACAGTAGGTATGGTGTTCTTTCTCCTCCAAACACGACAAGTTGAGTTTTTACCAAAAAGTTCTATTTTGGTTTCATCTGACCATATGACATTCTCCCAATCCTCTTGTGGATCATCCAAATGCTCTCTAGCAAACTTCAGACGGGCCTGGACATGTACTGGCTTAAGCAGGGGGACACGTCTGGCACTGCAGGATTTGAGTCCTTGGCGGCATAGTGTGTTTCTGATGTAGCCTTTGTTACTTTGGTCCCAGCTCTCTGCAGGTCATTCACTAGGTCCCCCCATGTGGTTCTGGGCTTTTTGCTCACCATTCTCGTGATAATTTTGACCCCACGGGGTGAGATCTTGCATGGAGCCCCAGATCGAGGGAGATTATCAGTGGTCTTGTATGTCTTCCATTTTCTAATAATTGCTCCCACAGTTGATTTCTTCACACCAAGCTGCTTACCTATTGCAGATTCAGTCTTCCCAGTCTGGTGCAGGTCTAAAATTTTGTTTCTGGTGTCCTTTGACAGCTCTTTGGTCTTGGCCATAGTGGAGGTTGGAGTCTGACTGTTTGAGGTTGTGGACAGGTGTCTTTTATACTGATAACGAGTTCAAACAGGTGCCATTAATACAGGTAACGAGTGGAGGATAGAGGAGCCTCTTAAAGAAGAAGTTACAGGTCTGTGAGAGCCAGAAATCTTGCTTGTCTGTAGGTGACCAAATACTTATTTTACCAAGGAATTTACCAATTAATTCATTAAAAATCCTTCAATGTGATTTTCTGGATTTTTTTTTCTCATTTTGTCTCTCATAGTTGAGGTATACCTATGATGAAAATTGGAGACCTCTCTCATCTTTTAAGTGGGAGAACTTGCACAATTGGTGGCTGACTAAATACTTTTTTCCCCCACTGTATATATATATATATATATATATATATATATATATATATATATGTACACACACAATTTGTTATTAATTTAGAGGAGTGTGTCAAGCTGGTGCCCTTCACATGACTCGATACCCATGAAGTAGCTCTTGGTTTCAAACAGGTTGGTGACCCCTGGTATAGAGTGTATTTCTGATTAGTTTAAAGTTATCTTCATTGAAAAAAGTGCTTTTCTTTCAAAAATAAGGAAATTTCTAAGTGACCCCAAACTTCTGAACGGTAGTGTATCTAGCGGGTAATAGCCTAGCAGCCTAGCAATCACACAGTTCACTGGTCACTTTTTGTCCTTGTATGATGTTATCCAACATTCTTCCTGGTTCCTCAGCGGGTGTGCACATGCTCCAGTGATACCATGTGTCACCTTTACCTTTCAGCCTCACTGCATGTGAGGTTCTTTCCACCACCTGAAATGGTCCTGTCCACCTTGGTTCCAACCACTTCCTTTTCATGCACTTCAGGAGGACCCACTCTGCTGTATGGGGTTCTGGTGGATCAGTCGTCACTCCTGACTCCTTCCTCTCCTTCACCTGTTGTGAGAAAGCTGACACCAGAGCTCTTAGTTGGTCATAGAATGGTTTATAGCCCATTTTGGGCTCCTTCTCCTCCCGCAGCTGCAATCCAGCTCCCGGTCCCGGGAACTGACGACCTGTTAAAAGTTCATAAGGAGTGAAACCTGTTATGCTGTTAACAGAACTTCTAACAGTCATGAGGGCAGTAGGCAAAGCATCCAACCAGTTCATTCCTGTTTGGCTACAGATCTTAGTGAACTTTACCTTGATGTTTTGATTCATTTTCTCAACCTTGCTCTGAGATTGAGGATGATAAACTGTTCCAAATAAATGCTTCAGACCTAACATTTTTTCCACTTTTTGTAGGTCCTGATTTTTGAAATGTGTTTCATTGTCTGATCTGATTCTCTTGGGAAACCCGTGAGTAGGAATGTGCTGATTTATCAAAAATTTAATTGCTGTTTTACTGTCTTCTTTCTTTGCAGGATAAGCTTCCGGCCATCCTGTAAATGTATCCACTGCGACTAGGAGATATCTATATCCCCTTATTCTCTCAACCATGTCAGTATAATCTATGATTGTCTCCTGACCTGGCAATGTTGGCAGTGGAAACTGACCTTGGTGAGGTTTCACCGTGGGTTTTGGGTTGTGTGAGGCACATACCGTACAGCTCCTTACAAAATTTCAAGTCATGTCTGGGAGGAACGGATGCCACCAGTGTGTCAAATGCCTGTCCATCTGTTTTACTCCCACATGTCCTAACCCATATGCTTCGTGTAGCACATTTTCTCTGATCCCTGGCAGTAATACTGGCCTACCGTCCTGTGCTCTCCACAACCCATCTTTTTCTGCAGCGCCTCTCTGTTTCCACACTGTTTTTTCCTCTGCAGACGCTTTCCCTTGTTCTTCTATTAACATATTTACATCGATTTGTGGCAGGACATCTTGTACCTGTTTCCCTGTTTGCATCATGATTAACTGAGGCTGATACCCTGCTGCCCTTTTGGCCGCTTCGTCTGCTGCCTGATTCCCTCTTGCCACATCTGTAGTGGCTTTATCATGTCCCTTACACTTCACTACAGCCACTTCCAGTGGTAACATAATTGCTTCAGCCAATCTTTTCATCTCTTTCTCATGTTTTATAGGAGTCTGCAAAGCTGTGAGAAATCCTGCTCTTATCCATTGTGGTAATTCTACCTGAATTGCTCCCACAATATATGCTGAGTCTGTGTAAATTGTCACTCTTTTTCCTTCTGCCCATTCCAATGCTTCTGTCATAGCTGTCAATTCAGCTAATTGAGCTGACTGCTTGTCTGTTATCATACCACTCTTCACTTCCTGAAACTCATTTCCCTCTTGTCTCATCACTGCATATCTTGCTTTCAGTCCCTCCGTAGGGTGTCTGATACAACACCCGTCTGTGTATAACACTTCCTGCGCATCTGTCAGCGGTGCTGCTGCTAAGTCTGCTCTTACCTTCACGTCCTCTCTGACCCTCTTTTCACATTCATGTGGTTCTCCCTCTAGCATTTGATCTGCCATGTTGATTCCTTCGTGTGTGAATGTGATGTGTGGTGCTGATAGGATTTTTTCCATCCTTGTCTGTCTGAATGAAGTTATAGTGAATGCTGCTGAGTTCACATATGCCATTACACTGTGTGGTCAAGACAGTCAATGGGTGTCCCATTACCACATGAGCTGTTTTCTGTAAAAAATTTTGCCACCCCTGCAGCATGCCGTGTGCATGCTGGGTGCCTTTTTTCCACTGGGTCTAATATTATGCTGATGTAGAGGAGTACCTTTCTCTCTCCCCCTTTTTTCTGAAACAAAACACCATTCACTGTGTGTTTTGCTTCAGAAACATCCAAATAAAAACGTCTATTATAGTCAGTGACTACCAAATCAGCTGCATGTGAGAGTTCATTCTTCAGATCAATAAATGATTCCTCAGCTTCCTGTGTCCACGTTAACGGTGCAGCGAGATTCCTCATGCCTTGTTCATTAACCAAGGCACGTAATGGTGTTGTGCGTTCACTGTATTGTGGGATGTAATGTCTACTGAAACCTGTTAAACCCAAAAAGGATAACATGTTTTTACAGTGCGCAGTTTGGGGTGGTGGAGGATAGAATCCCTATGTGATGGTGACAGGCCAGGCCCTGAAGGGGTGATGACCTGTCCCAGGAAAGAAATATAGCGCCTACCACACTGTAGTTTTTGCTTAGACATTTTGAACCCACATTCTAACAGTCTCAGCAAAACACTCCTTTTAGTTTCAAGACAGCTGTCAGAATCAGATGCTGCTATCAAAATGTCATCAATGTACTGTACCAGAACCACGCCGGGGGAAGGGGACAGCCCTGTAGTTGTTCCTTAAGAACCCGGTTGAAGATGCCCGGTGACAAAATGAACCCCTGTGAAACTCTGGTGTAGCATAGCTGAGAGCCTTTGTAGGTAAATGAGAACAAATCCCTGCACTCCTCCACTAAGGGAAGACAGAAAAATGTGTTAGCCAAGTCAATACATGTAAACCATGAATGTTGTGGCGTCAGAGCGGACAGAGCGGTGTAGGGATTAGGTACAGGCACTGTGGGAGTGGAGGCAATGGCATACAAAATCAAAATCAAAAAGTCAAATTTAATCTTCTAAGATCGTGAGCCATTCTATATTTGCCAGTTTTTTGCTTTTCTACTGGGAGGATAGAAGTATTCCAGGCAGAGTGAGATTTTTCTAACACCCCCCGCCTAGAGCAGTCATTCAATGATGTCAGCGATGCCCTCCTCTGCAGCTGGCTTATGAGCATACTGACGTTGCCAAACGGATTCATCTGAAATCACCTGAAACGAAATAGAAGAGAAGTTAATACATTTTCCAACATCAGTAGGTCCTTGTGACCACAGAGTCAGTGGCAGTGAGTCCAACATGTCCGCAGCTAACTCATGATCAGTGCGCTCTCTGCCATGGTCCCTCTCTATCTGCCTGTGTTCCATCAGGAGCTGATCAGTTGTGTTAATTTGGATGCAATAGGCCTGATATTTTGCAGAGTGCTCTACTTTTGGTATTTGTGTCATCTGCCAATCAGTGGCTGCGGCTAATGTTTTAACCATAGGTCCTAACTCTTTTGCCTGGTGATTAGCATGTATGAGTAGAGTGATGTGTGGTGCTGATTCCTCTGACATTTCATACCATTGTGACTGCTCCGGAGTTAGCACAGCATCCCTGGCCACACCCTCATTGCCCACATACAGAAACTTGGAATGTATGGTCCAAATGTGACCATCAAGTTGGGAAGAAAATCTGTCATAATAGACATCATCTGAATTTCTGTCATAATACAAGGTGACATGTAGGGGGTCAACGGGAGGTGTGTATGGTGCAAGGAGAGAAATCCAAGGTTTCCAGGCCAAAAACACTGGCAGCAAGCCAGTCTTTTCGGGTGTGTCGGGAGATAGGAGGCCCCAATAAATGTCTGCCCAGGTGTTTGGCGCTTGTGGCGTTGCATCAGGCTTTAACAGCATCTGTCCATGCAATGACAGTCCGTGCAGTGAACAGTTCATCGCGGCGCTGTTGGGGAATGATAAGATGACTCTGTCGGCCGAGCACAGTACCAACGCCCCCAATTTAATCAACAAGTCTCTCCCCATTAAATTGGTTGGAGCATTTTTTGAGCAGGCATAATGATGTTTCACAGTCTGACCAACAATAAAAGTGTTCAAAGGTTTTGTCACAGGCAGTCTTTCGGGTACCCCAGAGAAACCAGTCACTTCCACCGCCTTGGAAGAGAGGTGTGCAGGATCAATGTCACAGTTCAGAGTAGAATAGGTTGCCCCTGTATCAACCAAAAAATGCAGGTCACGATCCATAATCTTCATAGTAGCCATGGGGTCTGCCATTCCCACGTTACTTTTTCTCTGTGGGCCCCATCATTGTTCATTCTTGTGACGACGAAGTGTCCCCACTGTTATGATTTATTGTATGTGTGATTGTTTTATTTGTAATATTGTAAATGTTATTATGATTATTTGTTAAAGTACACACATTATTTCTAGGATCTGTCTTTGTCTAATTTGAATGCCTTTGAGATAATTGCTATGGTTAATTATTTGGGTAAACAACTGGTAATTATTTAATCCACATACCTTTGCCAACATGCTTCCTGAGGGTGTCCGGGCAAAAGACTCTGTTAGGGGTTGAATGCCTTTTAAAGGACACCAGCAGGAAGGAAGCATGTTATGGTGAGTTAGAGGGGTGATTTAAATTTGTAAATAGGGGTTAAATTATTTATTGAATTATTTATGGTATTATTTATTATGTGTTAGTTATATTTATTCTGTATATAGGTGGGGAAATATTTATGGTCTTTTAGATGTTAGTGGGTATGTGTGTAAAATGGAAAATGTCTTATTGTCTTACCTGGGACATATGGTATGTCCTAATTGACGTTAATTGTCTCAAATAGTATATAACAGTTGTCAAGTTGTAGAGAGTTGTTGAGAGTTGTCAAGTGTTGTCGAGAGGATCGATGATAATGATTGATGGACAAATTCAAGTCGTGATAAATCGTGTCGGATGTTTTGGAGTTAATACCTGTAAGTTTTTGGAATAAATTGAAAAACTGTTAATTGAAAAATTGATTGAAAGCTTCTTGCCTCAAGCCACAACTTTACATTTGGTGGCAGCGGTGCTCCGTTCCCAGGAGGATGCTACATTTTGCGGCGAAAGCGGTGGTCCGCCCCTGATGAGGTAACGTTTGATGGAAGTGGTGGATAGAGCACGGGACGGAAGGAGCGATGGCGAGAAGGAAAGTGACGAGACAAGAGGAGCAGTCTGACCTGGATGCAGGTATGGCAGCCGAGGAGCCGAGAGTCAGCGGACTGGGCGAGCTCGAGGAGCTAACATGCTTAGTGAAGTCTTTAGTTCGTTCTCTGACTATCAGGGATCGTCGGATGGAGGAAGAAGCCACTCTTCAGGACCAAAGGTGGCGGACTGTGGATGATCAAATTGGTCGGATGGAGTCGCGGGTTACGGAGCTGAGAGAGGAGTATGGGAGCCGGGCTGAACGTAGTGGTGACGATGGCGCTTCAGGGGAGGACCCCGGGTGACGGCCAGTCGGGTCGGCCTGCAGGAGGATGATTTGCCGCTGCAGGTGCAGCCGAGGAGGACACAAATGCACCATGAGCCCAGGCTGAATCCTCTCTCTCCCGAGGATGGCATCGAGCACTACCTGGCGACGTTTGAGAGGATCGCTACAGTCTGCCGCTGGCGTGAAGAAGAGTGGGCTATCCAGCTAGCTCCTCTGCTTACAAGTAAAGCGCGGAGCGCGTATGTTCTGATGGACATTGCAGACATGACTGATTATGGAAAAGTGAAGGAAGCAATTTTAAACAAATACGAAATAACGAAATAACGTCCGACACATATAGGAGGAGGTTTCGTGCTTTGGACATTCATCAGGACGAAACCCCCTGTGAACTATATGTTCGTCTAAAAGACTTGTGCTATAAATGGATTAAACCAGAGACCTTAACGGTGGAAGACAATATGGAACGTATAATTTTGGAACAGTTTCTGCGGATGGTGAACCCGGAACTGGGAATCTGGATACAAGAGCGGGACCCAAAGACTGCAGAGGACACTGCTCGTCTGGCGGAGGTTTTTCTGTCGGCCAGGTCTGGGAGCAGGAGAACTACTCTCGGCCGTGACAGCTCTTTCACCGCACGGAGTAAGTTTGATGGGGGTGAAAGGGGAGGTCAAGCGCAGAAAAGACTGTATTCCAGCTCCAGTCAGGTCACTGTTAGCAAACACAGTGGGAGTAGAAAGTCACGTTTTGTTCCAAGTCACGATATACACTGTTACCAGTGTAATAAAATTGGCCACACACAATATTCATGTCCTGCCACAAGAAATAGCAAACCATCACTATTATGTTCAGTTCCTAGACCCACTTTTTCAGCCCCAGTGTACAGTGGAGTGTATAAAACGAAGGTGTTGCTTAATGGTCAGTGTGAAGAGGCCCTGTTAGACTCAGGTTGTTTTCAAACGGTTGTGCTGCCCAGTTTGGTCCCTAGGGATTTGTGGAATGAGTCTGAAATAAATATTAGTTGTGTTCATGGGGATAAGAAATTGTACCCGACCGCTGAGGTTTATTTAACAGTGGGAGGTCAAACTTATCTCCTTCCTGTAGCTCTTGTGCCTGATTTGCCTTATCCAGTTATTCTTGGCAAAGATGTTCCAACTTTGCTGGACATCAAACAGGTTAGAGATGAACAAACTGAGGGACAGGCAGGTGGCGCTATTGAGCAGAGGCTTGATGCACCTGTTGAAAAAATTTGTAATATGGTGACAACCAGGGCGCAGAGGGCTGCCAATACTCTTCAGGAGCTGCCTTTTTATGATTCTGAGATAGAGGCAGGCCCTAGTAAACAACCTAAATCCAAGGCTCAAAGGAGAAGAGATAAGGTGTTAGCTTCTGTAAAGAACTTGGGTGAAGAAACACCACAACTAAGTCAGTCAGTAGAGTTTGACATCCCTCCTGATATAGCTGAATTACAGAAAGCTGACCCAACACTTAGACCATGGTTTAATAAAGTCTCGGAGATTGAGGGTGTGAAACAGGGTAGAACTGATTGTTTGGCTGAGGCCATGTATGTCATTAAAAAGGGCATTTTATACCAGCAACAAGGTGAAGTTATGGCCATAGCTTTGCCACAGGACCTCACACCAAAGATTATGGAACTGGGACATGTTATCCCTTGGGCAGGTCATTTAGCATTTCAGAAAACTCTACAGAGAATTGCTAGAAGGTTTGTGTGGCCGGGAATGTATATCCAGATAAAGGAGTTCTGTACAACATGCTCAATATGTCAGATTACATCACCTAGGGGAGTAGCCCGTGCCCAACTGCAACCATTACCAATCATTGGAACACCTTTTGACAGAATAGGGATGGATATAGTTGGCCCCCTAGAGAGAAGCTCCTCTGGTAATAGATACATTTTGGTAATTTGTGACTATGCTACTCGGTACCCAGAAGCCTTTCCCCTGAAATCTATCAAGGCTAGGCAGGTTGCTAACTGCCTTATCCAGTTGTTTTCAAGGGTAGGCATACCTAGAGAAATTCTGACAGACTGTGGAACAAATTTCTTGTCCAAACTGTTGCAGCTGGTATATAAGCTGTTGGGTATTAAGGGTATTAAGACCACCCCATATCACCCTCAGACTGATGGACTAGTGGAGTGATTTAATCAGACTCTAAAAAACATGCTGTGGAAATTTGTTTCTGAAACAGGCTCGGATTGGGACCAATGGGTACCATACTTATTGTTTGCTTATCGGGAGGTGCCCCAGGCTTCGACAGGGTTCTCACCTTTTGAACTGCTGTATGGTCGTCAGGTGAGGGGCCCACTGGACTTTTTAAAGGAGCACTGGGAGAGTCCACTGAGTGATCAGGACAATGTGGTCTCATATGATATTAAGATGAGAGAGAAACTGGATTGAATGACTGCTTTGGCTCAGGAGCACATGAGGACGGCGCAGGCCAAACAAAAAACTTGGTATGACAAGAAGGCCAGAAAAAGGGTTTTTCACCCAGGTCAGCAGGTTTTGTTATTGCTGCCCTCGTGTGACAGTAAGCTGTTGGCTCAATGGCAGGGGCCGTATGAAATCTCTAAAAAACTAAGTGCAGTGACATATGAACTACATATGCCTGACAGGAAGGTAAAACATCAGACCTTCCACATTAACTTATTGAAAGAGTTTCAGCAGCCTGGTCATCAGCAGCAGCAACCTGTTCTTCAGGAGACACATCAGCTCTTCATTTGTGCGACGGAAGTGGATGAGGAGAGAGAACAGTCTTTTCCCACAAATGTGTCAGAGCCTTACTTGTTTCAGTGTCTCATTTGCAGGTGGATCAGCAGAGAGAATTTGAGGCAATATTAGATCCAGAATTGTTTCAGGAGAGACCTGGTTTCACCACGTTGGTGCGTCATAAGGTTCATTTGAAAGAGGAAGCTGTTCCACGTAGGAAATCTTATAGGATCCCGGAGTGATTGGTTCCAAAGATGAAGCAGGAAATTGACTTGATGTTGCAGCTGGGAGTGATCGAGTAGGTCATTCAGTGAATGGTGTAGCCGATTGGTGCTGGTACCCAAAAAGGACGGCTCTTTGAGATTCTGTATTGACTTCAGATATCTCAATTCAGTGTCCAAGTTTGAGTCATACCCCATGCCCCGGATTGATGAACTGTTAGAGAAAGTGGGCAGGGCTAGGTTTATTTCTACATTGGACCTATGCAAGGGGTATTGGCAGGTGGCATTGCACCGGAAACAAAGAACTTACAGCCTTAAAACACCTTATGGCAGTTCCAATTTAGGGTCATGCCGTTTGGCCTTCAGGGGGCACCTGCAACTTTTCAGTGGCTCATGGACCAGGTATTAAGAAGGGTATCAAATTTTGCAGCTGCCTATTGGATGACGTGGTCATCTATAGTCAGACTGGGAAGAACATTTGGTACACCTTAGGCAGGTCCTTCAGTTGATAAGAGGGCAGGACTGACGATCAATCCACGCAAATGTGCGTTTGGACAGCAGCAGGTGGAGTACTTGGGACATGTGGTTGGTCAGGGGGTCATTAGACCACGAGTAGGTAAAGTGGATGCCATCCGGGCCTACCCTGTGCCCACTACTAAGAAGAAGGTATGATCGTTCATGGGAATGGTAGGATGGTATAGTAAGTTCATCCCCCACTTTGCCGAAAGAGCTGCAGTTTTGACTGACCTCACTAAGGCTTCAGCACCTAATATGGTAAAATGGACAGAGGAGTGTAATAGAGCTTTTGAAGATCTGAAGAGGGCTATTTCTGGTGAGAAGGTTCTCTACAGTCCAGACTTGCTTGCCCGTTCATTTTACAGACAAGATGCTTCAGGAGTTGGCATTGGAGCAGTACTTCTCCAGGAGGAGAGGGGAGAGAGACACCCAGTACTGTTTCTTGAGCCGTAAGTTGTTGGACTGGGGAGACAAGATACTCTACGGTAGAAAAGGAATGTCTTGCCATGAAATGGGGCATAGGGGTCTCTCAAATACTATTTACTGGGGCGCATTTTGTGTTGGAGACAGATCATCGGGCCCTACAGTGGCTGGACAGGATGAAGGACGTAAACAGTCGTCTCACAGGGTGGTATGTGTCCCTTCAACCGTATAATTTTACTGTTCGGTATGTGGCAGGGAAGACCAACCTTGTGGCAGATAGCCTCTCAAGAGTACATGATTCTTAGAGTACTGTACTCTTGGGAAAAGGGGGGAGGAAATGTGACGACGAAGGGTCCCCACTGTTATGATTTATTGTATGTGTGATTGTTTTATTTGTAATATTGTAAATGTTATTATGATTATTTGTTAAAGTACACACATTATTTCTAGGATCTGTCTTTGTCTAATTTGAATGCTTTGAGATAATTGCTAGGGTTAATTATGTGGTAAACAACTGGTAATTTTTAATCCACATACCTTTGCCAACATGCTTCCTGAGGGTGTCCGGGCAAAAAGACTCTGTTAGGGGTTGAATGCCTTTTAAAGGACACCAGCAGGAAGGAAGCATGTTAGGTGAGTTAGAGGGGTGATTAAATTTGTAAATAGGGGTTAAATTATTTATTGAATTATTTATGGTATTATTTATTATGTGTTAGTTATATTTATTCTGTATATAGGTGGGGAAATATTTATGGTCTTTTAGATGTTAGTGGGTATGTGTGTAAAATGGAAAATGTCTTATTGTCTTACCTGGGACATATGGTATGTCCTAATTGACGTTAATTGTCTCAAATAGTATATAACAGTTGTCAAGTTGTAGAGAGTTGTTGAGGAGTTGTCAAGTGTTGTCGAGAGGATCGATGATAATGATTGATGGACAAATTCAAGTCGTGATAAATCGTGTCGGATGTTTTGGAGTTAATACCTGTAAGTTTTTGGAATAAATTGAAAAACTGTTAATTGAAAAATTGATTGAAAGCTTCTTGCCTCAAGCCACAACGTTACAATTCTCATATGGTGTGAAGTACACTTCCTCCTCACCTGAGGTGTACACTGGATACTGTCCAGCTGGCGGAGCTGCAGCTGCATAGGGTGCCTGGTGACCACCTCTCACTTGCTGATGGCTTCCCCTTACTTGTGGCATTTGTGGAGGTGGGCCGAAGGCTGATGGAAAAGGATTAGTAGGGCAATTCCTTCTCCAGTGTCCGACCTGACCACACCCATGGCAAGCATTGGCATTCATGACCCTTCCACCCGGAGCTCCCCTGCCCCTACCTCTGCGCGGAGCCCCTCTATAATAATTTAATCCGCCTGGTCCACCCTGATAATAAGGTGTTAGGGCTGGCCAAATAATGGGTGGTGGATATGCTGATGGTGGGAGTGTTGAGGATGAGGGCACTGGTGGAGGGGTGGGCTGAGCCTGCTGAACCAACTGTTTCCCGAACTTAGTTTGTTTCTTTGTCTCACTAGCTTCTTTCTTGGCCTTCTCTAGTTGTAACTTTAGCAGCTGAACCTGCTGACTTTCTATCTCAGTTTTAGTTTTATCAGCTTTATCCTGTGCTCTATGCATATGATGTGTAAAGTGACGTTCCCACGCTTCACCCTCACACCCTGGGATATCTGGGTTGCCCTCCATAGCCTCTTCACTTCCGCCTCCCAAGAGAGCAGACGCTTTTTCCTTCTCTCTTGCTCTGACTTTTTTTTTCCTTCCCCCCCAACTAACTGGATCCCAGCTTGCTGTTGTCTGTCTGCGTCTAACTGCGACCGTCGAAAGAAATTATGGAGTTAATAAGCTGGGCTTTGAACACAATTGACACTATTTTTTCAACAAGGAAAAGTGCTCCGGGGGAAGCTGTCTGCCCCGCAGGAACGGCTCCAGCGGGCTATTTACGTGACACAAGTAATTAGAAGATCTTGTGTCTCACTAATCTCTCTATCGAAGATATTGAAGATTTGTATGTCTTCGTAATAATGGTGATCGGGATCTTTCTGATTGGAACTGGGATTGTCCTGGTGTACCGCAAATTGCTGAAGATGGATACAACCTATCAAAATGCTGGCCAGGCAAGGTGCATCTGTCAAATTGAAAAATTGGAGAAGACCCTGATAGCGACAAATGGAGAACTGTCTCGGAAGGTGGATTACATCATGGTCTCGCTTAGGTCTTTCCACGATGGACTTAAAGCTCCGCAATGAAGGATTAAGTACTGAATCTAGAGAGGAAATAAAAAGCCTTCTCTGTGATCAGTCCTATTTGGCTCAATTTCCCCATGAAAATTCCTCCTGGCTGTCTGCAGTCTGTGTTTTCAAAATCATCGAGCACAAGGCCTTGGACAGCACCTGCCCAGATAATCGCAAGGACGATTGGCGGCAGCCAACAAAACACTCCTGCCAAGTGCCCTTGTTGTTCTCTTATTATCATCAACACCTTGCTTCAACAGTGCACACATATTGATCCATGAACTGAATAAAGATACACACACTGCTCTCTTGTGTCCTGTGAATCTTGTCTTGCGAATGTGCATCGAGAGCTTTTTTTTCCTTGTAATCATAATATTGATTGATTATGCAACCAGTATTCTGAATCAATGATTTTTTTGCTCCTTCCTATTGTTCCTTGTATTATTCTTAGTCTTATGCTACCTGTACCCTCTATCCTGTTGGCAGGCGCGTCCCCGATGCAGCCGTGTCACTGGAAATGCAGGTTCATTTTCTGTGTCAAGTCAAATTCTCTCGTATGTTATCAGTGATCTGTTAATGTACTTGGCAATAAATCTTTTTCTGATTCTGATTCTGATTCTGATTCTCTCTTACCGCTTGGGGAACGCCCTTTAGTACAGCCTGTCTGAACAAGGAAGTATGCAGTTCGGAGGAGTTAGGGTGTGAGTCTGTTGCTCCCGTCCATTCAGATTTGCACCTATTTAAGAAAACTACAGGATTTTCTCCCTCTTTTAATGTGAATGTCAATGCATGTAAAGCTCCTGGTGGAATGGGGAATTTTTCTCTCATTACTTTACCAATGGCACTAGCACATGGTGTATAGGGTGTTTCGTCTGGTGCATCCAGAACATCTGCTGCCTGTTTGATTTGAGATAAATCCCATCCTGAAATCTGACGTCCCAAAAGGTCCCTAAAATCTCCCAGAGCAACAGTGTGACCCTGTGCAAACTGCTGGAATTTACTCATCCATTGTCCTCCACCCTCACAGGGCAGCGGCATTTTTTCTGCTATGCTATTCATGTCAGTAAAAGAGAATGGCTGATACACATGTCCCCGACTCTTCTGCACCAAAGGGAACTGATAAGCACTGCGTGTTCTACGCTCTGCCGCTATTTGTCTGCCTCTTTCTGTGAGTGGTTCCCCTGTCTGTGTGTCAAAATTCCCATTATCAAATCTATGGCGGCACCACCTTTTAAGTTCATACAGGCTTCGGCCCGTCTCGTCACCCTTGGGAGTAGACATATTTGGTTTCCCATTTTTACTGAGCATCATTATCTCCCCAACAACTCGATAGGGATAACTCTCCTCCACCACCGTCTGATCATCGCCCCGTGTTTGTCATGCGGTGACCCTCGCGGATCACCATAAGATGCCAAGAGTCCACCGGAGAGTTTTGCAATGATGGTGATTTATTAAAACAACAAGACAAGACAATACTGTGAGCCGCTCAGGGCAAAAACACACATTAAGCAGTACAAGGGCTCGTAGGGCTAACCCCAGCCACTACGAGCTAAACTATGACATGGCATGAAAAGCACGAACCTGACATGGAGGTCTAACAAGGTTTAGACTACGTGATGATGTCTGACGAGGATAGTTGACAATGTCTGACAAGGTTTGACGAGGTTTTGACAATACTCCTGCGATTTAACTGCCGCTAGTGCCCGCCTTATAAAGGCAAACACTAACGAGCAGTAATGACAAGCAGTTGACCAACCTCGACAGGCAGAAGCCCCACCGAGCGCCGTCACAATAAGAGCCCGGTGAGGCCAGAATACCACCCACAACTGTCAAGGCCGGCAGCGAGTTGTGCTTAGCCCGAGCGCGGACAGAACCCAGCGCTCGGGTCGTAACAGTGTTCTCTTTCCTCCTCCTCATCTTCCCTCTGATTTGTCTGTCTGCATGTCTGCCCTTCTCTCCTGGCTACCCGTGAACTCATCAATATCCTGAGGTGAGAATTTACCGGTCCAAAATCTCCATGCCTGCTGCCCTCACCTTCATCCTCACTTTGTTCTGTCACCCATGATTCGCTGTCACCTCTCTCCTTTTTATTCTGTTCTGTAAGTTGTGAAATCAAATGATCAGATTCTGCAAGACTCCTCTCGATTTGCTTTTCTAATTGTAATCTCATTTGTTCCTCAACTTCTTTCTTTTTTCTTGTTCCCTTCATATTTCTTCTACCTTTCTCCTCAACTCTTCTTTCACCTTTTCCAAATCTTCCTCCACTGTTACCTCCTTAACTTCCATTAATTCTCCTTTTATCTCCAGTAAAGGCATTTGGCAATATGGTGGTGGTCCCTCCTCCTTCAGATCCTTCAAACTGGGATATAGTGAAGCTGTAGGTTTTGACTTGCCTTCTTTCTCTGGCACTGTTTTTCCCCCCTGTCCATTAGACAATGCTCTCCCTTTTTCAGTCTCTTTTTTTTCCTCCGCCAATTGGGCATTCATTAATTTAATGCCATCAACTGCTGCACTGACTGACATAATGCACGGCTCAGGAGACACACACGCAGGCTCAGAGTAGATCTAATAGCTTTATTAACAACAAGTGTGTATGAATGTGTGTCTGCGAGATGTGAATGTATTGGTGGTGGCGTCTGCGTCGGGCACGGAGGCAGGAGACCGTACAGCCGGACAACCCTATGGGAGAAGCAAAGGGAGAAGGGTGACGGGCACCACACCAACACAGGAGATATGAAAATGGTGACTGGCTTACTTGGAATTAGCAGGTGGCTGGCACAGCAAGGATGAGGTCCGGTAGACAGCAACCTGGAGCGCCCGGTGCAGCAGCGAGGGAATGGAGGCGGAGAGGAGTGGTCCGCCGCCGGGGAATCCACCTGTGCACAGGGGAGCAGACTGGGAGAAGAATGAGGTAAGAGCTTCTTACCAGAATGTTTGCTGAGTGGTTGAGATTCCTTACAGCAATCGTAGCGAGTGAAGACTGACGGCTTCAGGCGAAGCCAGGGCGAGGCAGCTTAAATCCCTCGCCGCTGATGAGGTGCAGGTGTGCGTGCAGCTGGCGCCGCAGATGGGCGGCGAGGCGTGACAGTACTCCCCCCTCTAGCAGCGCCTCCTGGCGATGGTTTCTCCGGGTGCGCTCGGTGGAACTCAGTAATGAGGGACGGGTCCAACACAAATGACGAGGGTACCCATTGCCGATGTTCAGGCCCATAACCCTCCCAGTCCACCAAGTACTGCAACCCGCGACCCCGGCGCCGGGAGTCCAGGATGGAGGAGACAGGCCAGGCCGGATGGCCATCAATCATCCAGGGCACGGGCTGCGCAGCAGGAGGAGGGCAAAGGGGATCGGAGACTGCCGGCTTCACCTTGGAAACAGGGAAGGTGGAATGGATGCGGAGGGAGGGGGGAATAGCTGCACGCACAGCCACCGGGTTGATAATCCTGGTGATGGGGTATGGGCCCATAAAACGCTGTGCCAGCTTCCTCCTCTCACCCTTTAAAATGACGTCCTGGGTTGACACATAGACACGCTGACCCACCTGGTACGCTGGGGCAGGTCTTCTGTGCCGGTCCGCCGTGCGTAAAAGCGCATTGCGCGCTGACGCCCAGATGGAGCGGAACTGCCTGAGGTGCGCCCGAACTGAGGGAACAGTTACCTCACTCTCCTGCGCTGGGAAAAGAGGGGGGTCGTAGCCCAGGGACGCCTTAAAGGGAGACATCCCTGTGGCAGAAGAGCGGGCGGTGTTGTGGGCGTACTCAACCCAGGCGAGATGGTTACTCCAGGATGCAGGCTTGGAAGCAGTGACGCAGCGGAGCGCAGCCTCCAGCTCCTGGTTGGTCCGCTCACACTGCCCGCTGGTTTGGGGGTGATGGCCGGAGGAGAGGCTTACCTTGGCTCCCAGGGCGTTGCAAAATGACCTCCAAACCTCTGCGGAAAATTGGGGCCCCCGGTCCGAGACCACGTCCACTGGAATCCCGTGCAGCCTGACCATGTGTTGGACTAGGAGGTCCGCCGTCTCCAGGGCAGATGGAAGACCTCGTAGTGGGATGAAGTGTGCCGCCTTGGAGAAACGGTCTACAATGGTCAGGACGGTGTCGAAGGTGTTAGAGACTGGGAGTCCGGTGACGAAATCCAGGGCGATATGCGACCAGGGCCTGCCAGGGACGGGCAGAGGCTGGAGCAAACCCGCTGGAGGGGCATTACCTGACTTACTAGTGGCACATACAGGGCAGGCCCGGGCGTAGCGGGCAGCGTCCTTCCGCAGGCCCGGCCACCAGAAGGACCGTTGAAGAAGGTCGATCACCCGGGAGGAACCAGGGTGGCAGGTGAGCTTGGATGTATGTAGCCAGTGGATGACCTCCCCCCGAACCCTGGATGGCACGAAAAGCCTCCCTTCCGGTCCGCCGCCAGGGTCAGGTTCCACTTCCTGCGCCTTCCAGATCTTGCTTTCTATGTCCCAAGTGACGGCTCCCACGATGCACGACCTGGGCAGGATGGTGTGGACCGCGTCCTCAGACTCCTCAGGGGCAAATTGCCTAGAGAGGGCGTCGGGCAGGCCGTTCTTGGAGCCAGGCCTGAAGGTGATGTTAAAACGGAACCTGGCAAAGAACAAGGACCAACGCACCTGGCGGGCGTTCAGACGCTTGGCAGATCTCAAGTATTCCAAGTTCTTGTGGTCAGTCAGGACCACGAACGGCAGGTCCGCCCCCTCTAGCCAGTGACGCCACTCCTGCAGCGCGAGCTTGATGGCAAGGAGCTCTCTGTCCCCCACGTCGTAGTTCCGTTCCGCCAGGGACAAGCGCCGAGAGAAGAAAGCGCAGGGCCGTTTGACTCCGTCATCTGGCGACCGCTGAGATAGAACCGCCCCCACTCCTGTGTCCGAAGCATCCACTTCCACGATGCATTGCAGCGACGGGTCGACTTGGCTAAGGACCCGGGAGGAGGAGAACTCCGCTTTCAGCGCCTGGAAAGCAGCCGCGGCCTGTTCGGTCCACCGGAACGGGACCTTAGGGGACGTGAGGCGGGTCAGAGGGCCGACGATGGTGCCAAAATTCGGGATGAAGCGGCGGTAGAAATTTGCAAACCCAATGAATTGTTGCACCTGTTTTCTCGATGTAGGTGTAGGCCATTCCACCACCACCTTCACCTTCACTGGGTCCGGAAGCACCTGGTCGTGGGAGATGATGAACCCGAGGAAGGACGTTGTCTTAGCGTAGAATTCACATTTTTCTGCCTTCACATACAACCGGTTCTCCAGCAGCCTTTGGAGGACCCGCCTCACATGGACCCGGTGCTCGTCCCTGGATTTGGAGAAGATGAGGATGTCATCCAGGTAGACGAACACAAATAGGCCGATGAAATCCCGGAGGACGTCATTTATTAGGCGCTGAAAGACGGCTGGAGCATTGGTCAACCCGAACGGCATCACCAGGTACTCGAAGTGGCCGTTCGGGGTACGGAAGGCTGTCTTCCACTCATCTCCCTCCCGGATCCGGACGAGGTGGTATGCGCTGCGTAGATCCAGCTTGGTGAACCAAGTCGCCCCCTGGAGGGAGTGGAAGGCGGTGTCCATAAGTGGCAGGGTGTAGCGATCCTTCTCCGTGATATCGTTCAGGGCGCGGTAGTCGATACAAGGACGGAGGGAACCGTCCTTCTTGCCCACGAAGAAGAATCCTGCGCCTAATGGTGATGACGAGGGACGGATAATTCCAGCACTCAGCGATTCCTTGAGGTAGGAATTCATGGTCTCCTTCTCCGGCGCCGACAGGCTGTAGAGTCGCCCAGAGGGTAAGGGTGCCCCCTGGCGGATGTTTATCGCACAGTTGTAGGGCCTGTGTGGAGGAAGAGACATCGCCTTGGACTTGCTGAAAACCATACCCAGGTCATGAAATTCTGATGGCACCAGGGAGAGATCCGGGGGCGCAGCGTCCATAGGAGTTGGAGAAGAGGACGGAGAGCAGGCAGCGGATTGCAAGCAGATGCTCATGCAGAAGGTACTCCATGCCGATACCCTGGCGGACTTCCAATCCAGGACGGGGTTATGGAGGCGGAGCCAGGGGTACCCCAGGATGACGGGCGACACAGAGTTGGGGAGGACGTAGAAGGTGATTAGATCCCGGTGGTTCCCAGAGATGATCACAGGAACAGGGACGGTCTGATGTGTTACTCTCCCCAGGGAGACATGGGAGAGGTTGACCAGGGCGAGAGGAGATTTGAGGACTTGGCAACGGATGCCCAATCGGGTTGCCAGGTTTTGTGAAATAAAGCTGCCCTCCGCGCCCGAATCCACCAGTGCGTGAGTGAGGTGCCCAGTGGAGTTGTGACAAAATCGGATGGGCAGCTTCAATTGGGAGAGGGGATTTAACCGATTGATGTCCGCGAGGCCCCCTACAGTGACTCACGGACCCCGCCGTTTGGCTTCTGTGGGCAAAGCTCCACCGTGTGTTGGCTGTCTCCGCAATACATGCAGAGACCCAACTCACGGCGGCGTTGTCTCTCCGCAGGAGGGAGCTTTGTCCAGCCCGTCACCATCGGCTCCGACTCTTCGGGGCGCGATGGTGGCGGCGACGCCAGGGGGCGAGCTTGGGACAGGCACCACGAGGCACCACGAGAGCGAGAAGAAGACGACTTCCGCTCCGAGGTGCGCTCGCGCAGCCTGTTATCCAGGCTGATGGTTAGGGACGTTAGCTCCGCTAAAGTCTCCGGGATGTCCCGCCCAGCCAGTTCGTCCCTCAGACCATCATTGAGACTGCGGAGGAAGAGGCCGCAGAATGAACGTTCATCCCAGCCTAACTCCTCCGCCGCTACCCGGAAGTCGATCGCGTAGTCAGCTGCCGACCGGCTTCCCTGCTGGAGGCTGAGAAGCCGATCGACCTGAACGCTCTCAGTACGAGAATGATCAAAGACTTCCAGGAATTGTCTCACGAATTGGCCATAGGTGAGGGTGGCGTAACTGGGCCTCGCCATTACGGCATAAGCCCAAGTTAGCGCTCGCCCCTCCAGGAGATTCCCTATGTAGCCAATTCGGCTATGGTCTGAGGGAAAATCTCCGGGCACACGGTGGAACACGGACTCACACTGCATTATAAACCCCCGTGCTCCGCCGAGCTTACCGCTAAAGCGGGCGGGAGTCGGAATGGGTGTGAGCCGAACCGGTGCTACCGGAGCAGGCTGGACGACCGCTGGAGCAGCAGGAGCCGCGCCGCCCTGACGAGCCGGGGGGAACGGCTGTTGGGGGTCCAAGCGGTCCAATCGGTTAGTAATGATGGTTAATTGATTAAGAATCACCTGTTGCTGGTGGGCTATTAGGTCCACTCGAGCCTCGAGGGTGGAAAGTCGGCGTGTGAGCCCGCCGTCTGCCGAGCCGCTCTGCTGAAGCCGTACCGACATAATGCACGGCTCAGCAGACACACACGCAGGCTCAGAGTAGATCTAATAGCTTTATTAACAACAAGTGTGTATGAATGTGTGTCTGCGAGATGTGAATGTATTGGTGGTGGCGTCTGCGTCGGGCACGGAGGCAGGAGACCGTACAGCCGGACAACCCTATGGGAGAAGCAAAGGGAGAAGGGTGACGGGCACCACACCAACACAGGAGATATGAAAATGGTGACTGGCTTACTTGGAATTAGCAGGTGGCTGGCACAGCAAGGATGAGGTCCGGTAGACAGCGACCTGGAGCGCCTGGTGCAGCAGCGAGGGAATGGAGGCGGAGAGGAGTGGTCCGCCGCCGGGGAATCCCCCTGTGCACAGGGGAGCAGACTGGGAGAAGAATGAGGTAAGAGCTTCTTACCAGAATGTTTGCTGAGTGGTTGAGATTCCTTACAGCAATCGTAGCGAGTGAAGACTGACGGCTTCAGGCCGAAGCCCAGGGCGAGGCGGCTTAAATCCCTCGCCGCTGATGAGGTGCAGGTGTGCGTGCAGCTGGCGCCGCAGATGGGCGGCGAGGCATGACACTGACGGCCAAGTTGTGTATAAGGCTTCTCCTCTTTTCCACCTTTTCTACCTTCTCTTTATGTTTTCTTCTGACAATCAGGCCCGATACTGACTTGTCACGTAATGATCTTGCTTCTTTTAAATATTTATGTTCCAAATCTCTCAAAAATTTAGTGAGGTTACCCTTTTCCTCTTCCTTCAATACTCCCTCATCTTTCAAGGCCTGATATTGAACTTCGCACTGTTTTCTCAGTGTCTTCCGATCCTTAATTTTAACCCCACTGATCATTTGGGCCACTGCCCATTCCCATTGTTCCTTCGTAGTTCTCTGAGGCCAGCCGCCCTGCTCCTCACACTCCCTAGCAAACTCCCTGCCCATCTCACTCAATTCTCTCCTTTTCTTCCTCCCTTTTTTTTTTAACTATAATATCTAGGGCTGCACTACTTCCCTGGGCCTTTCACCCGGGTCTCTATGACAGACGTCTCTGTCAAGGGCCTCCAACCTCCTGCAAAATTTAGGGGACGCTACTCCCCTGGGCTTCTAAGCCCGGGACTTTACAATTTCTGTCGAAATTGAGGGCCTCCAACCCAGCACTTTGTAAAAAAAAAAAATCCAACACAATTTTTCCACAGTGCGATATTAATCATCCTGTGGGTCCCTAGTCGGGCCGGGGGATGCTACCTACCCGGGCCTGGGACCCTCCCTCCCAGGTCTTATTTTCACAATCAATCAAATATCAGAATTTACTATATTCAACCACTTTAATCTAGGACACACACAAACCGCTTGACAACACAGACTTTGGTTATTGCCAATAGCAGAACTTTGATATAACAGGCATCTGCTTACCTCTTTTTCGGCCGGCCGTTCGTGTTTTCAGTCGGCGGTGTGGGTCCGCTGTTTCCTCCAATCGTCTTGACCTTCACCTCTCCGTCCTTATCACGTCGGGGGTCACCACGAATGTTGGAGCGTCCCTTATTCTAACCACTTGACCCTTTAACCTTATGTGTAAGTGCGCTCCTGTGTGTTCATTTAATAAGGCAATAGGAGAGGGTATTTAGGTCTCAATCAATCTGTATTTATTAGCAGTAGGTTGAATATAGCATACAGAGCTCTGGGTCCAACTTCTTTCCCTGACAGCAACAGAGTTCTTATCAGTTCACGAAGTCTGACTGTCTAGCCTTCCCTGACCCAGTATATTTATATCAGTCACAGCTTATCAGTCCCAACTTGCATTATCAGCAAAAGCACAGCTGCAGAAGTTCATGGGTGTAGTGCCTGAGAACAGTCCGTTGCTTATCTCCTCGTACGGGGTGTAACAACAGGATGTTGCTCCTCTTTTCTCTGCGCCAAAGTTTCACTCCCATTGCAGATAATAAATCACATATGTTTACCAGTAAGTTTCCACTTATTATGTTACCTAAACACAAGCAGAGCACAGATATTTTGAGTCACACAGCACAATCAACACACTGTGCCAAGTACTCCTCGTCCTTGATGATTTAACATTGAAACAAAGTTTTTAAACCAGTCCTCTTGATGGATACAGTTTCTGACTTTAATATTGTGACGTATTAGGGGTTCACACAAGAAAGGAGAAGATGGCTGTGACAAAACAGGTTTTATTGAAACACGCCCTTCAACACAGACAGGAGGGGAGGTCATTCCCACAGACCTCCGTTCCACTAAGGGTTGCACAACACAGGATCAGTCTTACTCTAATTCTACTTATAACACTACTGTGTCATTAATAATGACACAGGAATATAATGACACAGTAATAACACTTTAACACACACGAATGACAACGTCCTCTGCTGGCAAAGCATGCCGGGAAAATCCCCGCCCCCTTAACACAGCCCTGACGTTACACTGTCTCCCCCTGGACTGGTTTCTGTCCCCAGAATAATAAAAGTCCAACACGAATCTATCCAGGTGTCGGGGCAGCCTCCATTGTTGACGACCAGCACGTACAGGCCCGCTAGTGTTCATCCGTGCTTCGGTCGGAGTATCTGCTCGGGGTGAAGGCTCCGGCTCGACCACCCGCGGGGCAGATGGCTGGTACGGGGCGAGACGGTCACGGTGGAGTACCACGACCCGGTCCCTTTTCTTTAGCCTCACCCTGTACACCACATCCGACAGTCTCTGTAGGACCACGCACGGTCCCGACCAATGGCTCGCCAGTTTTGGTGACCGTCCCCTTTTTCGCTCCAGGCAGAAAACCCAGACTCAATCTCCTGGTGCAAAGTCCCTCCCCTGGCAGCGGGAGTCAAATGCTCGCTTCTGCCGACTTCCCGCCGCTGCCAGGGCCTCCCAGGCGGACTGCTGGCCCGCATCCAGCCACTGCCGAACCCGGATCTCTGTCTTGCTTGCTCTGCAGCTGCTGCGTGCCGAGGGCCTCTGTGATGTCATCGCTGGGGGGAGCTGCCTGATTATCTGAGGGGAACTGTGTGCCGCTGTGTTATTCCTGCTCACAGTGGTCCGGAGAGCAGCAGCCCGTGGGACGGCCTGGTCTCAATCCTCTGCCTGCTGACAGTGACGACAGTCCAACAGCTCCCGCAGCTGGCGTGTGTGTCCCGATTCCAGCCCACTGCAGCTCTGCTGGAACAATTCCTCGACCGCCTGCTGCGTTTCTACTGACACGTTGACTCGCTCCGCTGTGATCCTCCCCCTTGCTGTCTCTATCTGTGATCGTGCTCCCTCTGCTCGTGCTGGTGGCGCCGTTGTGTCCAGTTCTTGCGGTGACCCGCCTGGTTTGGTCCGTCCTGGCGGTCCCTCGATCATGCAGGCCTCCGGGTTCCTCCTCTGGGTCCCGCTGCAGAGCATGATGGTCCGAGTTCCCAGCAGGAGGGACGATCTGGCTGTGTTAATTTTCGCACTCCACGCTGCGAGCAGATCGAGTCCAATAATGCAGGGGTCTTGGATGTCAGCCAGCCAGAACGGGTGGTTTGTGTTCTGGCCGGCCACCCCCACCACAAGAACTCTTCGCCCTCCCAATCTGGTGTGCTCACCGGTAGCTGTGGTGACGCAGCGCCTGGTGGGTTCCCACCCCTGTGGTGCTGTCTCGTCTGTGCCTGGCAGCACACCGGGTCAGACCAAGGAGATGGTAGAACCGGTATCGATCAGGGCCTGGATCGGCGTGTTGTCCAGGCTGCACTGTAGGTACATCCCTGGCGAGTGTCCAATTCGGCCCACAGGCGGTGACAGCTCATCGGTTTGTCGTGGGGTGGGTGCAAGGCAGTACCACGCGATGTGTCCTGGCTCCCCACAGCAGAAGAACCCTTCCTCGCGCCGCTGCGGCCGTCTTCTCCGTGGGCGCGCCGCCGTGGTCTGCCGCAGCAACTCCTCCTCCTCCTCGCTCTCAGCCGTGGCCTGGAAGGCTCTCTGTCTCGGTGCCAATGCATCAGCTGTACAATCCATTAGCGGTTCCACCCGCTCCGCTTCTGCCACAGCCGTCTCCCAGCTGCTCGTGGCATTAATCTGGATGTGGCTCTGGAGCTGGGCTGGGCGGAGACCCCAGAAGAAGTTCCAGAGGGCGAGCTTCTCCACCACTTCTGGCTCAAAATCCGGGTAGCTGCGCTGTGTCAGCAGCCATATGTCAGCTGCGTAGACTCCCAGGCTCTCCCAGCTGCCTCGCTGGCGGTTGACCAGCTGTTCCTCTGCGTGCTCAGCATTGGCCGCTCTCCCAAACCACCTCTGGAGCGCTCCTTGTAGCGCTGGCCAGCTGCGGTGTTCCTCGGGCCGGAGATCGGACAGCATGTGGAGAGCCCTTCCCTCCAGGGCCAGCGTGACCTGTACAGCGGTCTCTTTGGGTGGCCAGCCATTCAGCGCAGCAGCCAGCTCGACCTGGACCAGGTAGTCGTCCAGCAGGGTTTCACCGTTGAAGCGGGGAATCTTGGCCCACTGCTGGATGGGTGGGATGGTCGCCTCTTGGTCAATCGCCGCTCCTGGTCACAGTGGAATCGCCGGCCCGTCCTGCCCTGAAAAGGGTGGGGAGCGGGGCTGGTTTGCTCTGCTCAGCCCACCCTGCCTTGAGAAAGGCGGAAGGCGGGGTACGTTGGTCCCCTCAGGTCCGCTGCTTCGTTCTTCCCGGCGAGCAACTCCGGGGGTCGGTGTCTCAGCTTTGTCGTCCATCGCCAGCTGAGCGATGAATTGCTCCAACTGCTGGATCTCCGCTCGGATCCTGGCTTCCCCAGTGTGACATATTAGGGGTTCACACAAGAAAAAGGAGAAGATGGCTGTGACGAAACAGGCTTTATTGAAACACACCCTTCAACACAGACAGGAGGGGAGGTCATTCCCACAGACCTCAGTTCCACTAAGGGTTGCACAACACATGATCAGTCTTGTTCTGATTCTACTTATAACACTGCTGTGTCATTATAATAATGACACAGCAATATAATGACACAGTAATATAATATAATGACACAATAATATAATGACACAGTAATAACGCTTTAACACACACGAATGATAACGTCCTCTGCTGGCAAAGCATGCCGGGAAAATCCCCGACCCCTTAACACAGCCCTGATGATACAATATAGAGGCTAAGCCCAGTGCTGGAAGGCCCTGAGATGCTGTGACCTGGATGATTTGCCTGACACGCTGATTAAACTTGACATGATAAAATCAGTGTCCAAGACGTCCAAATACGTTTAAAAACACCAACTTCATTCCAAATTACCATTAAAATGCATAACAACAATAAAGTTTCTTATGATAAAAGTTTCCTTAAGACACATGTCTTGCCATCTCAGCGGTCAAAAACTGATTTTTCCTTCCTTGTAGAACACCTGCTTGGAGAACAACTGGTTCCTATTTATACAATTGGGCTTAATTGGCTCCTACACTCTCAGTTTCACATTCGACCTCTGTATCACTCTCACTGTCCACACTGCTCTCTCCAGCAGCACCCACGTCCGCAAGGCCTGTGCAAACTGGTTCCGGGCCGCCGAGCGTCTGTCTGTCGATTTCGAGAGTGAAATTGTTGTGTCCGAATAATGAGGAGGCGAGGTGATGTTTCAGGTTCAGGTTCAGGTTACTTTATTTACCCGTAGGTAGATTTGTTTTGCAGTCTGGTGACATCCATATTTACAAGCCACAATTACATTCAACATAAACACAAACACAGGCACACATGAAGCTGACTATAAACATGATAAAAATACTCAAGTCTCCATCAATCAGGGTATAAAGACAAAGAGATGAGAGAAAAACCAGAGATAAGAGAGAAGGGTCATATTATAAAGTTAAAGACTTGTTAAAGTTAAAGACCTGTTTATAAAGTTTATTAACAAGAACTATATACACACGGGGAGTCCCTACTATGAGTATGGGAGTACCTGCGAAGAGACAGCTGCTCTACATGGTTCTCCTGCATCGGCAGCGTCTATATGTAATTGCGTGTCACGAAGTGGCAATACGTGTCACGTGACGGGACCCCAGCACCACCGCCAAAATAATTATAATAATAAATCTACTCTTAATTTTTGTGAGCTGGTTCTGGATCATGTCAAATGAGAATCTAGATTCTTATGTGAATTGATTTTTTTTTCCCAACACCCCTAATCAAAATGTCTGTCTTAAAAACAAAGTTCAATATAGAATATGGCCTCCATTTGCGTTAATGCAGGCAGTAATACGTCTCTGCACGGACCTCATGAGCCGTCTAATGTTGTCCTGGAGGATAATTAGCCACTCCTCCTGCAATGCCATGACTCCAGTGCCACCCAATTGGACCCCAACCCTAGCCCATGACTGGGAGCAACGTAATTCATCAAAGAACAGTGTTCCACTGCCATAGGGACCATCTGTTGTGCTGGCAAGCCCACTCATGGTGATTTTGTTGCTGCTCTGCCATTAGGATCATTCCTCAAAAGGGTCTTCGGGCTCATAGGGTCATGATGACTGACGTACCATCTCACAGTATTGGCCGAGATCCTTGGCTGGCATCTTCCTCAAGTTTCTTGGGCCATCTGAGCAGCTGTGTGGAACCAATCTCGGAGGTGCTGGAGCACAATATTCCGACTTGCTCCAGAGTGGCAACATGTGCTCGTCCTGGATGTGGTCTGTTGGTCACGGACCCAATTTCAACCTGCTGTTGTTGCAACCGAATAAGGCTGCATGTCCACCAAATGCGGTTTTTTTTAGCTGCGGGCGACTATTTTCTATTCATTCTCTATGTACTGTAGTTCAGCGTCTACAGCGCTGAGCGCCCTTGGGGCTGAAATGCTCTCGGCGGTGGCCGCTTTTTGTCGCAGTGCTCAGGATGCTCAGAGTTGAAAAAAGTTCAACTTTTCAGATTGCAACTGAGCTCGTTAATGTCAGACCTTTCTAAGCAGCCAATCAGAATTAAGGAAGGGTGGGACATAGGACACCAATACAGTCTCTACTCAG
Organism: Pholidichthys leucotaenia; assembly: GCA_020510985.1. Lineage (NCBI taxonomy): Eukaryota > Metazoa > Chordata > Actinopteri > Cichliformes > Pholidichthyidae > Pholidichthys > Pholidichthys leucotaenia. Next base: position 125,196,022 of record CM035841.1, read on the forward strand.
ACTCCTGCTTTCCATGTCATCATATTTTGCATCCAGAGCTGCTGCCAATTGCTAGAATACATTTCTTGTTCATTGTTATTTAGAGACTGCTATTAAAAAACAAGTAGAAAGTCTGACCATAGGAAAAGCGGAAGTGCTGAGCTGAGAGTGACAAGCTGCTGCTGGAATACAGGGCACAAACTTTTTTTTTCCAGAGTGCAGTGCTCAAGCACTGAAAAAAAGACGTTCAGGGTGGTCGGGTGACAAAAACTACGTTTGGTGGACATGCAGCCTAATAGTTGTTGCATTGCAGACCAATCAGAGTTCAGGTTCAGGTTCAGGTTACTTTATATGTACCCGTAGGTAGATTTGTTTTGCAGTAAGGTGACATCCATATTTACAAACCACAGTTACATTCAACATGAACACAAACACAGGCACACATGTAGCTGACTATAAACATGATAAAAGTGCTCAAGGCTCCACCAATCAGGACATAGGATAAAGAGATAAGAGAAAAAACAAAGAGATAAGAGAGAAGGGTCATATTAAAAAGTTAAAGACTAGTCAAGGAGGTTAAAAACTCAAAAGTCTAAAACCCAATAAAAGATTTAGAACCCAAATAAAAAACCTACAAAAATAAGTAAATATAAAATAAAATTAATAAATGGGTAACTAAATTATGTGCAATATATTGTTACATCTTGTTCAATTCTTTAACAGCAGCAGGAACAAGGCTGCTTTTGTAGCGCTGGGTTTAAATCAGATAAATCTGATTCTGATTCTGATTCTGATTTTACTTTTTGGGACAGCAAACCTCCGTCTGGAGGGAAGAAGCTGAAAGTGGCAGTGCAAAGGGTGGGAGTCATTATTTAAAATGTAGGTAGCAATCCTCTGTACCTGTCTGGTGTACAGGGATGTCAGGCTCAGCTGTGACGCACCAAGCAAACGACTGGACCATCTAACTACCTGATCCAAGGATTTCCTCTGTTTCAGTTTTATCTGACCAAACCATGACACTAAAGAAAAGGATAAAACAGATTCAATAAAAGCCCGATAAAACATTGTCATTATGGTTTGGTCAACTTGGAAGCGTGCAAGTTTCCTTAAACAATGCAAATGTTTAAGGAAACTTTTTGATGGCCACACGTTACCTAAAAAAGACAGTAAAGGAAAACCAGCGATCATCATCCGATTTGTCGACAGAAAAGCAAAAACTGATCTTCTGCGACAAGCAAGAAAACTGAGAGGAACGGCTGTCTATGTAAACGAACATTTAACAAAAAAGAACTCTGAAATAGCTAGATAAGCCAGGGCTCTCAGAAAACAGGGAAAAATACAATCGACGTGGACAAAGAACTGTAAGGTGCGGATAAAACTGCTTGGCACTCCAGAAGAAGCCAAAGTAATAATGATTAGAGAAATGGAGGAATTACACAAATTTAAACCTTAGCTCTTGTGTATGAATAACTGCAGTAAGATTATGAGCGGAAATTTTAGTGTTGTTTTTTGTTTGTTTGTTTTTTTCTTTTTCTTTTTGGTGTACATTGTTGACACAACTTATGATCAGCACTTTAACCAATTATCCTTCCTCATTTAATAATGGAAGTGTATTAGGTCAAATTGAAGCTGAAACCTTTGTAAATACTAAACAGCAACCACAAGATATTTTAGGTGATATTGACCCAGATAAGAACTACTTTAATCATATTAACAATAAGTGTACTTATTATGATGAACAACAATTAAACTGAATAGAATTACATGAATAGAATTAAATGAATTATGAACTTGGATCAGACATTGACAATAATACATATTAATAGTAGGAGTCTCTATGCCAACTTTGATAGTATTAAGGAGTTTTAAAATCAATTAAAGACCCCATTTAGGATTATAGCAATAACTGAAACATGGATTAATGAAGAAAAAGATGTAAATTTTGAATTACGTGGATATGAGATGTACACACAAAATAGGAAATATAAAAGTGGTGGTGGGGTAGCACTGTATGCTGATAGAAATTTAAAAAGTAAAAAAGTGGACAGCATGACATCAACAGTGAATGAAATCATGGAATATTTAACAATTGAAATTATGATGGAAAATAGAAAAAACATAATAGTAAGTTGTATATATAGAGCACCGGGATCTGATATGGAAAAACTGAGAAATGGTATGGAAAAGATGTATACAAAAATAAGACAAAAAGATATCTTTATTTGTGGTGACTTTAATGTAGATTTAATGAAAACAAAACAACATAAACCAACTGAAGATTTCTTAGATACAATGTATAGCTTAACCTTATTTCCAAAGATCACAAAACCTACGAGAATAACGACACACTGTGCTACCTTGATAGACAACATTTTTACCAATGTTATTGAATATAATATGGTAATTGGTTTACTAATAAATTACATTAGTGACCACTTGCCTGTATTTGTTTCTTTAGATGCTAATTATGGGGTTAATGAGAGTAATAATAATAATAAACCATGTAAAAGATTATTTATAAAAGAATCCGAACAGAAGATACAATCAATGGTTTAAAAGATGACTTAATGTCACAGAAATGGGATGTTGTCTATAGAGAGAAAGAAGTGGACTTAGCATATGATAAATTTATTGACATATTTAAATCATTATATTGTGGAGAGTGCAAATAACGGAGGCACACTCATGCAGCAGATGACTTTATTCACTCTCACATCAGTCATACACAGAAAAAGCATCCCCTCCATACACCAGGGTCTCTCCTTTTATATCATCTGCCCATCTCACACCTGCATGACATCTCGCATCACAATACATTCAACCCTTCTCCCCCCACTGTCCCCCAACTACTTCTTCCTGCTACCTCACCATAAGCTCTCTCATCTCAATACCTATTGTCCTTCTCTGTTTACCCTCTGCATCCAGTCTGAGATGATTAACCCAGCGTCTACACCCCCCCCCCCCCCCAGGATCTCAGACTGAGTTTCAGTCCTCCTTTTGGCTTCAGTCTCCTCCCGTATCTGCTGTAACGGGGGTTTTCCGCCCCCATGGCGCTGCTGTGCCGGTGGGGGGCTCCTGGGGGTGTGTCTGTCTGCGGGTGGGCAATGGCGAGGGGGGGGGAACTTTCAACTTGCCCGTATGACTGCTCTGATGAATCGTTTACCTGGGGAGTTCTCCGTGGGGGTCTTCCATCACTTGCTCGTCTGCCACCACAAAGGCGGGCTTAAGTCTGTCTATACATATTTTCTCCCTACGACCCCCCAAGTCTAACAAAAAATGTTTGTCCCCTGTTTCCAGCACTCTGAATGGGCCATCGTAGAGTGGGCGCAATGGGGGGTGGTGGGCATCGTGCCAGTGTTCTTTTCTTGGTATGCTTCATTTTTGTGTCTGTGAACATAGAGCTGATGTGCCTTGCCAAAAAGTTCCAGTTTTGTCTCGTCTGTCCATAGGACATTCTCTCAGAAGCTTTGTGGCTTGTCAACATGCAGTTTGGCAAATTCCAGTCTGGCTTTTTTATGATTTGTTTTCAACAGTGGTGTCCTCCTTGGTCGTCTCCCATGAAGTCCACTTTGGCTCAAACAACGACGGATGGTGCGATCTGACACTGATGTACCTTGACCTTGGAGTTCACCATGAATGTGTTTAGAGGTTGTTCTGGGCTCTTTTGTTACCATTCTTCATCAAGTTTCCTCCTGCGGCCACGTCCAGGGAGGTTGGCTACAGTCCCGTGGATCTTAAATTTCTGAATGATATGTGCAACTGTAGTCACAGGAGCATCAAGCTGCTTGGAGATGGTCTTATAGCCTTTACCTTTAACATGCTTGTCTATAATTTTCTTTCTAATCTCCTGAGACAACTCTCTCCTTTGCTTCCTCTGGTCCATGTTTAATGTGGTGCACACCATGCCACCAAACAGCACAGTGACTACTTGTCACCCTTTAAATAGACTGACTGACTGATTACAAGTTTGTAGACACCTGTGATGTTAATTAGAGGACACATCTTGGTTGAACATGTCCCTATGGTCACATTATTTTCAATCTTTTCTAGGGGTACCATCATTTTTGTCCAGGCCCATTTCATGAGTTTGTTTTTTTTAAAATAATTCTCTTGAACCACAATTTAAAAAGCACTGTCTGATTTTCATTGGTTAATTTTCATAGAATTTTTATTTATTACCACTTTTGTCAGATTCAAGTTATTTCTGTGACCATTGTGGGTTTTTCTTTCATTAACAGAGGGGTACCAACAATTGTGTCCACGGCTGCATATTAAAACTTCTGAATCTTCCAGTGAGCACCTTTGGGGCCATGATTCACAAGTGGAAGGCACATCAATCTACCATCAACTGGACACACACAGAAGCCCCTCACAAGATATCTGACCAGAGAGTCAGAAGGATAGTCAGAAGAGTAACTCAAGAGCTAAGGACAACTGAGAAAGGGCTCCAGAAAGACTTGGAGGCAGCAGGTACAATTGTGACAGAGAAAACAACAGGCAATGCACTCCACCATCATGAGCTCCACGAACCCTCAAGATTCCATTATTAAAGAAAAGGTAAGTGAAAACTAGTGTAACACTTGACAAACCGCATTTGGACAATCCTATGAAATACTGGCAGAATGTAGTGTTGTGAAATGAGGTGAATATTGAGGATTTTCAAGTGACATCACTGGTCATGTGCCGTTTGTTTGGGTCACCACATTGGTTGTCAAAGTTTTGTGAGAGGAACAAAGACATAAAATGGTTTATCTGACATGATAGTTGGACCCAGGGGACAGAAGACAGACTTGAGTAGTACAATTTAAGTCCTTTATTCACCCAAGTGTGTAATATGAGTGCGTGTATGTTTTAGTGTGTGAGGTGCTGGATGCGTGCTGGAGCTGAGCGAGCCTCGCTGCTGCCTGGCAGCCCTAGGAACACAGAGCAGAGGGATTAATACTGCACCACAGCGGGAAGTGTAATAATGAGTGCCGCTTACTTGCAGGTGACGATATTGAGCCTCTGCTTGCTCTGGGAGCGACAGCCAGGAGGTGAGCGTGCTGCTTGGCGTCGTGAGGTGGAGGAGCGACTCCGGTGATAAGGAGGGGTTGTACTGCCGCCAAGGAGGGCTGATCCGCCGCCTGGAGGATCCACCTGTACACAGGGGAGAACGACTTGGCAAGGTGAGTGCGAGGATAGCTTACGTGACGAGGCATGGAGAGCTTGGTCAGGCGTTGCATGAGACTGAGGCTGGGAACGCGGGACGTGGCTCAGTGATGCTGACAGACGACTCCGTGCTGAGCTGTCAGCAGGTCTGGCTCTTATAGCCCGCTGGAGATTGATGGCAGGTGTGCGCGCAGCTGGGACTGATGACGGCCCACCGGCCGCCATGACAGTACTCCCCCCTCTAGAGGTGCCTCCAGGCACCTGTCCCATCCTACCTGGATGCGCTCGATGGAAGCCGCGGATGAGCTGCTTGTCAAGGATCAACGCTGGGCGAATCCAGGACTGGTGTTCGGGGCCGAATCCCTCCCAATCCACCAGATACTGAAAGCCCCGACCCCGCCGGCGGACGTCCAAGATAGCGGTAACCCCCCAAGCCAGGTGGTCGTTGATCATCCTCGGAGGGGGAGACGCCGCAGGGGGTGGGCAGAGGGGATCGGTAACGACAGGCTTCACCTGGGAAATGTGAAAGGTAGGGCAGATGCGCATGGAAGAGGGGAGAGCTAAGCGCACAGACACAGGATTGATTATACGGGTAATAGGGAAGGGCCCAACGAAACGCTTAGTCAGCTTGCGTTTCTCGGCCAGCACATTGATATTGCGTGTGGAGAGGCAAACCTGCTGACCCACCTTGTACTCCGGTGCCGGTCTCCTGTGGCGGTTGGCCGTCCTAGTGTTGCGCTCCATGGTCCTGAGGAGGGCCCTGCGGGTGGTGGTCCAAAGCCGGCGGCAGCGCCTGACGTGAGCCTGGACAGAAGGCACTGCCACCTCCTTCTCCTCCTCAGGGAACAATGGTGGATCGTACCCCAACGACGCCCTGAAGGGGGACATCCCAGTCGCCGAGGACACCGTGGAGTTGTGGGCGTATTCGATCCAAGGTAAGAAGTTGCTCCAAAAAGAGGAGCTAGACGAGATGACACAGCGAAGGGCGGCCTCCAGCTCCTGATTCGCCCGCTCGCACTGGCCATTACTTTGGGGGTGGTACCCCGATGACAGGCTCACCGTTGACCCCAACGCCTGGCAGAACGCCCTCCAAACCTGGGAGACAAACTGGGGCCCCCGATCCGAGACGACGTCCAAGGGAATATCATAGAGGCGGACCACATGCTGCACCAGAAGGTCCACCGTCTCCCGCGCCGTCGGCAGCCCCCGAAGGGGCACGAAGTGGGCCGCCTTGGAGAAGCGGTCTACGATTGTCAGGACTGTGGTGAAGTGGTTGGAAGGGGGGAGACCTGTCACAAAGTCCAAAGTCACGTGAGACCACGGGCAAGTAGGGACCGGCAAGGGGTGGAGCAGACCGGCTGGAGGAGAAGAGGAAAATTTCCCGGTGGCGCACTGCGTGCAGGCCCAGATGTAGTTGGTCACGTCCCTCCTCAGCCCCGGCCACCAGAACACCCTTTGGAGAAGTGTGATGGTGCGGGAAATCCCAGGGTGGCATGCTAACTTTGAGGCATGGACCCACTGGATGACTTCGCCCCTGAGCGACGTGGGAACAAACAATCGTCACAGAGGGCCACCTCCCGGATCGGGCTCTGCCTCCTGTGCCTTCATCACCTTATCCCGGATCTCCCACACGAGGGTGCCCACAACGCAGGATGGCGGGAGGATGGCTTCCTCCTGCTCCTCAGACGTCTCTGCCGAGAACTGCCTGGAGAGGGCGTCCGGCTTCAGGTTCTTGCTCCCGAGGCGGTAGGTGATAGTAAAATTGAATCGCCCAAAGAAGAGGGACCAGCGGGCCTGGCGGGAGTTCAGTCGTTTCGCCGTCCTCAGATATTCCAGATAATTATGATCGGTCCATACGACGAACGGCTGAGCAGCCCCCTCCAACCAATGCCTCCACTCCTCCAAGGCGAGCTTAACCGCCAGCAACTCCCTGTCACCGATGCCATAATTCCTCTCAGCAGGTTGCAAGCGGCGAGAGAAGAAGGCGCAGGGCCGAATCACCCCATCGACAGGCGAGCGTTGGGAGAGCACCGCCCCTACTCCGGAGTCAGAGGCGTCTGCGTCCACCTCCACCAGGCACTGGAGATTGGGGTCCACCTGTGTCAGGACACAGGACGAAGCAAACTCCTCCTTAAGTTTCTTGAACGCCGCAGCAGCTTCCTCGGTCCAGCAAAAGGGGATCTTGGGGGACGTGAGGCTGGTCAGCGAGCGGGCAATTATTCCGAACTTGGGCACAAAACAACGATAAAAGTTTGCAAACCCCAGAAACCCCTGCAGTTGCTTTCTGGATGAGGGGGTGGGCCAATCCACCACCACCTTGACCTTGGCTGTGTCGGGGAGCACTTGGTTGTGTGAGACCATGAAGCCCAAAAAAGACGTCTCCCTGACGTGGAACTCACACTTCTCGGCCTTGACATATAACTGGTTCTCCAGGAGCCATTGAAGGACCCGCCTTACATGTACCTGATGCTCCTCCAGGGATTGTGAGAAGATAAGGATGTCATCAAGGTACACGAACATGAAGGAGCCCAGAAAATCTCGGAGGACATCATTGATGAGACGTTGGAAGACGGCCGGAGCGTTGGTCAACCCAAACGGCATTACCAGATACTCAAAATGGCCGCTTGGGGTCCGGAAGCCCGTCTTCCATTCGTCGCCCTCCTTGATCCGCACGAGACGGTAGGCGTTGCGGAGATCCAACTTGGTGAACCAAGAAGCCCCCTGGAGAGAGTCGAAGGCCGAGTTCATGAGAGGCAGCGTGTACTTGTCTTTTATGGTGATTTCGTTGAGACCCCAGAAGTCGATGCATGGGCGCAGGGAGCCATCCTTTTTCCCTACAAAAAAAAAATCCCGCCCCACCGCAGATGAAGATGGCCGGATGATCCCAGAGCTGAGTGATTCCTTGATATAAGTGTCCATCGCCTCCCGCTCCGGAGCAGACAAGCTGTATAAATGGCTCGACGAAAGCGGGGCACCAGCCCAGAGATTGATCGTGCAGTCATAGGGGCAGTGGGGGGGAAGGGACAGCGCCCGTGACTTGCTAAAGGCAACCCCCAGATCGTGATAAACCTCCGGTACCTTGGACAGGTCGGGGGGGGGGGCAACACTGGTGGGGTCACAGACAACGATGGGGCACACGCTGCAGACTGAAGACATGCGCTGAGGCAAAACGGGCTCCATGAGATGATGCTCCCCGACTGCCAGTCAAACGTGGGGTTATGCAACCGCAACCAGGGGTAGCCCAAGATGACTGGAGAGGTGGAGGTGGGCAACACCAAGAAGCGAATGTCCTCCCGATGGTTTGCTGAGATAATTACAGATACGGGGGCCGTCTGTTGAGAAACAGCCATTAGTGGGGCTTTAGACAGGGTGATTAAGTTGACAGGTGCCCGGAGAGTTTGACAGGGGAGGCCCAAATGGGTTGCCATGTCTCCTGAGATGAAACTCTGCTCAGCCCCTGAGTCAATGAGTGCATGAGTGGAGTGTTCAATGTGTTTGGAAATAAGCCAGATGGGAATGAAGCAACTAGTGAGGGGCTTTGACTGGGCTACGTCCGTGAGTCCCCCTACTGTGACCCACGGACCTCCTCTTTTACCCGATTTGTACATTCAGCTACTTTATGAGAAGCACTACCACAGTAGAAGCACAATCCCAATTCCTTACGGAGCTGTCTCTCAGCGGCCGAAATCCCCGAGCGCCCAATTATCATATCCTCCTGCCCCGGAAGTTCCTCCGGAGGGGGCAGGGCCAATTGGGGCGGCTGAGAGGAGCAAGAACGTTGCACGCTCGAGCGGCTAGAGGCTCTTCGCTCGGCGGCACGCTCCTTCAGCCTGTTGTCTAAACTGATGATAAGGGAGATTAGCTCATTCAATATATCAGGTTTGTCCCGAGTAGCTAATTCATCTCTTAATTCGGGGCTCAGGCTACGGATAAATATACTACACAAAGAGGCGTTCCCCCACCCGAGCTCTGCTGCTACTACCCGGAAATCGACAGCAAAATCGGCAGCAGCCTTGCTGCCCTGCCGAAGGTTTAACAACCGGGAAGTTATCACAGAGTCCCGATTGGTGTGGTCGAATACCTCGGTGAAATCCGCTAAGAACTGTTGATAAGACAAATTGGCGTAGCTGGGCTTAGCCATTACTGCATAGGCCCAGGCTAGCACTCTACCTTCTAGCAGATTAGCTATATAGCCTTTCTTGCTATGGTTGGTGGGAAAGTCCCCCGGGACCCGATGGAAAACAGTCTCACACTGTAACAAAAATCCCCGGCCTCCCCGAGCTTCCCGCTGAAGCGAGCAGGTGTCGGCACAGGAGTGAGACGAGTTGGGGGGGTCTGGCTAACCTGGCTAGGCGGGGAGCTAGTGGGGGCCAGAGGCGCCCCGGCGGCCGGGGGAAACGCCTGCTGTCCTTCCAGGCGATCCAACCGGCTGTTAACCTGGGTTAGTTGGGTGAGAATTACATTCTGCTGATAAGCTAGCTGTTCTACTCGAGCGTCTAAGGTGTTAAGATGGCGGGTTAGCGCGCTGTCTGCTGGGTCACTTTGACGGAGTCGTACTGACATGTACGACTCCGTCAAAGACTTCCCCTTTGGTGAAGGATCGTCACTTCCTTGTGGTAACGTATCGTCACTTCCTGTTTTGCTGTCTGCCTGTGTGGTTTGCTTTGTGGTTTGCTCTCTAGCCATTAGCTATGGCTACTAGCTCTCCTTCCTCTCCTCCTCTGGTGTGCTCTCTCTGTCAGATGTTTAGCTACACCTCTGCCTCTTTTAGCGATAACGGTAAATGTAATAAATGTTGTCTTTTTGAGGCGCTCGAGGCGAGGTTGTCTGATTTGGAATCCCGGCTCCGCTGCATTGAAACACCGTCTGCGCCAGTTAATCTTGACGGACGCCCATTAGCTGCAGCGGAGCTAGCTAGCTTAGGTCCCCCTGTCAGCGGTTCCCCGGCTCTCCTCAGCAGCGAGGAGACTGGGTGGGTGACGGTGAGAAGGAAGCCTAGTCGCAAAGCCCCGGTACACCACCAACCTGTTCACGTTTCTAATCGTTTTTCCCCGCTCAGCGACACACCCGCTGAGGAAAAAAACTCTGATCATTGGCGACTCTGTAGTCAGAAACGTGAACCTAGAGACTCCAGCGGCCATAGTCAAATGCATCCCTGGGGCCAGAGCAGGCGACATCGAGTCAAATTTGAAAATGCTGGCTAAAAGTAACTGTAAATATTCCACAATTGTTATTCACGCCGGCATTAATGACATCCGTCTCCGGCAGTCGGAAGTCACGAAACTTAATATAGAATCGGTGTGTGACTTTGCAAAAACGATGTCAACCACTGTAGTATTCTCTGGGCCCCTCCCCAATCTGACCAGTGATGACATGCTTAGCCGCTCGTCATCCTTGAACCGCTGGCTGTCTGTGTGGTGTCCTAAAAATGACGTGGGCTACATTGACAATTGGAGCTCTTTTTGGGGAAATCCTGGTCTTATGAGACGAGACAGCATTCATCCCACTTTGGATGGTGCTTCTCATTTATCTAACAATCTGGCATCTTTTTTATCCAAATTTCCAAAACCATGACTGCTCAGAGTTGGGACCAGGAAGCAGAGTCGCAGTCTTACACGCCTCTCTGCAGCTCCTCTTCATCCGCCACCCCTCAGCTTAGCCCCTGTCTTCCCCATCAGAGAATCGTTGTCTGCTCCCTCCAAAGTGAATAAAAATATAATGTATAAGCATCCCAAAGTGATAAAGCAAAATATTGGTAAAACTCAAATTAAACATAAAGCCTCTAAATTGAATGATTTGGCCTCTGTTCCTCCTCATAATTTAAAAATTAAATGTGGTTTATTAAATATTAGGTCTCTAACTCCCAAGTCTCTGTTAGTCCATGATTTGTTAATTGATCATCAGATTGATTTAATTTCCCTTACAGAGACTTGGTTAGGACAAGAGGATTATGTTGGTTTAAATGAATCAACTCCCTCTGGTTATTTAAACTCTCAAAATCCCAGAAGTTCTGGTCGTGGAGGAGGAGTAGCAACAATTTACCATTCCAAATTACTAGTTAATGTAAAGCAAAAAACATGTTATAATTCCTTTGAGGGCCTGGTCCTCAGTATTGGGCACTTTAGCAATTTTAGGTTAAACCCAATTTTATTTGCCATAGTTTATCATCCCCCATCAACCTACTCAGAATTTTTATCCGAATTTGCTGATTTCTTAGCTGATTTAGTGCTGAAATCTGATAGAATAATTATAGTAGGGGACTTTAATATACATGTGGATGTAGATAGTGACTGCCTTAATGTGGCATTCAATTCAATATTAGATTCGATTGGGTTTTCTCAGAAAGTAGGAAATTCTACTCATTACCTCCACCATACATTGGACCTTGTTTTGACATATGGCATAGAAATAGAAAATCTTGTAGTGTCTCCTCATAACCCTGTACTGTCAGACCATTGTCTGTTAACCTTTGATTTTACTATTTCTGACTATTTGGCTCCTAAAGAAAAATATTATTACAGTAGATGCCTCTCAGATGATGCTGTTTCCAAATTTATGCAGATTGTTTCCTCTATGCCATGTGTCAACACAACGGAAATAAGCTATAGACAGCTTGGTCCTTCTGTAATTGATAACATGGTGGATAGTGTTTCAGCTTCTCTGCATCAGACTCTAGACTTGGTGGCCCCCTTAAAAAAGAAAAAGTCTAATCAGAGATTTCTAACTCCTTGGTTCAACACAGAAACTCGTACCTTAAAACTGAAGACTCGTCAATTAGAAAGAAAATGGCACTCTACTAATTTAGATGAAATCTATTTAGCTTGGAGAAATCATCTTTTAATTTATAAAAAATCTCTTAGAAAAGCTAGAACGAGTTATTACTCTGCATTAAGAGAAGAGAACAAGAATAATCCCAGGTTTCTTTTCAGTACTGTAGCCAGGTTGACAAAGAGTCAGGACTCTGTCAATCCTAGCATTCCCTTAGCGCTTACTAGTCAGGACTTTATGAACTTTTTCAATAATAAAATTTCATCCATCAGAGATAAAATCAATCAGATTCTTCCCACAGTTAACTTAAATGCTGTAACTGCTACAACTCCTTCTATTGATGTCTGTCTTGATGAGTTTACTCCAATCGACCTTTGTGAGTTAGACAAAATAGTTTCCTCATCCAAACCTTCAACTTGTCTTTTAGACCCTATTCCTACCAGGTTATTTAAAGAAGTCTTCCCACTTATTGGTAGCTTTATTCTTCATATAATCAATTCTTCATTAACTTTAGGCCATGTACCGCAGGCTTTTAAAACGGCTGTAATTAAACCCTTACTCAAAAAGCCAACGCTAGATCCAGGAGCTTTAGCTAACTATAGACCAATCTCTAATCTCCCTTTCATTTCAAAAATCTTAGAAAGAGTTGTTGCTACGCAATTATTTGACCACCTGCAGGGAAATGGTTTACTTGAAGAGTTTCAATCTGGGTTTAGAATCCATCATAGTACTGAAACAGCCTTAGCGAAGGTCACTAACGACCTCCTCATTGCATCTGATAATGGACTAGTTTCTGTACTTGTCCTTTTAGACCTTAGTGCAGCCTTTGATACTATCGATCATAATATTCTACTTGATAGATTAGAACACTATGTTGGACTTAATGGAACTTCGTTGCAATGGTTTAGATCTTATTTATCTGATAGGTTCCAGTTTGTTCATGTAAATAATGAGTTTTCTTTCAACTCAAAGCTTAGTCATGGAGTTCCACAGGGATCTGTGCTAGGCCCTACTCTTTTTAGTTTATATATGCTTCCGTTAGGCAACATTATTAGAAAGCACTGTATACATTTTCATTGTTATGCAGATGACACACAATTATACCTGTCAATGAAGCCTGATGATAGTAATCAATTAGCCAAGTTAGAAGCCTGTCTTAATGAAATCAAAGCTTGGATGACTTGTAATTTCCTGCTATTAAATTCAGATAAGACTGAAGTCATTCTTGTTGGTCCAAAAAACCTTAGAAATTCCTTTCCAAATCAAACTTTCAGTTTGGATGCGGTTACTCTTTCTCTTAATAGCTCTGTGAGGAACCTTGGAGTTATTTTTGATCAGGATTTGTCCTTCAATTCACATATTAAATTTGTTTCTAAGACTGCCTTCTATCATTTGCGTAATATTGCCAAGATTAGGAACATCTTGTCTCAGAGTGATGCTGAGAAACTGATCCACGCTTTTGTTAGCTCGAGATTAGATTATTGTAATTCTTTATTATCAGGCTGTCCTAAAACATCTTTAAAAAGTCTTCAGCTGATCCAAAATGCTGCAGCAAGAGTTTTAACAGGTACTAGAAAGAGAGATCATATCTCTCCGGTTCTGGCCTCCCTTCATTGGCTTCCCATAGAGTTTAGAATTAAGTTTAAAATCCTTCTTCTTACTTACAAAGCTCTAAACAATCAGGCTCCTTTTTATTTAAAAGATCTGATACTACCGTATTATCCTAACAGAGCACTACGCTCCCAAAATGCAGGATTACTTGTAATACCTAGAATCTCCAAAAGTACAATGGGAGGCAGAGCCTTCAGTTATCAAGCTCCTCTCCTGTGGAATCAGCTGCCAATCTGGATTCGGGAGTCAGACTCGATCTCTGTTTTTAAGAATAGGGCTAAAACCTACCTTTTTGATATAGCCTACAATTAGGGAGGGATCATGTGTTTCTGAACCCTCCCTTAGTTATGCTGCTAATAGGTTTAGTCAGCCGGGGGACCTCCAGTAATGCACTGGGCCTCACTCCTTTCCTCACTCTCAATGAAATATTTTTTTTTGCTGGTCATTAACATCTGTTTGTTCTCTCCCATAGATTGAGTCACCATCGTGCTGTTTGCTCTCTACATGTCTGTTCTTTTCTTCTTCTCTATCCCCTCACCCCCCAGCCAGTCGCAGCAGATGACTGCCCCTCCCTGAGCCTGGTTCTGCTGGAGGTTTCTTCCTGTTAAAAGGGAGTTTTTCCTCTCCACCGTCGCCAAGTGCTTGCTCACAGGGGATCGCCTGATTGCTGGGGTCTTTCTGCAACTGTGGGGGTTCCCCCCTACAGTTGATAGTGCTATGAGATGACTGTTGTTGTGAAATGGCGCTATATAAATAAAGTTGAATTGAATTGAATTGAATAGTTGGACCCAGGGGACAGAAGACAGACTCAAGTAGTACAATTTAAGTCCTTTATTCACCCAAGTGTGTAATATGAGTGCGTGTATGTTTTAGTGTGTGAGGTGCTGGATGCGTGCTGGAGCTGAGCGAGCCTCGCTGCTGCCTGGCAGCCCTAGGAACACAGAGCAGAGGGATTAATACTGCACCACAGCGGGAAGTGTAATAATGAGTGCCGCTTACTTGCAGGTGACGATGTTGAGCCTCTGCTTGCTCTGGGAGTGACAGCCAGGAGGTGAGCATGCTGCTTTGCGTCGTAAGGCGGAGGAGCGACTCTGGTGATGAGGAGGGATTGTACCGCCGCCAAGGAGGGCTGATCCGCCGCCTGGAGGATCCACCTGTGCACAGGGGAGAACGACTTGGCAAGGTGAGTGCGAGGATAGCTTATGTGACAAGGCGTGGAGAGCTTGGTCAGGCGTTGCATGAGACTGAGGCTGGGAACGCGGGACGTGGCTCAGTGATGCTGACAGACGACTCCGTGCTGAGCTGCCAGCAGGTCTGGCTCTTATAGCCCGCTGGAGATTGATGGCAGGTGTGCGCGCAGCTGGGACTGATGACGGCCCAGCGGCCGCCATGATATTATCATGGCATGTGACAGCATTATTTTATTGGAACCTATAATTCCAGTTATCTAATTTTACTTGTTAAATAGTCCAAAAAATTGCAAATACTTTGCTGTTGTTGTGCATGGGTTCTGTAGGCAACCGTGCACACAACAACTGAAATTAGATAATTTTGCACAGAAACCTCAATGTAACAGAGCACCCTGGTTGAAAAGCACTGCTCTAAGCTAGCATAAACACAATGGCAGTACTATGTGCCCATTTACAGCTTGCGTACCAATATGGAGAGGTACACTACTCACAAAAATTTAGGGATATTCGGCTTTCGGGTGAAATTTCAGGAGGCACCTAAAATGCACAATAACCTTTACAGGTGAACTTAATTTGACCTTCTCTAACCTTTTCAATGCACTTGTCCAACTGTTCAATGTTTCAGTACTTTTTGCATAACTTGCTGTTCTCTTACAAGGTGCTTAATAGCAAAATTCTCAACATGTGTTTGGTCCATGAATCAACCGATAAATTTTCCGGTTCATTTAGAATTGTTATGTAAACAGTCCTCTTCATCATGCTGTTCACATTTTGACATATGAGACCAAGATGACACCTCACAATTGATCAACAGTACTTCTTCATTGTGAGGCTTCAAACAGGATGTTCCCACAGGGAAGAGGCCACTGAGCTTAGAGTGTCACAGAGTCTCATCAGCAGGTTGTAACAGAGATACAGAGAGACTGGAAGAGTCACAGAAAGGCATAGAAGTGGATGTCCTTTGGTCACATCCCACACTGATGACCATTTCATTGTGAACAGTGCCCTGCAGAACCGGATGATAAATGCTACTCATCTCCAGGCACATTTACTGTAAGGGAGGTGAAAGGAACCCAAGTGTCACGTCAGACCATTCTTCCTCTTCGTCAGTCACTAGATGGTCACACCAGCTGCCCTGACGAATGCTGCCATCCTGCGGAGGTCCCCGAGGTCCCCATGCAGCTTTTGGTTCAGCGATGTGGGGTCAGGCCACGTAGCTCGTCTGAGTGCAGCATGGTCTGGGCAGTCTTGGAGGAGGTGTTCGCTGGTCATTTGGGCGGTACCACATGGGCATCTGTCCGATTGTCGAACTTTAAATTTCTGGTGCATGTGAGCATGCATTCTGTTATGTCCAGTTCGGAGTCTGAACAGAACGACTTGGTCAGCCCTGCTCAGACTGTAGTAGTTGTCATCCTTGCAGTAATCTGGGTGTTGCTGCTGCCACTTCTTGTGAAACAGGGCCTTAATAATAGTTTTCTCCTCACTGTAAGAGACCTGCCTGTCTTCCTGGTCTTGCTGCCCACCCTCCTTAGCAAGTCTGTCAGCCGTCTCATTTCCATAGACTCCACAGTGAGCAGGAATCCACTGGAGTGATACATTCGCCTGTGTGGCTAGTTGAGACAGAGGGAGGGCGAGTTCATTCAGTTCTTTGCGTCGGGGGTCCTGAAGTGCATCCAAGACAGAGAGGGCATCAGTGAAGATGACGACCCGCTTGTGTGCCTTATCTTGATGTTCCCTGACGTGGGCCGCTGCTGTTCTCAGGGCCTCTGCCTCAGCCCTGAAGTTGGTGGAGTACTTGCCAGTCGCAATGGGAATGTGGATCTCCTCGTCAGCGTGCCTAATGTACACGCCGCCTCCTCCATTCCTGGTTGTTTCCATGGCAGAGCCATCTGTGTAGACGTGAGTCCACTGCTCTTCAGGGTAGGCAGACTGAATGAACTCCAGGGCCAGCGACTTCCTCTCTTGGTCTGACTGTGTTCCTTTCTTCCCAATGCCCGATATGTCTGTGCGTATGGATGGGAAATTCTGTCGGTTCCAGAAGGGAACAGATGCTGTGGGTGGTATTGGTGTGGGCATGTGGTCCAACAGTTCTGGGTGTCTCCTTTCGAGTGTCCTGCTCTGGTGGATGAAGCTCGATCTCTTGAGTCTCCCTTTTGTTGGCTTGCTCAGTCTGTCCTTCATGGGATGGTTTTCAAGTCTTTTGAATTTGGCGGCCTGGGTCAGTACCTTGATGTTTCTTCTATCTTCCAGTGGTGCAAGGCCTGTTGTTGTCTCCAGTGCTTTGATAGGGGTACTACGCATGGCTCCTGTCATCATTCGCATGGCTTGGTTTTGGAGTCTGTCCAGCTTCTCAGTGTTACTTTTGGCAGCTGTTGAGGTTGCCGCCATGCCATACTCCAGAACAAGCCGAATTCTCCCCACATAGAGCTTCTTCAGGACACCCTGGTCTGCACCCCAGTCTGTTCCTGACAGTTTCTTCATTAGGGCCATCCTGATCTTTGCTCTTGCCTGGTTCTTGTGCAGCCGGTTCTTCCAAGTCAGTCTGCGATCCATGGTGATCCCAAGGTATGTGGGTTCATATTCAGCCTGGAGCTCATGGGAGTTGATCTGCAGTTTCACCTTCTGGGGTTGGGTGGAGAGGGTGAAGACAGTGTATGTAGTCTTCCTCTCATTTAAGCTCACAAGCCATGACTTGGTCCATGCCTCTATCATCCGGAGAGCTCAGACCATTCAAAACTGTTTACATAAGCATGGCCTGCGAGCTAGATGACCTGACCACACCCCCAGGCAAAGGCGTCATCATCTTGCAAGGGCCAGGGAGCATTTACGCTGGACAAGGGACCAGTGGGCCTCAGTGCTGTTCTCTGATGAAAGTCATTTCACGTTGAGCAGAAATGATGACCGCCATTGAACGACAATGGAGACGTCAAGGACAGCACTATACAACAGCCACTGTTGTCACCAGATGAGCCTTTGGTGGTGGTGGTGTAACAGTGTGGACAGGTGTGTCTAGTACAGAATGGCCCTACACCTTGTCAGTGGAACAGTGACAAGCCGATACTACGTGAATAACATCATTAATCCAGTCATTGTGCCCCTGCATGAACAACACAGGCCTGATTTCATCTTCATGGATGACAATGTTCCAGCTCATCAAGGTTGCATCATAAGGGAATGGCTGCTGAAGGCTGGGGTAGCTCAAATTGAGTGGCCTGCACTTTCTCCAGACCTGAATCTCATAGAAAACCTATGGGATCAGCTGAGCTGCCATGTAGAGGCTCATAACTCTGCACCCCACAACATCAATGACCTGAGGGTCACCCTTCAAGAAGAGTGGAATGCCATGCCTCAGCAGACAAGAAGTCAACTTGTCAACAGCATGAGATGTCGTTGTCAAGCTGTAACTGATGCTCAAGGGCACATGACAAGTTATTGAGACACTGACATTTTTTGTTGTGGTATACCCACCACTGTTGTTGGATTTTGTTTCAATAAATTGTTTGGGATGAGGAAATCACATCTGCATGCTTCTACTTACAGTGGTGTGAAAAAGTGTTTGCCCCCTTCCTGATTTCTCATTTTTTTGTGTGTTGCACTTAAATGTTTCAGATCATCAAAAAAATGTAAATCTTATACAAAGATAACACAAGTAAACACAAAATGCAGTTTTTAAATGAAGGTGTTTATTATTAAGGGAAAAAAATCCAAACCTACATGGCCCTGTATGAAAAAGTGATTGCCCCCTAAACCTAATAACTAGTTGGGCCACCCTTGGCAGCAACAACTGCAATCAAACGTTTGTGATAACTGGCAATGAGTCTTTTATAGCACTATAGAGGAAATTTAGCCCACTCATCTTTGCAGAATTGTTGTAATTTAGCCACATTGGAGGGTTTTCGAGCATGAACTGCCTTTTTAAGGTCATGCCACAGCATCTCAATCAAATTCAGGTCAGGACTTTGACAAGGCCACTCCAAAGTCTTCATTATGTTTTTCTTAAGCCATTCAGAGGTGGACTTGCTGGTGTGTTTTGGATCATTGTTCTGCTGCAGAACCCAAGTGTGCTTCAGCTTGAGGCCATGAACAGATGGCTGGACATTCCCCTTCAGGATTTTTTGGTCGACAGCAGAATTCATGGTTCCATTTACCACAGCAAGTCTTCCAGGTCCTGAAGCAGCAAAACAGCCCCAGACCATCACACTACCAGCACCTGCTGGTATGATGTTCCTTTTCTGAAATGCTGTGTTACTTTTACGCCAGATGTAATGCGACACACACCTTCCAAAAAGTTCAACTTTTGTCTCGTCAGTCCACAGAGTATTTTCCCAAAAGTCTTTGGGATTATCAAGATGTTTTCTGGCAAAACTGAGATGAGCCTTTATGTTCTTTTTGCTCACCAGTGGTTTTCGTCTTGGAACTCTGCCATGCAGGCCATTCTTGCCCAATCTCTTTCTTATGGTGGAGTCATGAACACTGACCTTAAATGAGGCAAGTGAGGCCTGCAGTTCTTTGGATGTTGTTGTGGGGTCTTTAGTGACCTCTTGGATGAGTCATCGCTGCGTTCTTGGGGTAATTTTGGTCGGCCGGCCACTCCTGGGAAGGTTCATCACTGTTCCATGTTTTTGCCATTTGTGGATAATGGCTCTCAATGTGGTTCACTGGAGTCCCAAAGCTTTAGAAATGGCTTTCTAAGCTTTTCCAGACTGATAGATCTCAATTACTTTGTTTCTCATTTGTTCCTGAATATCTCTGGATCGCAGCATGATGCCCAGCTTTTGAGGATCTTTTGGTCTACATCACTTTGTCAGGTAAATCCTATTTAAGTGATTTCTTGATTGAGAACAGGTGTGGCAGTAATCAGGCCTGGGTGTGGCTAGAGAAATTCAACTCATCTTTCCAAAGATGTGATAAACCACAGTTAATTTATGTTTTAACAGGGAGGGGGGGGGGGGTCATTTTTCACACAGGGCCATGTAGGTTTGAATTTTTTTTTTTTACCCTTAATAATAAACACCTTCATTTAAGGACTACACTTTGTGTTTACTTGTGTTATCGTCTAATATTTAAATTTGTTTGATGATCTGAAACATTTAAGTGTGACAAACAGGTATCTATAAATTCACGAAGTCTCTGCCTGTATGTGTGTCTGTCTGTCTATCTGCTTGTCTGTGTGTCTGTTCCACGCATATCTCTTGAACCATTCCTCACACTGACATAAGGTTTTATACATGGTTTCCTGAGGTTACGAGGGTGTGCATCCCCGAATATGGAGTCGCTCAATCAAGATATGTAATTTTTATCAATAAAAGTTTAGCCACCGCTCTGTCACCACTCTGTGTCTCTTCATGCCCTGGCTTCAAGAAGTGTGGGCGGGGTTTCAGACAGACTCCATACTGATTGGATAATACATGGCATCACGCCCATGCTGATTGGACAATGCGCGCCATCACAACTATGCTGATTGGATAACACACAGCATCACGACCTGTCAGTCACCACAGTGTTCCCTGGACAAAACAAAGAAATGAAAGTTAGAAAGATAGAAAAACATAATACTGAAGATTTAATGCTTAAAAAATGATACCATAAAACTGCAGTGATTGCGTAGGTCTAAAAGACAATTCACCATATGTGGAGAATGAGGTGTGCGAGCAGACTGGGCGAAGCCTCAGCAGGACCGGGTCTGACAAATCAACACAAGATGCCAGGAGAAGCAGCGTCCAGACACGACCTGGCTCAAAGGCACGCTAACTGATGGCGATAAAAAAAAAAGAAGGTATTTTCAATAAAATGAAAAAAAGAGAATGCATGGAGTGTGCTTTTGCCCTGAGGCTGATTTATCATGAAAAACAGTTGAGCTCTGTGGTTCAAGCGATCAGCTGATTGGATCCACTGGTGTTCTGACATTTTGACATATCTATCAGAACAGCTGATATACGTACAGGACATGCAGGAGAATTGAAATGGCATTTCTCTCTCACTTCAGTGGTGTGCACAATATAAAAAAGAAAAGGAATAAGGCTGGAAAAACAACAACAGCAGTCTATGTAAAGTAATGCTACCCATAGTGCAAATAGTGACAAAAGATAGAATTAAGGTTTAATGCTTAAAAAATTATACCATAAAGTTGTTGTGATTGCGTAGGTCTAATGGATAATTACGCATGAAGAACACAAGGTGTGTGTGTGTGTGTGGGGGGGGGGGGTTGAGGAAGCAGCAGCTGAACCTGTGGATCGCAGTCCTTAGCAGGCACATGGGTAAAAAAGCAGCCAATGGCTCTCAAATATTTGTAAATGTGTCCTGTTATAGTACTGCATGAGTTCACTGATGATACACAGAAGAAATTCAATATTACACTTAACTCCATCACTGAACAGTGATATAAACTAAACTAATTATGATGACTGAACAACTCCCATTCCCCAAAGTGCAAGATACACTATTATCTTGAATATTAGTGATAAAAGATCACACAAATAAGTGATCTGACAAACAAATAAATAAGGGATCTGAAACAGTCACTAATATTGGATGTCCCATTCATTTTCAATATTTAGGTATTCTGTAATTAATATTCACACAATCAAATAAATCTTAGTGCCATTTACTCCCTTTTATATTTATCAAAGTCTAACATGTGATTGCCTACATATAGGCTACACCTCTTTGTATTCCACATTCAAACACAGCCTACATTTAGGCCTGTAAAGCCTGATTGGGATACCTGTTTCAGACAGGAATACTTGTGTTCTACAGGCAATGCACGAGTACAAAAAAATTACAAATCAGGAAGGGGTAAACACTTTTTCACACCACTGTAAATGCCCTACTTTCATGATATAATATCACTGTAGCATGAACTTTTTATATTTTCCATAAATTTCACCCGAAAGCCAAATATCCCTAACTTTTTGTGAGAATTGTATATTGAATGTCACACGATTTGGTGATGTTGCTGCAAATCCTCAATAACATAGATGGATATTGGGTTATGAATTTTGTATTATATCATGGATTTATATGTGTGTATGGATTTGTGGATGGTTATGTATGCATATAGCATATTTGCAGTATGAAGTGTCTGTTCACAAATATTGACCATGTTTACATGCACGCAAATAAACTGGTTATGATTGGATTTCTAGAGTCATCTGATTATTTAAGTGGCCATGTAAACAGAATAATGTGGTAAAGGCCATGCTATCGGGGTCATTAACTCAAGTGGTTTACCCCCCAATAATCCATTAATTCAGTGTATGGAAACACGACAAAATTGATTATTGCTCTTACCTGTTTATTCCCAGTAATCTGTTTGTTGTGATTATGTACCCGGGGTCACTGACTGAATATCTTAACACTAAAAGGGGAAGGATTATATACGTTTACTGATTTATATTTATGTTACAGCTTCAACAGTTAAAAAACATTTGATTCACACAAAAGACTTAAACCTAAAAATAAAACTTTACAGATGTTCCTGGATGACAGTAGCTTTTCTGTGAGTTTTCATGTGGTTAGCTAGAACAGTGAGTGAAGAATTTCCCACACATTTTACAGGACTACTGCTTCTCACCAGTGTGAAATTTCATATGGGTTTTCAATTGAACACGAAACCTAAAACTTTGTCCACATGTTCCACAAGAAAATGGCTTTTCACTTGTGTGAATTCTCATGTGACTTGTCAAATGACGAAGTTGATAAAATCTTTTCCCACATGTTTCACAAGAAAATGGCTTCTCACCTGTGTGAACTCTCATGTGCCTTTTCATAGTACCATGGTGATTAAATCTTTGTCCACATGTTTCACAAGAAAATGGCTTCTCACCTGTGTGGATTCTCATGTGACATGTCAAATGACTAAGTTGATAAAATCTTTTCCCACATGTTTCACAAGAAAATGGCTTCTCGCCTGTGTGAACTCTCATGTGAGATTTCAAAGCATCACGTCGATTACAACTTTGCCCACATGCTTCACAAGAAAATGGCTTCTCACCTGTGTGGATGCTCATGTGCCTTTTTAAAATCTCACGGCGATTAAATCTTTGCCCACATGTTTCACAAGAAAATGGCTTCTCACCTGTGTGAATTCTCATGTGACTTTTCATAGTACCATGGTGATTAAATCTTTGTCCACATGTTTCACAAGAAAAATGGTTTCTCACCTGTGTGAATTCTCGTGTGATTTTTCATAGTACCATGGTGATTAAATCTTTTCCCACACATTTCACAACAAAATGGCTTCTCACCTGCGTGAATTCTCTCATGAACTGATAAACTATTCTTCTTCCTGAATGTTTTCCCACAAGTTTTGCAAACATTTGACTTACCTGTGTGATGCTTCTTCTTTTGGCACTTATTTTTACAGTTTTTGTCATTATCAGAACATGTTACAGACTCTTCACCTGTATCAGTATCATACTGATTCTCTGACATGGAGGATTTGTCTACATTGCTACTGTCACTTCTGTTTATGTGGAGTCTCTTCTTTGGCTTTAGCTCGTCATGTTTACTTGATCCTGGGTTTTCATTCTTACCTGCACCCTGGTCTTGGCTCTCAGTGTCACGAGAGTAGTGAGAGAGGAGCTGCTCACTGTTTGGTTCAGTTTCCCTGTTGTCATTGTCCTCATCAGTATGAGTCACCATGAAAATATCAGTCTCTTGTTTCAGTCCAAAGTGTTCTTCCTTCTGACTGGTACAGAGTTCTCCTTCCTCTTTAACTTGTGCAGAATCTAGTTCCTCCTGCTGCTGGACAGTGAGAATCTCCTCGTCCTTACATTCACATAGCTGTGGAGCATCTGGAGGGACATAGACACAGAAAATGCTAGCCATAGAAAAAACAGGAAGAATGCTCGTTAATAGAAAAACCAGGAAGAATAAATACACTGACTGGCCAAAAAAGTCACCACTTGGTAACAAATAGTTCTTACCCTTGCATGTGATCATTACAGCAGTGATGAATCTGTTTCAGATTCAACAAGTTATTTAAAGGGGACACAATTATTTTTCCACATGCTAACATCATTACCTGTGGTCAGTGCACAGTGCACATTAATAAACAATTTTGTAAATATGCCAGAGTTTGCAAAAGGTTATTTTTCATCTGTAGTCCCTGGACAGATGTTACAGTCACACTAACAAGTAGTAACAAATTAATAAAATTACAAGAAATATACAGAAGAACTCATAAAACAAAAAACATTTGCATTAATAAAAAGTATTATAAAAACATCCTTATATTATCAAAAACCCATCTCGATACATAATATACATCTCTCAAGATGGCGGTGCGAGTAGACGCAGTGGTTCGGGGCTCTTGGCTTTCTTCTTTTATATTTATGTTTTTACTTGTGTTTTCTTTGCTAGTTCTAAGACTTGAAGCCTTAATTCAGTATAATAAGGCTGAACTGTGGGATATTGGAAAGCAGTTCAGACTATTTGCATTCCCAATGCCAGACTTCATTACACCAAAGATACAGTGGAACCCTGAGGCTTTCACTATTCCCCCTCCGTGGCCTAGGAGATGGAGGAGATGCTGTAAACAAATGAGTGGCGAGCGGAGCGGCCTGCGTGCTAGGCTACCGGCTAACCCACAGAGACTGGCTCTTCCCAGTGTCTTCCTCACAAACGTCAGGTCACTTGCCAACAAGCTGCATGAAATTTAACTGAGAATTGTCTCATGAAGGACGGACAGCTGTGTGGTCATTGTTACGGAGACCTGGCTGGACAATAACATCCCGGATGCTGCGGTGGAGTTAGAGGGGCTCTCTTTGTTCCAGGCAAACAGGACTGCAGCCTCAGGGAAGAGCAAAGGTGGAGGTTTGGCACTGTATATTCATAACACCTGGTGTACAGCTACGAACATTATCGACAAATACCGCTCCCCTGATCTAGAGTATCTGGCCGTGAAATGCAGACAATTCAAGTTGATTAGGGAGTTTTGCTGCATTATTATCATGGCCATTTACGTCTCACCATGGCCTAATGCTAAGTTAGCATTGGAGGAGCTGTACTGCCTGATCAGCAAGCAGATGAACTCCAACCTGGAGGTGGCTGTGATCGTGGAGGGATACTTTAATCGTGTGGAACTAAAAGCAGCGCTTCCCAAACTTCATAAATGCATAAACTTTCCAACCAGAGACACCACCATTCTGGACCAGGTGTACTGTAACATCCTGGGGGCCAATAAGGCTGTAGTAGCCCCACACATGAGCATGTCAGACCACATCTCCATAGAGCTAATCCCAGCCTAAAAACCTCTGATCTGCAGGACTAAATCATCAACCAAAACAATTCAGATATGGACTGAGGAGGCTTCCTCAACATGAAAGGACTGTTTTGAATACACAGACTGGGGAGTGTTTAAAGAAGGCACAGATCTGGAGGAATACACATCATCTGTCCTGTACTATGTACAGTTCTGCACCAATGCTGTCCTTCCCACAAGGTCCATCAGGGTCTTTCCAAACCAGAAACCATGGCTGGACAGTATAGTGCAGCCCCTGCTCAAAGCCCGGAATGCTGCCTATAGGTTTAGTGATAGGCTGGCTTATAGCAGGGCTCGGCAAGAACTGAAGAAAGGCATCCAGCAGGCAAAGCAGAGGTACAAACAGTGCACTGAGGAGCACTTTGATAACAAAAACCCACAAGGATCAATTTCAGGTCCATCACTTTCTAATCTCTATATGTTGCCACCGGGTGAGGTCATCAAGAGGCACGGCATAAATTTCTATATTTATGCTGATGACACCCAGCTGTACATGGCCGTGTCTCCTGATGACCCTGGACCTAATGATTCTCTTTTAAACTGTATTTATGATATTAAACAGTGGATGGCAGAAAACTTTTTTACATCTCAACCAGGACAAAATGGAAGTTTAAAGGCCAAATGTCACGTAATTTTTTTTTCTAAATGACAATGAATTTTGATAAAATACACATAGCTTAAACCAAATATTCATACCGGAGACCATATCACCCACCCGTATTTACATAATTGCACAAAATACACCAGGCGAAGGCCCCGCCTTGCTCGCTGGCTTGTGACAGCCAATCCAGACCGCAGCCATGATTTTGACGTCACAAATTTCACCCTGGCTGCCCTGCCTATCCACATTCACACTTATCAACATTGGACAATCATGACGGAAAGTGACAGCGATTGTGAACAAATTAGTTTAGTTTTGTCTTTTTTTTTTTTGTCTTTTTTTTGTCTTTTCTTTTTGTCTTTTTTTTGTCAGTGGTTCAGACAGTGACAGAGGCATAGAACCTTATAGGTTCGAGCCGTCCGAGACGGAATCAGATGCTTTGTCTGATGACAACAGTTCCGACGATGACCAGAGAGCAGAACCAGTGGAAAATGTCATTGAATTGGACATTAATCGCCTCCAGAATTGGGAAGCCGAAGGGGGTCTGTTGAGGGCGCCCCATAAATATTGATTTTTCGGAAGCCATTATTATTACAGTGGAGGAGAGCAGCTGCTGTCAAGAAATTTACCAGATCAATATGAAAATGGAGGCGCATACCTGTCAAGAGAGACGTTTTCGCCGTATTTTAATACGGGGAAAATGCAATTTTAGCAAATACGGGCGTATTACCATTTCTGTACGCCCAAAAGAAAAATATACGGGAAAAAAAATTATTGAGTGTGTTGAGGAACACGTCGTGTGTGTGAGAACCCCACAGCTAGGGTGCTGGCAGATCGCTCAGCCTGAGCTATACTCACTACATTGAGAAGTGTGGACTCAATCATTAGGCTGATGGCCGGGGCGGGCAGATCGCTCAGCGGGAGCTATTCTCACTACAATGAGAAGTCATTAGGCTGATGGCCTCACACTTTCAGCTGTCCTGCGGCTGCGGAACAGAAAGGAATCGCCTTCCAAATCCAGAATTCTGCTTTTTTTATTTTGAGCCGGACGCTGAGTTGTGTTGTTATTGTCAAATATCCATGAATCCTTAAAATATTTGACAATAACAACACGAATTACATTTAAAACATTTCCCAGAAAAGTGTCCCTTATTACCCCGCCATCCCTTATAGCCGCGTTTTATGGTATTAAAATACGGCGAAAACGTATCACTTGACAGGTATGAAAACATTTCCCAGAAAAGTGTCCCTTATTACCCAGCTGTCCCTTATAGCCCCGTTTTAAGGTATGGGTGAAATATCCAATTTTTTCTTTCTTGTTGCTCACTTCAATCTTCCAGTCTCCATATAAACAATCAATCGGCATACCCCAAGCATCAAACTAAGGTACAATCAATTTCGTCACTTCTGCCTTCTTCCCCAGGCGATTCTGGGGGCCGTGAGTAGGAACGTCAGGCCAAGCGCGGCAGTTTTAAATTAACGAATATTCCGGCGTTACTGAAGCATATGCACCAAGACCCGAACGGATCGGTTCCCTTTTATATCTAGTTTCAAGACATTTTAAGGACCCTGTTACGTGACATTTGGCCTTTAAGTTATTTGGACGGAAGCTCAGAGAGAGAAACTGTCAGCACATTTACAGATACTAGCAACAAAGTCCTCCAAAACTGAAAAATTTAGGAGTGATCTTTGACCAGGATCTTAGTTTTAAACAACATATTAGAAATGTAACTAAGGCTGGTTTTTATCATCTAAAGAATATCTCTGGAGTGTGGCAGTTTCTCTCTCAAGCTGATGCAGAGACACTTTTACAAGCTTTTATTTCTTCTAGAATAGATTATTGCAATGCTCTTCTTTCTGGTCTTCCTGAAAAGACTATAGTTCCCCTACAACTACTCCAGAACTCAGCCGCCCGGGCTCTGACCAAGACCAGAAAGAGAGCACACATAACACCCGTTTTAAAGTCTCTGAACTGGCTTCCTGTCAGCTTCAGAATAGATTTTAAGGTTCTTTTATTGGTTTTGACGGCTCTTAGAGGTCTTAGTCCTGATTATTTATCAGAAATGCTTTTACATTATGAGCCTTCAAGAACCCTCAGGTCTTCAGGTCAAAGTTTTTTAATCATTCCTAAGGTCAGAACTAAAACTCACGGTGAGACAGCTTTCTGTCATTATGGTCCACATCTGTGGAACAGCCTTCCCGAAGACCTGAGGGCTGCAGAGAATGTGGATACTTTTAAAACCAAACTAAAGACCCACCTTTTTGACCTGGCTTTTATTTAAATTATCACATTTTTATTTGTTTTCCCTTTTACCTTTTCTTACACCTTTTATCCTGTTTTAACTATATTTTATGCTTTTATCTGTATTTATCCTGTTGTTATTGCTTGGTTTTATGTCTTATTACCTCTGGTTTTTCATCACTGATAGAGCTTTCTCGGTTCAGTTTTAATGTTTTATGTGGTGGTTTGTACTTGCTTTTATATGGTAGGTCAATTAGTCAGTGTGTTGTGAGTGTATGTGTATGTAGGTGTGTGGGTGGGTGGGTGAGACTGTGCTATGGCTTTTGGTGTATGTTGCTTATTATTTTGTACAGCCCTTTGAGCTGTTACATTGTATGAAAAGTGCTTTGTAAATAAAGTCTGGTTGATTGCTAGAATATGTGAAGAGGCATCAGGACTACAACTGACTACAAAAACAGCAACAAGCAGGTCAGCTCTGACCCCACCCTGCCCGACACCACACTGAACAGCTTCTTCACATCCATCGACACATCGAGCTGCAGGGAGACTGTACATCTACCCCAGCTGGAGGAGCAGCACCAGCCTCTCATCCTGCAACTTCACCACGTGACTTCCACCCTGAGGAAGATCAACACCAGCAAAGCAGCAGGACCAGACAAGGAACCGGGCGAAGCACTCAAAGTATGTGCTGATCAACTGGCAGGAGTTTTTCTGGACATCTTCAACCAGTCCCTGCAGTTGGCTATGGTTCCTGTTTGCCTCAAGTCCTCCATCATTGTGCCCGTGCCTAAAAAGTCTGCTGTCACCTGCCTTAATGATTACCGGCCCATAGGGCTGGACTGGCCATCCGGCATACCAGGCATTTACGGGATTTATTTGTGTATTTCTGTTGGTTTGGGTCGTCTACTGTGTTATGCTACTGTTAATCTGAAATTTCCCAGTTTGGGATCAATAAAGTTCATCCGTCTGTCCGTCCGTCCATCCATCCATTGTATACAGGTAATCCCACTGAGACATGCAATCTCATTTGCAAGAGACACCTGTTCCCTTAGCTCAGCTGTTAGCATTGCTCTTGCCTCTCCTCTCCTCTCTCCAGCACCTGCGTCAGAGCTAGACATTAATGTGGTCCACACATCCACAAAACATGACTGCAACACTCCAGCAAACCAACCTGAACAGCCAGAACTAAAAAAAAACGGGGAGTCCATACCATGAAAACTGGGCTGTGGCTTGAGGGCTGAAGCTTGTCCTTCATGAGTTACACCCACTGCAGGCCTTAAACTGTCCAGCCGTGGCGCTGTGGCCATCTTTTGGGAGTTGAATTGTGCATTGATACGGTCCGTGAGTCCACGTATTATCACAGCGATACTCCAGTAAAATGAAGTTATTTTGAGTGCACCATAAAGACTGGATGGAAACAGTAGCCAGGTTTCAAAAGTTCCACATTTTTTCGTTCTGCTCCACTGTTTTCATTCCAAGGTAATTAAAAGCAATTAACTGTGATAAAAAAATTGTCAATGTTAAGAGCGGTGTTTCATTACCGCGAGGTTAACACGTTAACTTTGACACCACTATGAGTCAGATATTATAGTTTTACATTCCTATTCTGTCTAACTTTATCAGAGGTTTCCTGGTGACATCAAGCAATCTGTACTGAAGCCCCATCATTCTTTGAAACTCTGTAGAAGAATGTCAGACATTAATAATCCTTCTTAACCAAACACAACTCATGTTTATCAGCTTGGTTAGAATGTGACTATTTAGTCACTGATAGTGAAAAAAAATAAATGATGTTCAGATGTAATTGGTAGCAGATGACCGTAGATTTAATTTAAGCGTGTGCAGATTTTAAGTTGCATGAGAAGTCAGTAAAGTTCAGATTCTGGAGCTTACTCCTGTTTACTAACAATAAAAATTCCCAGCATGCATCACTGTACAAATGATTAAACAAATTCTAAATCAGATTTATTCATTGTGACCATCCAGATTGTGTTATAAGTAGATTTTGGTTTCTTCATTTCAGTTTTTTTAAAAAATATAAATATTTGTAAATTTTTATTTGTTTCATTCTCACAATGAGTCTTTGTTCTCATAGTGTTTACCTTCGTGATGACTTCTTGTTTTCAGTCGTTTCTTCTTTGGTTTGTGTTCTTTTTCTTCTTTAGTTGGTCCCAAGTCTACATGCCAGCTTCCTTTCTCATCTTGGATCTCAGGTCCAGCAGAGTTGTGAGAGAGGAGCTGCTCACTCTTTGGTTCTGCTTCACTCTGTTGGTTTTCCTCAGGAATAAGAGGCACCATGAAGGTATCGGCTTCCAGCTTCACTACCAGCTGTTCTCCCTCCTGACTGATGCAGAGTTCCCCCTGTTCCTCTTTAACCTGTGGAGGTTCTAGTTCATTCTGTTCCCTTTTAACCTGTAGAGGTTCTGGTTCCTCCTGCTCCCTTTTAACCTGTAGAAGTTCTGGTTCCTCCTCTTCTTTCACCTGTGGAGGTTCTAGTTCATCCTGTTCCTTTTTAACCTGTAGAGATTCTGGTTCCTCCAGTTCCAAACCTGAGCTCTCCTCTTGGTTCCAGAGCTGCTGGTCGGGAGAAAACTCGTTCTCACAAACATGTTGCTCTGGGAAGTCTAGAGGGAAAACAGATAGAAGAAATCATTCACTATTGGGATTAGCAGAACTCAGTTCTAAGGAAATAAATGTCCACCTCTGTTGGTCCTTTTGAGCTGCTATGAACAGTCAATTTGAGCAGCAATAATACAGTCAGAAGGAATGACCTGATGGAGCCCTCACTAAATTTCTAACTGCTTCTCTACAGAGAACAGAGAGAGGAGGGATGAAGAACCACAAAAAAGAGTAGGGCTGCCCTGACTAAGGATCTTCCTGTTACACAGCATGTTTTGGATACACTTAACTTGGATAATGTTGAGCACAAAGTTCATTATGGTAAAGCTAGGTTGATGCTCCACCTCCACTCTGCTCATCTGCTCAAGTGTGAGGCTCATGTCAGACATGAGGCTCGTGTGACACATGCACAAGTTTGAACCTTCCATGGAAGAGATGGTGCTACTGATACAGCATACAAAGATGAAGAGGAAGAAGAAGACAAATTAAAAAGAAATGTGACAAGACGAGAATAGAGAAAGAAAAAGAAAAAGACCATTTTTTTTTTTTTTTGTTACTTGTTTGTACCCGTAGGTAGACTTGGTTAGTGGTAAAAGTTGTTAACACATAAGTTCCCTTTCTCTCCTTTGTGCAGTCTCTGTTGTTGTTGTTAAAGTGGCTTTTGTTTTTTTTTTCTTTTATATAGTCAATAAATTGGCACATCAGCACATATGCACTACCTTGAAGGCTGGGGTGGAATTACAAATGAGCGCACGTCAAGGACTTGTCCTAGTAGACACAAAAACATGAAGCATATAGTTAGGTCCATATATATTTGGAAACTGACACAAGTTTTTTTTAATTATTTATTTTAGCTGTTTACCAAAACATATTCAAGATACAATTATATAATTAATATGGGCTGAAAGTTCTGACTCTCGGCTTCAATTTGAAGGCATTTACATCCAAACTGGAGTTACAATTTAGGAATTACAACCATTTTTATACAAAGTCTCCTCATTTCAGGGGCTCAAAAGGTGTAGCCCAGAGGTGTCCAATCATGTGCCACGGAGGGCCAAGACCCTGCAGGCTTTACCTCCAACCAGTGTCTTCAACAGCAGATTTCACTGAATTCTTCCCACTGATTGCTGATAAGTGAAAACACCTGCTGAACAGACTGGGTAGAACAGAGAACCTGAAGGGTCTTGGCTCTCCATGGCACATGATTGGACACCCCTGGTGTAGCCTATATACAGGCACTCACACGTTAGACTTTGACAAATATAAAAGGGACTGAACGGCACTAAAATTTGTTTGATTGTGTGAATATTAATTACAGAATTATTGAAAATGAATGGGACATCCAATATTAGTGACTGTTTCAGAACCCTTGTTTATTTTTTGTCAGATCACTTATTTGTCTGAACGTTTGTGAACTATATTCATAGGTGTTGTATCTAGCACTTTGGAGAATGGGAGTTGTTCAGTCATCATTATAATTGTTTTAGTTCAGGGTTTCCTCTGGTAACATTTCTGGGTGGCGGCCTGCCACACTTGAAATTATGCTGCCACTCTATGAGGAAATTATAAATTTATGAAAAAAATATGAAGGAATGACGGTTCGCAAGCGCACGCATGAACAACAAGCGTGACTGTCATTCGCACGGAGTTCAGAAGTGCCCCACCCGTGTGACCGCTCCAGTCGCAGGCAGAGTGTCTCACTAGCGTCACTGCCCGAGAGAAACATGAGCTTATTAAAGTACCTTAAATGTGGAAAAAAGCATCAGAGGTGTGTAAGCAGTGAAGGCATTTATCGTGGTTTTAACTCGCTGCTAACAGGAGCAATAATGGAAGAGCTGCTTTGGTAACAGGTGTGGTTAGAAGCTCGAGTTGATTCATTTTGTCTTCTTTTTAATTATTAGTTTTTTGTTTTTCTTATTTCAGACAAGAATAAAAGGAGATGTTTTACCTTTACCTTAGTTAATATTAATTAGCTAATTTCTGTTCATTATTATGTACCTGGCAAGTTGAGATGGAAGGAAACTGAGAAAACAGATAAAAGAAATCATTCACTAATGGGATTAAAGCAGAACTCAGTTCTAAGGTTCACTGAAAGGACTAGCTGCTACAGTCCCTGCTGTTTGCACCACTTCTGAGACTGTGGGGAGTTCTTGAGAGATGGCTGCTATCAGGCTTCACCGCCGGGACACATTGTCAGTTGTGTACCTCAGCATCACAGGGTGTTTCGGCCATTTATCACAAGGCACCCTCCACTGAGGCAGGCCCACCACAGGTTGATCAAGCCTGGGTGTGAGTCCCGTGGTTTAGCTGTTTGCTGTAGAAGCCCAGATGGTATCTTCCCTTTTCATTCCCAGCCAGCAATTGGTCCTCTCAGCGGTGTGGACTAGTTCTTGATAGCCTACAGATCATAGCAAATGATGATGTCCTATGCAGACTATATGATGTCATAGACATCCCATATGTCTTAGACATAAAGGATGGAAGGAAACTGGGAAAACAGATAAAAGAAATCATTCACTAATGGGATTAAAGCAGAACTCAGTTCTAAGGAAATAAATGTCCACCTCTATTGGTCTTTTTGAGCTGCTGTGAACAGTCAACTTGAGCAGCAGTAATACAGTCAGAAGGAATGACCTGATGGAGCCCTCACTAAAACTCTGCTTCTCTACAGATAACAGAAGGAGGAGGGATGAAGAAACAAGAAAGACTAGGGCTGCCCTGCCTAAAGATTTTCCTGGTTGACCAGTAGTTACAATTTAAAGCAAATAGTCCAATATTTGTAGCACTTTTATGACATCTATATTAATTTAATCAACCGGAGTGGTGGCGTAGTTGGTAAAGCATCTGCCCCACACCTGGGAGGCCGGGGTTCAAATCCCAGCCGGGTCATACCAAAGATCATATAAAAATGGTACTTTCCACCTTCTAGCTTGGTGCTCAGCATAACAGAATGGGGAAAGGAAAGTTATGCACAGAGCTACCAGAGGATTGATCCCCCACCGTAGCTTTCACTGCTTACAGTAGTTGTGTGGCCTAGGGTCAGAGTAACGGAGATAGGTGCCGCCCCCATACACCATATGGTGTCCCACATGCTGTGGAAGGGAATTAACTAACTAACTAAGTTGAGAAGACTGAAATTCACAAAGTCAATGACTTTAATCCGTTGGCAGCCTTCAGACAAACTAAACGTGTCAACATTTGGATTTCAAAATAAGGGAGGTTTTTCTTGCTGTCTGGGTGCTGAGGAGATCTCTAAAAAAATAATAAATATATAGAAATATTATAACAGAAATAACTGCATCTTTGGTCATTTAAGTTTATTTATTAAATACAGTTTTATTTTTTTACTTTGAAATCAGAGTTAAATTATTGTTCTGTTCTGGCTCTGTAAAATTATGGTCAAAAATGTAAATTGTTATAAGGGAAAAGTAAAAAAAACAACAACAATCTGTTTCAAAATTATTCAAAAAACAGTAATTTTATTTTTAAAAAATAGACAAAAATTATGTCACAAAACACCCTTTTCAAGGGCGTAAACAGGGACACCAAACGCTCTCTGTGAGTTGGCACATTTTTTGAAGTAAAAACACATGAACAAGAAACACAAACTGATAATAAGACGGGAAAATACACCTACTGGAGAAGGGTGGCGCTCACAACCAGGAGAGATAAAACAGCCCGAAAACACCGCAGCTGAGGCGCTTGGAGACGCCGGGGAACCTGAGACAGTTTCGGCTGAAGCACACTTGGGAAGCAGCGGGGCTCACAGCTGAGGGAATTGGGAAAAGGACGGTATCTGGCCGGAGCTCAAAGCACTCTCCCCGATGGCTACAGAAGACAATTCACTCAGACAATTCCTTGACATCTGAGGATGTCACAGTAGGGCACGACAACGGGGAAGGTTGTCGTGCCCCTTAAACACCCTCCACATGATCGTTAACAGGTGTGGATACATGAGTGGCGAAAAAAACAGAATGGATGACAGGTGTGCAGCTCCGACCACTTTGACAGCCAGAAGCTGCACAGCGCTGTCAAAATAAAACATAACAGGAAACCATAATAGACAATAACAACACAACCCCAAAAATGTGAACAAAACTACAAATACAAAATGACACAATAACTAGACCAGATAAACATAAATCAGACAGAAAAATACCAAACTTAACAGAAGGCTGGGCACGGTGCCCACCCGTGCCCAGGATTGTGACAAATTAGACATAAAATAATCCACAAATTTATAATAAAGTCTCAAATGTACAAGAAAAGTCAATTTTACAAGAGGAAATTACAAATTTGAGGAAAATGGTTGCAAATTGACCTCGACTGGGGATATCGTTGGGCAGTGGAAGGAATACTTCGAGGATCTCCTCAATCCCACTGATACGCCTTCCACAGAGGAAGCAGGGTTTGGGGACGAGGGGGATGACTCGCCTATCACAGGGGCTGAGGTCGCCAAGGTGGTTAAAAATCTCCTTGGTGGCCGGGCCCCGGGGGTGGACGAGATTCGCCCTGAGTACCTCAAGGCCCTGGATGTTGTTGGGTTGTCATGGTTGACACGCCTCTGCAACATTGCGTGGAGGTCGGGGGCAGTGCCTTTGGCATGGCAAACCGGGGTGGTGGTTCCTCTCTCCAAAAAAGGGGACCGGAGGGTGTGCTCCAACTTTAGAGGGATCACACTCCTCAGCCTCCCTGGGAAGGTCTATGCCAAGGAACTGGAGAGGAGAGTCCGGCCGTTGGTCGAACCTCGGATTCAGGAGGAGCAATGTGGTTTTCGTCCTGGCCGTGGCACATCGGACCAGCTCTTTACCCTCTCGAGAATTCTTGAGGGTTCGTGGGAGTTTGCCCAACCAGTTTACATGTGTTTTGTGGACTTGGAGAAGGCATTTGACGCGTCCCTCCTGGATTTTTGTGGGGGGTGCTTCGGGAGTATGGGGTATCGGGCTTGTTGTTACGAGCTACTCGGTCTCTGTACGACCGTTGTGAGAGTTTGGTTCGTATTGCCAACACTCGGTCGGAGTCATTCCCAGTGAGAGTTGGACTCCGCCAGGGCTGCCCTTTGTCACCGATCCTGTTCATAATTTTTATGGACAGGATTTCTAGGTGCAGCCAGGGAATGGAGGGTGTCATGCTTGGTGACCACAGGATCTCATCTCTGTTGTTTGCAGATGATGTTGTCCTGTTGGCTTCATCCAGCAATGACCTACAACTCTTGCTGGGACGGTTTTCCGCTGAGTGTGAAGTGGCTGGGATGAGAATCAGCACCTCCAAGTCCGAGTCCATGGTCCTCAGCCGGAAAAAGGTGGATTGTCCTCTCTGGGTTGGGGACAGGCTCCTGCCCCAAGTGGAGGAGTTTAAGTATCTTGGGGTCTTGTTCACGAGTGAGGGGAAAATGGAGCTAGAGGTCGACAGACGGATTGGAGCAGCATCTGCAGTGATGCGGACGTTGCACCGGTCTGTTGTGGTGAAGAGGGAGCTTAGTTCTAAGGCAAAGCTGTCGATTTACCAGTCAGTCTACGTTCCTACTCTCACCTATGGTCACGAGCTTTGGGTAATGACCGAAAGAACGAGATCACGGATACAAGCGGCTGAAATGAGCTTTCTCCGTAGGATTGCTGGACTCACCCTCAGAGATAGGGTGAGGAGCTCAGTCACCCGGGAGAGGCTCAGAGTAGAACCGCTGCTCCTCCACATTGAAAGGAGTCAGTTGAGGTAGTATGGACATCTGATTAGGATGCCTCCTCGACACCTCCCACTTGAGGTGTTTCAGGCATGTCCCACTGGGAGGAGACCCCGGGGCAGACCCAGGACTCGGTGGAGACACTATGTCTCCCAGCTGGTCTGGGAACGCTTTGGTATCCCCTCTGAAGAGCTGAAGCAGGTGGCTGGGGAGAGGGAAGTCTGGGCTTCTCTGCTTGAACTGCTGCCTCCGCGACCCGGACCTCCGGAAAAGCGGTAGAAGATGGATGGATGGATGGATGGTTGCAAATTCAGGTACATTTACAGAGAAAAGTAGAAAACTATAAGAAAATTGTTATAAATTTTGGAGAAAAACTCAAACCTTTAAGATTGAAGTCATTACTCAAGTTTTGAAGTTGGTGCTCTTTGTACCTTTATTAACTCAACTACAAATTTGTGGTTGTCTACTTTTAATTATTAATTTCAAAGCACTGCTTTTACATGAGTAGAATTTCTGGATACTATACCCACCTCTGATCATATAATTTAAGTATGCATGAGTAAATTACTATTATGAATGTTTTTTCCCTTCCCTACTCTTTCATTGGAAAAAAAGAAACACGAGAATAAAAATGCAAAAAATACACATTTTTGTCATTTATGTCAACCATGACAAAAAAATAAAATAAAATCCTGCAGGACAAAACATGACACTTGATATGTTCTAACCTGTTTGTATACCACCATGGACAGAGAGAGAACCTGAATTAGATAGGGCTCAGAGAGGGAATGATGAGACAGAAGAGAGGAGCCAAGAAGAGGTAAGCGTTCAGGCAGAGGGTGCGGGAGAGGTGAGAGCAGAGGAAGGAGAGAAGGATGAAACCACTAAAAAGTCCAAACACCAGACGTCTGGGTGGGACCCCAACTGGCCCACTATTCCAATATTCAAGCCTCGTTTGTACAACACTTCAAATGGTAAGTTTCATATGCAAGGTTACTGTGCAATATTAAAAAAAAAAAAAATAAATAGTATTAAATTAACATATTCCGGTTACAATAGTGTCATGTGTTTTCTGTCCCCCCCCAATAAAAATATGTTGTCACCACGCCAAAGTCTTTAAGCCAGAGGGAAGACTGCAGTTTATATGTGTAGTTTATAGTCTATCATCAAACTCATGCAGTACTATAACAGGACATGTTTACAAATATTTGAGACCCATTCTAGTGCATCCTTTTATATTTTAGGAATATTATCAGTACAAAACACCAATATTGTCATGAATTGCCCCTGCAGGGCAGAGAGGAACACCCAGACACTGAACTGCTAGTTGTGCAATTTATTGACGAGAACACCAAGTCCAAACAGTGAGCAAATAAACTTACAACTGAGGAGTGCATGTAAAGGCAAGAAGATTACAGGAGTTCACACCAGAACAGGGAAGGGGTTCTGATGAGGGAAATAACGCTGACAACCATAAGGCACTGGCAACTGAGTAGCAGGAAAAGCATTCTTTTTTTTTGTAACTTAAGATTTTTATTCATTTTTCATTATATATATTGCATTCAGATCACAGTCTACATTTAAAAAAAAAACAAAGGGGCTAGAGTAAAAAAGAAAAAGAAAAAAAAAAAAAAGGGGGGGGGGACAAATGTTGGAGCATCAAGTTTTTAGTTTCCATCTCTTAATTCTTCTGGTTTTTCCAGCGTCTTTGGTTATTCTTTCAATATCTGTCTCGTTGTTGCACTTTGTAGTGTGTCCATTTCCGCCATTTTTTTTCCCATAGTCCTTCTTGCATTCTTTGTCGATATGTTAGTTTTTCCATCATACGTATGTCCTCAACAATGTCAGTCCATTGCTCTTGGTCAGGAAGAACTTCTGATCGCCATTTTTTTGTGATAGTTTTTTTACATGCAATCAACAAGATTTTAACTAGATATCTGTCCTCAGCCTGTATAACATTGTCTCTTTTAAGATCACATAGGTACATCAAGTTACAGTTCATTGGTATATTATATCCTAATATCCTCTGTATTGTCACATGTATAGATTTCCAGAATGATGAGATTTTGCAGCATTTCCAAAACATATGTGAGTGGTCTGCATTTTGAGCCCCACATCCCCTCCAGCATATAGATTGGGTATTTGTATACTTTCCTTGAATCTGTGGTGTAATGAAAAAGCGAATCAGGTTTTTCCATCCAAATTCCCTCCATGTTCTTGAATTTGTTGACGTGTGTTGTGTTTTCCATATTTCCTGCCAGCTTTCTTCTGTTATGTTTAAATTGAGCTCTTTCTCCCATTTCTCCTTTATATAGTTACTTGAATGATTGTTTGCCATAAGTTTCTGATATAGCTTTGAAATAATTCTTGTTTTATTTCCTGTATATGAGCTTAAAATGAATTGTATAATCTCGCTCACATCTGTTTGGAGGTTATGCCTAATCTTCTTCATATAATAGTCTCTCATCTGCAGATATCTGAAGAATTCCGATCTTTCTAGTTTAAATTTTCTCCTGATGTTTACAAAGCTCCCGAGATCTTTTTTTCTGATATTGCCCCATGCTGTGATTCCCTTGTTCACCAGATTTTTGTATCCCCTATCTTGTTTTGCCGGTTCAAACTGACTGTCAAATGCTACCCATTTCAATAGTTTTATGTCTTCCTTTATATTATACTTTTGTACTATTTTATACCACAGTTCTAAAGTAAATTTAGTGATTGGGTCTATTTGTTTGATTTGCTTATATGCATCTTTATCTCCTATTATGCTTTGTACTGGGAGTCCCTCAATTTCCTTTTCCATTTCTTTCCATTTTGCCTCATATCCCTCGTCGCACCAACATATGATATATCTTATTTGTGCTGAGTAGTAATATTCCTTTAGACTCGGTAGGCCCATGCCTCCTTTCTCTTTTGGTAACTGGAGAGTTTTATATTTCACTCTTGGTTTTTTACCTCCCCAAACAAATCTCGATATCAGGAAAAGCATTCTTAAATAAGGCAGGTAATCAAACACAGTGAGTGCCATCAGGTGTGGATCTCATGAGCAGGCAGGTGACCTAATTAGAGAGCTGAGTGCACAAATGAGATGAAAAGGGAGGAGTGAGTGTCTGGAGGAGGAGAGCTCATATCACAGAAACTACACATAACAAAACCCACACACAAATAATATATAAACTTGAGAAAATACCGGATAAGAACAACAATAAATAGAGAGCCTGAGCACGGTGAAACATCTCGCTCCGTCTTGTGATAGAGCCCCCTCCCCCAAGGGGTGGATTCCAGACACCCCAGGATAACATCAAACCCCTCCCCCATCCATAAAAAAAGGCGCAGAACAATAAACCACCCAGGGCAGGTGGTGGGGGGAACAGGCTAGGAGGGAACAAAGAAAAACAAAAAACCCTGCTCAGAGCCCACACCAGGCAAAACCCAAACCGCCTTAGCCCCCAGGATCAGAGAGCTGGACAGTTCAGGTGGGTGACCAGAGTCCCAGGCAAACCCAACAAAACCCACACACAGAAAAATAACATGTAAATTTGAGAAAATACAGGATAAGAACAACAATAAATAGAGAGCCTGAGCATGGTGAAACATCGCGCGCCTACAAAGCAGAATGACCCGTTTGGCTGCCACTGTTGCATCAGTGTTGCCCATTTGTCAGTAAATATTTAAATAAAAATTATTTATTTTGTTATTTGAGCATTTCTGTGTCCAGTTTGTTGACGGTCATCATTTAGTCAAACCATGCATGTGGCTGCATATGATATGCAGTTGATCTGGGCATTCTGCTCCGCAATCATGGTGGTATTGTTATTAACTTTTAATGTTTAGATAGCTGTGTGAGCCTGCAAAGGGACTCCTGTCTTCTGCTGACCGGGCGGGCTGGGTTTGCTTCCCTGCGAAGGACCACGTTCTGCCAGCGGCTTCTCCAACACCGGTGTTCTTTATGCAGACCCTGGATCCCTGCTGGCATTCTCCGAATTATCCTTTAGACGTACATATTCCCGGCAGCATTATAGTATAATTCTTTTAAGCATTACACCCTCACTATTCTCTCTTTCTTGTCAAACTTATCGCTATTCACTTCCTTTTTTTGTCTGTGAAGCATTG
The DNA here is from genome assembly GCA_020510985.1 of Pholidichthys leucotaenia. Lineage (NCBI taxonomy): Eukaryota > Metazoa > Chordata > Actinopteri > Cichliformes > Pholidichthyidae > Pholidichthys > Pholidichthys leucotaenia. The sequence goes on from CM035841.1 coordinate 125,236,237, forward strand.
ACTCTCTCCCTTAAATGGGATTTTAAATTGTACTCTTAAATTGTTTTTATGTGGGCCATTCCTCTGACCTTTTTACCTTTTAAACTTACTCCCTGCTTGTTTCAGGGTCAACAGTTTCTGAAACCCAACCCGAATTGTTTCCTATATGTGCTGTTTTTCTTTTAATACCTTCCTGCCTGCCTCAGGAACTACAGATGGAAATTAGTGAGAATGCTATAATCTGGTAAAGAGCATCTTTACCCTGTGTTTAATGTTTTTTTCTGTACATGGTCCCTGACAAATAAACCAATAAACCAAACTAAACGAAGCACTGTGGTGACTGACTGGTCATGATGTCACGTATTATCCAATCAGCATGGTCATGATGCCACGTATCATCCAATTGTTATGTTTTAATAATGCGAGACATGAGCCATGTTGTGTCGAGCAACGAACAAACTTTACTTTACAACGAACTGAACTTTATTAAGATTCATTCTCAATATAAATACTGGCCATAGCCCGCCTGACGTCACCATGTCGACTGCCTGGCGTTGGCTATGGCAATCCCCAAGGGCCAAATCCCCACACAACATTCCTCCCCCCTTTACAAAACGTGAAGAACACAATTTAAAACAGACCGCCCTCTTTTAAATTTAGCAGAAAAACCCACAGAACACGCGTGTTATATTTCCACTGTGTGTGTTTTTTTTAAACATTTTCCAAAAACACAAAATAACAGGCCTAATGAGCTAAATGGGCACCTGGGTAGACTGCCAGGGTACCCTCCCGTGTTGGGCGGATTATTCTGCTGCCCATACCAACACGCTTCAGCTAAGGCTACTTCCACCACAAAGTCATCGAGGTGTCTGGGCCTCTGATGCATCCTAGCTGAGCGCCTCATCAGAGGAGGACTTGATCCAGGCTCTGTCAGCCGCACCTGAGTATCCCCAACACCCCCTTCAGGCAAGTTCCAACCCTCATCAGTCACATCCGCTGCAGCTCCCGGACCCTGGGCCGACAAAGACTTCCTGAGGTGGCTAGAATGCCACCGTGACCTGTTCGAGAGCCCGAATGTGTCCGGGTGCAGCTACTTCACGATCTGCAGAGGTCCCATCCAGAAAGGCTGTAGCTTATGCGTATGGTTGGGGTGCTTGATCCTGACCCAATTCCACACATCGAGTCCATGGGCCCTCGCTCTGTGCCTCCTGCCGAAATGCCGTTTCATTTTCTGCTGTTGGGTGACAACCCGGTCTCGTGATGGATCTGTGTCCACCAGAAGGGAGGTCGTGAGGGCCGCAACTGGTCCAGGGGCAGATGTACCTCACGCCCCAGCATAAGCTTCGCTGGGGAGCACCCGTGATGGCGTGGGCCATCGCCCATGTCTCTGATACCCTTCATGTTCTGAAGGGTATCAGAGAATGTAAAACCGTCTGCCAGATGGGCCCGCAGACCATTTTTCAGAGTCTTATTGAAACATTCTACATCCCCATTGGCCTGTGGGTGATAAAATGCGGTTCTGATGTGCTCCACACCCCTTTCTCTCAAAAACTCCTCAACCCCCCCCCCCAACAGAGGTGAACTGTGGGCCATTTTCCATTGTGATGGCATCTGGAACCCCCCACCTGGCGAACAGTGATGAGAGGAAACCAGTGACCACATCCGTCGTGACTGAGTTAATGGACAGCACTTCCGGCCATTTGGAAAACAGATTGTAGACCACCAGTAGGAAATGGCTGTTCGCGGGGCCTGTGTGCAGTTCACCACAAATGTCCAACTGGATGTGCTTCCAAGGGCCCTCTGGGTACTGTAACGGTCACAGAGGCGGTGGAGGTGGAACACCAGTCTTCCCACTTTCCAAACACGGAACACTGTTCTTAACCATAGTCTCAATGTCCTTATCAATGCAAGGCCACCAAATTGAATCCTTGCAATGTTGTTTCACCCTGACCACCCCCAGATGACCCTTGTGGAGCCTAGCCAAGACGCGTGAGCTCAACAACACGGGAATCAGCATGCAGTGTCCTCTCACCACACACACATCATTCCAGCAACTCAGTTTGCCCCTGAACCTGTGAAAAAGTGCCAGATCACCCTGCACTTTCGTGGGCCAACCCTCCCTGATGACACAGCAAAGTTGCAACAACATTGGGTCCCATTCCAACTCCGTCTGGAGTTCCTGGAGAGACACCATATCCCGGAGGGGTTCATGCAGTGTGTTGACCAGATCCACCTCCAAGGAGTCGCTGTTGTCCGGTTGTGCGATGTTGGTCGTGGCACGGGACAGGAGGTCCGCCACTACGTTCTCTTTGCCAGGGGTGAACTGGGTAGTGAAGTTGTAGGCCCGCAGCTGTTCCGTCCACCTGTGGATCTGCAGGGATCTGTGTCCCGAACCACTAGTCTCCAGCAGCGTCGTCAGCATCCGGTGGTCCATGCGCAGGGTAAAATGGCGCCCGTAGCGGTAGCTATGCCACCGTTCGCATGCCCAAACACATGTGAGGGCCTCTCTCTCCCCCACAGTGTAGTTCTGCTCAGCTGACGAGAGGGACCTCGATGCGAATGCCACTGGCTGCTCCATACCATTTTGCACTTGAGACGTAATCGCCCCCACCGCTGAACCAGACACGTCAAAAGTCACCAAGGTGGGCCATTTTGGATCAAAGTGAGCCAACACCGGTGGGGAGGTGAGTTGAAACTTCAGTTTAGTGACCGCCGTTGACAGGCCAGAGTCCATTGCCATGGAGCGTCCTGCTTCAGGAGAGCTCGGAGAGGTTTGATAGTCTCTGAATAATGGGGGATGAAATACCCGTAGAAGTTCACTACGCTCAGAAACGAGGAGATCTGCGCAGGTGTCGTGGGGTCGGAGAGACGCAGGACCGCCTCTATGTTCGAGTGTAGGGGGCTCAGACCTTCAGCTAATCGGAATCCAACAAACTCAATGGAACCCGCTGCGAAGATGCACTTTTGGAGCATGGGGTCACACCCGTTCAGTGTGATCCCATGCTCCAGCAGCACCTCCCTTACTCGTTCCAAATGTTCATCATGTGCTTCCCTTGACGTGCCATGGACCATGATGTCATCCAGGTACACCACCACACCCCTGAGGCCGGTGAGGTTTGTACACATTTTTTTTTTTTTTGAAAACAGCTTGGTGCTGAACTCAGACCAAAAGGCATGCGGGTGTACCTGAAAACACCCATGTGGGTCATGAATGCTGTCATGTTGTGGCTGGCTGGGTGGAGGGGCACTTGCAGACAACCTTGGCAGCGGTCCAGTTCGAGAACACCGTAGAGCCGCTGAACATCACAGTGAGTTCCTCCATTGTGGGAAGTGGGTATTTGTCCAGGATGACTGCTTTATTAATCATTCTGAGGTCGACGCACGGTTGGATGCTACCTGTCTTCTTCTTAGCCACCACGATGTTTGAGATCCACAGTGAGGCATCCACTTTCTCAATCTTACCGGTCTTAAGCAATTTATTCAGTTCCGCCGTAACGTCATCCCGCAGGGAGAGGGGAAGCCACCGCAATGGTTGGATCTTGGGCATCATGCCTGGGTCAATGAGCGGGCGGTGGTTGAAAGCCTTCACATAACTCAGGCCCGCAAACAACATTGGCCAGTGAGCATATCACCTGGGAGACACAGTCAACACCATCGAGCCCGCTGGATCCATGATGGAGAATCCTAACTCTCCCAATAAGTCAATTCCCAACAAGTCGGCCCCCTGGCGTGAAACCTGGAAGGAAATTGCTGGAATAGTCTTTGGCCCACATGCTACCGAGAAACTGGCCATGCCCACTATGCCAATCTTAGTGTGCCTGTAGCCAAACATTTTCACAGCACCCGCATTAATAGATTTCTTTGGGAAAAATCTTATCGTGGACATGCTCAGTATGGATTTACCAGTGCCCGAGTCCACCATAAGCAGCACGTTGACCCAGTCAAGCTGTAAAACATACCAATTCAACGGACACTTCTTAGCACCTGCTACACACACTGACACCATGCCCTCAGGCTCCAAGTCTGTTGGCTTGTTGGTGGTGGTGCAAACCCTAGCCAAGTGATTAGCATGGCCGCAGTTGTAGCACTTCTTCCCTCTAGCGGGGCAAGTGAATGACCCCGCCCGGTGATGAGGGTAGCCACAGCCTCCACACAGTCCCCGAGTTTCTGCTCCTGCCCGCACCACGGTCCGCCGCCTTCTGGGGGTCCACCCTGAGGCGTTAGCTACGTTGCTAGTGGCCTGACATGGAGGGGAAGCTTGAGTGGCTAGGTTTTCCTTAGCCAGTACTTGCAAACCTAGCTGGGTAGTGGACCCTATTTTGCTGGTCATCTGCATTACTTGCTTTAGCATGAAGACATAATTAGTTAGCATTACCTTTCCTTAAGCCACTTGTTGCTTGTGCTGTGTACTAGCTTATCATGGATTAACTCTTCCTCTACAGGCCCGAAGGCGCACATGCTCACCAGGTTATGGAGCTCCATAAGAAAGTGCTGAGTGGACCACCGGCTTGCTGACAGCGGTCGAAGAGCCTGTGTCTTTGCACCGTGATGTTGCACTGATCAACAAAGAAATTGTCCATCATGTCCAAACACTCATTTAATGAGTCCTCGCTACCCAGCACACGAAACACACGTTGGCCTTCTTTACCGAGGCAGTGGATTAGCATGCTCTTCCGTCTCTTTTTGTCGGTGCTGCCCAAGCCAGCCGCAGCGATGTATTCATCAAACACCTCCAACCAGCGGCGCCATGGTGTAGCTGGCACACCCGGAGACTCCAAGAATGGAGGAGGTGGTCTTGTGCGCACCCCCATGGTTTAATCTGACATCGCCAAATGTTATGTCTTAATAATGTGAGACGTGAGCCATGTTGTGCCGAGCAAAGAAACTGAACTTTATTGAGATTCATGCTCAATATACATACTGGCTGTAGCCTGCCTGACGTCACCAGGTCGACTGCCTGGCGTCAGCTACAGCAAGCCCCAAGGGCCAAATCCCCACACACCACCAATCAGAATAGTTGTGACGCTGTGTATTATCCAATCAACATGGCCGTGATGCCGCGTATTATCCAATCAGCACAGAGTCAATCCAAAACTGCGCACACACTGAAGGGCATGAAGAGAGCGTGGTGGCTAAACTTTTATTGATAAAAATTGCATATTTTTGACTGTGCAGCTCCATACTTGGGGATGCACAGCCTCGTAACTCAGCAAAGGACTTATAAAATCTGAGGCCAGTCTGATGAACAGAGGACACATGGTTGTGGATTTTGCTACAAGGATAGAAATGGCTCTGGTGAACACATACTTCAAGAAGAGAGAGGAACATAGGGTGAATTACTAGAGAAAGCAGATGACAGGGTGCCAAGAGAGGAAGTGTGATACTGTATGAAAAAGTCAGGAGTGGCAGAGAAGTATGTGAGGGTGGTGCAGGACATGTATGAGGACAGCGAGACAGTGGCGAGGTGTGCTCTAGGAGTGACAGATGGGTTCAAGGTGGGGGTGGGGTTCCATCAGGGATCAGCTCTGAGCCCCTGCTATGCCTAAGGACCCTTTGTACATGAGACCCCAGGACACCACCAAGCTACAGTATGCAAATCACAGTCAATAGTGGTGCCTACTGAAATCCAGAATGGAACTCAACAGCTGTGCAAGGAACACAAACAAATGTGTGTTATCGTCACCTCTATGTGATCGTGAATTTTCACAATGGAGGTGAACACAGCTGAAAGGCGAGATTTCTCCTTCTGTAAAAACTCTTTGGGATGACAATGAGTTAATAATTAACTTTGGGAGGGAGGTGGGAGAGGGGGGCTCTTAAAACTCTATTATTTATGTGCGCACCTGTTCGGAAATTCTGACACTCACCTACGAATATTTACCAGAGAATCTGCTGACAAAAACATGAAGACCTATAGTCAGCAATACTCTATATGATATGATATGATGATAAGACTTTAAAACCTCCTACCATTCTGGTGCCCCCCTCGTGGGACGTTTTACATTGGCTGGACAATGGCAGGAATAGTAAGGGGTTTTAAAAATCCGTGAACACAGGAGGCTAACGTTAGTTTAGCCTTATGGTTGGAGTTTCCATGGGAACCGGAAGTAAACTAACCTTCTCGTCTAGGCTCCATTTCCGATTTTAAATCTACTTCAGCCAATCCTCAGTGTCGGTCCACCTCGACTCTGTCCACAGAACCGGACTCTGAAAGATATTCTGGATCCTGCTGCCGTTCAACCAGCTAACCGGAAGTTACATTTAACTAGCTAAGAGTCACATCCTGTAGAAGTTTCATAGTTAAGTCAAAACTATAAAGTATTTTTCTCCTTTCGTCAAAAGATCAATCTGCAAGCAGAAATTATGTAATAGTAACTAGCAGCACCGAGCAGCTGTCTTCCTCTGTTTGTTGATTGATTCAGTCATTTGGTTGCTTAGATGCAACATAATAAACATTAAAATAACCATGAAGTGTGACAAGAAAATAATGAAACATTTAAGCTGAACCCTCCCCCCCCCCGAGATTTTTCCAACAACAGCACAGCCTCATACATTTGATGTGATGAAAAACAACAAGTCCACACAAAGTAATTGAAATTTTATTAATCCCAAAACACAAGAAAATTTTCACAACTCCAAAGAAACACAGAAATGTGTAAACACTGTAATAAGAATCGTAATTGTAAAGGAAGGTCTAACAAACAAACTCAGACCATCAGTAAAGTCTTCTTTTTATTCAGCCGGTGCAATAAGAATACAATGACAATATGAATAAAGATTAAAGAATAAGAACAAAGAGAACAAATATGAATGCGTGACTTAGTACAGAAAAGGTATAAAACACTTTCATGTTGGTTGTCATCTTTGATATAAATGGTAAATGGCGTTCACTTATATAGCACTTTTTCTCATCTCTGGATGACCAAAGCACTTTACAGATTCTGCTATCTGTTATGTCCTTGTGATATCCTACCGTGTAGCAATGATCACACTTGAGTTATTTCTTTGGCTAACTCTGCCGTTTATTCTGCAACACACATAATATGACTGAACATGGATTCTGCGCGGGGTTTTCACACTCTTGCTCTAATGTGTCCCCTTCATAGTAATGCTAAACAATACAGATAGTTCCCCCTAGAGGCATGTGCCAGTAATGATTTATTTTAGACTTGCAGTCTACCACATCCCTCCCCTCTAGATTAAACTACTTTTAATTACCTTAGCCAATTATGCTAGACATCCTGGAACTCCCATTTAATCCTAAACAATCACAGTTACTTTAACTTCTTAAACACATGTGCCATACATATAATTTCTTTCTCTTTTCTTTTCTTTTTTTTTTTCACATGTATAACACACATAACAGTCTAACTGGGGATTTGGTTTGACTACCGCATCCCAGTGAGGTTCCAGGACGCATTCTTGTCCTGTGGCTGGGGAACTCACTACTGACTAAGTATAGTCCTTCAAGTAGTCTGGAGCTTTCCTAGCTCGCTGAGATCTTCTCACGGCGGGTGAGCCAACTGCAGGTGAAGACTCAGACTGCTCCACTGTTTCGGCTGCTGCAGTGCTGCCCGTAGAATCTGCAGAGACGGTTACCTCAGGTTTCACCTGAAGTGGTGGTTCGTTGATGCTCTCCTCAGGATGGGTGTCAGACAACACCTCTGGTGCCATCGGCAGGGGAATGGAGCTCCTACCACGAACTTGGTCGATGTGTCGCCTCACCACTTGTCCATGACCTAATGTCACCTTGAATGACACAGGGCCTGTCTTTTCTGTTATTTCTCCTGGTACCCAGGCTGGTCCTGAGCCAAAGTTGCGGGTGTAGACCACGTCTCCTTCTCTCAGTATTCTCTCTCTAGCATGCATGTCATGATAACCTTTTTGTTTCTCTTGTTTGTCATGCACTTTGTTTCTGAAGTCTGGATGTATTAAGTCAAATGTTGACCTCAACTTTCTTCCCATCCATGGACCTGCGTAGTCAATGTGAATTCTTCTCCATGGTTTATCTGGAACTTCCCAGGGATGTAGTGGGGCTGCTGGAGGACTGTTCCTGTTCTCCTGGCATGCCGCACATGACTTCACAAGCGCCTCCACCTCTGCATCCATGTTGGGCCACCACATGTAACTCCTCGCCAACGCTTTCATGCGAGTGATGCCAGGGTGTGCTTGGTGTAGTTGTTGCAGTAAGGCATTCCTACCAGGTGGTGGAACAACCACGCGTCCTCCCCACAGGATACAACCTTCCTGGGTGCTGAGCTCATCCTGTCGTCTGGCATAGGGAATGAACTCAGGACTGTTCATCTTCGGCCATCCTCGCAAGATGTATTCTCGCACTCTTGCTAGAACAGGGTCTTTGTCTGTCCACTTCTTTATTTGTTGTGCGTTCACCAGGGGCACGCCGATATCTTCAAACAATAGCACTCTCTCCTCCTCCTCAGGCGTGCTGTCTCTTCCTCCATCCAAGGGTAGCCTACTCATCGCGTCAGCATTCGTATGGTCCCGTCCGGCTTTGTAAACGATGGTGTACTCATACGCTGCTAATGTAACGGCCCATCTCTGAATTCTCTGAGATGTCATCTGGGGTATGGCTCTCATTTCACTGAACAGTGAAATTAGTGGCTTGTGGTCAGTCACTATAGCGAACTGTCTCCCGTACAGGTATTTGTGGAATTTTTTTACACCAAATACTACTGCAAGGCCCTCCTTGTCTAGCTGGGAGTAGTTTTTCTCAGCTGCACTAAGAGTTCTTGAGACGAACCCTATGGGTCTCTCTGAGCCATCCTCCATACGATGAGAGAGTACAGCACCCACACCGTAGGGTGATGCGTCACACGCCAGGATGAGTGGTTTGTTTGAATCATAGTGCACTAACACACTACAGGACTGAAGTAGCGCTTTGGACTCTTCAAACGCCTTCTGCTGCTTGACCCCCCATGACCATTTTTCTTCCTTCTTAAGTAAGGTATGTAGTGGTGCCAGCAGCGTGGAGAGCTTTGGGAGGAACCTATGGTAATAGTTCAACAAGCCCAGGTAGGCTTTTAACTCAGTAACATTTTGTGGCTCAGGCGCCTCCGCAATGGCTTCCACTTTGTCTGTTAGAGGGTGTAGACCACTGGCGTTGATCTTGTGGCCTAGGAACACCACCTCTTTTCCCATGAACTCACACTTGCTTCTTTTCAACCTCAGACCGCTTTTCTCCAACCGTTGAAGCACTTCCTCCAGCGTTTTCAGATGTTCTTGTTCATTTGGTCCTGTACAAAGGATGTCATCCAAATAAATGGCAACATTCGGAATTCCACCTAGGATGCCCTCCATAGTTCTCTGGAATATAGCAGGACTGGAAGCTACTCCAAATGGTAAGCGTGTGTAGGTATATAAGCCTTTGTGTGTATTGATGGTTACATACTTTCTTGATTCTTCTTCCAGGACTACTTGTTGGTAGGCGTGACTCATGTCTAATTTCGTGAAGTGTCGGCCGCCGTTCAGCTGTGCGAAGAGGTCCTCCACTTTAGGAATTGGATACTGATCCACCCGTGATGCTCGATTGACAGTGAGTTTGTAATCTCCACATATTCTAATGGAGCCATCCGGCTTTCTCACTGGGACTATGGGCGCCGCCCATTCTGCAACCTGCACTGGCTCAATGATCTTGTCATCCAGCAGCCTCTGTAGCTCGCTTTCAACCAGTGGCTTGACTGCATAGGGTACCAGTCGGGGTTTGCAGAATCGTGGTTGGGCCTCCTTGTCCACATTAATCTTTGCAGTGACACCTTTTAGCTGTCCTAAGCCTTCTTTGAACACCTCAGCGTGTCTTTCGAGGATCTCCTCCAGCTGCAATTTGGGCTGAGATTCCACTTTATTCACCAACTGATCCATCATGGCCAGTTCTTGTAGCCAACTTCGCCCTAGTAGATTTGGTCCTTCGCTCCCAACTACTACTACAGGTAAGTCCTTTTCTTTGTTTTCGTGCTGCACCTTCACTTGTGCCATGCCTAGCACGTCTAGCTTCTCTCCTGTGTATGTTTTTAATTTTAATGAACAGGGGTTTAATTCTGCTGTGTCTGTTTTCTTCCACAGTTGTGTATATTGCTGTTTACTTAATATGGTTACTCCACAGCCTGTATCAACTTCAAATGTTACTTTCATTCCATTAACATTCATGGTACGCGTGATGGGCGCTACCTTGGTCAGCTCCTCTGACGTGTTGTAAATTGTGTGAAAACCCATGTCTTCTGTATCACTTTCTCCCTCCCCTCTCAGTTGATTTGCTCGCTGTTCCTTTCCTGGGCCCTTGTTTTCATACTTTTGCCCTTTTACTGTTGCTTTCAGCACCTGTGCGCTGTCCACCTTTATTCTACATGCTTTCTTAATGTGCCCTCGCTTGCCACAATTATGACACAGCTCAGTGGCAAATTTGCACTCGGCGGCATTGTGCTGGCCTTTGCAGCGATAACAACTGGGGAATTTGTGCTGAGTTTTGTCAGTCAACACTTTGTGGACACCTACTTGGGTCTTAGGCACACGAACATGCGTTGCTGTGTCCTCTGTTAGCTTCCCTTGCATCTCTCTCACATCTTTAGATGCTGTTTCCATCGCTTGGCATAATTCCAAAGCCTTTGCAAAAGTGAGTTTTGTTTCAGATAAAAGTCGCCGTTGCATTCGGTCATCATTCACTCCACACACAAGTCTGTCTCTTAACATTTCTTCCAATGAGTCTTTGTAATCACAGTGCAGTGTTAATTTCTTCAATTCTGCCACATACTCTGCTATGGACTCAGTGTTCCTCCTTATGCGTGAATTAAATTTGAATCGTTGCACGATTTCACTTGGTTTGGGGCTGAAGTGCTTCTGAAGCTCAGCAGTAAGCTGGTCGTACGTTTTATCTTTCGGTAATGCAGGGCTTATTAAATTTCTCAACAAGCTGTAAGTAGTTGCACCAACTCCACTCAACAGTACAGCCTTCCTTTTGTCTGGCTCCTCAATGTCATTAGCTTGGAAGAAAAAGTCCAACATTTCACTATATTCTTCCCATGACTGAGTCGAGTTATCAAAAGGGGTTACCGTTCCGATTACAGCCGCCATTGCTCGTCGTGGTGGGGAAACCTCGTTTTTCCTCCTCTGAACTTGCACTCGAACTACTGGAGTCACTTGAGTTCGCCACACTTGCAATGTTCTCTGTTTCTCGCCGCTGATTTTTTTCTTTTAATCCTCGTCGCCAATTGTGTGATATCCTACCGTGTAGCAATGATCACACTTGAGTTATTTCTTTGGCTAACTCTGCCGTTTATTCTGCAACACACATAATATGACTGAACATGGATTCTGCGCGGGGTTTTCACACTCTTGCTCTAATGTGTCCCCTTCATAGTAATGCTAAACAATACAGATAGTTCCCCCTAGAGGCATGTGCCAGTAATGATTTATTTTAGACTTGCAGTCTACCACAGTCCTAATCTTGGTACTCAAGGAGGAGGCCGTGAATACACTCTATTAAACAGAACCACACAATGCCAAGCCTTCTGTACAAGTGGATGGTCGACGGTCGAAGAGACAGAGTCTTCTTCTTCTCTCGGTTACTGGCGGATAGCAAACAACTGAAAGGTGCATACCACCACCGAGCCCTTTATATCCTTGGTGACGATGGAACCGGGAAGGCTGGCCGTCACCTCCCACTACACCCAGGATGGTATGGGCGCCATCTTACTACACCACACTATCCACCCAGTCACACACACATTCACACACTGATGGCGGCAGAGCTGCCATACACACACAGGCGCTAGCCTGGCCACCAGGGGTTCAGCACAGAACAGGTGAATTTTAGATTCAACTTAGAGCACTCTAGCATTATGGCTGTAATATTTGCCAATACCACAGATAAAGTTAAAAAGAGGAACAATAGAAAGTGAGCCTGTGTTACACTACAAAACATACGCTTTGATACAGGTATGAATACATACAGGTACTGATAAATGATTGATAGTGATATCATTTATTTAATGTTGCCATAGCTGTGAGCAGCAGGGGCCACTTATAATATTTTTAAAACGACATTAATACAACATAAAACCTACAAAAGACACAATGAGGGAAATAAGTATTGAACTTGTCAATATTTTTGCCAGTACATATATTTCTAATGAGGCTACTCACATGAAACTTTCACCAGACTTTGGTATTAACTCAAGTGATGCACACATAGAAAGAAATCAAAATATTTAAATCCATGAATAAAGTTATGTTTAATAAAGTGGAATGAAAAAGAGAAAATAGTACTAAACACATTAGAAAAAGCAGTATAAAAGGAACATTAAGGTGGGGAATCAGCTGAAATCTGTTATGAATGCCCCTTGCAGGGCATTAGTGAGACACCAGATGCCAAACAGTAAGCTTGACCGTTTATTTACAAGAAGACAAATGACAAAATAAACAGCCATGTGGGGCAGAACACGAACATATGCTGAGACACAAAATAATAAACTCTGAGGATAAACTAGGAGGGACAGCGAGGACGGAGCCTGCACTGTACAAAAACACTTACAAAGACATGCAGCAAGGAGACTGAGACACAGGGGAAGACTGGAGTCGGGAATTGGAGCTCCAGTCCCTCACGAAGAAGGCGTAAGATTGTGTAGGTCGCAGCGAGGAGTGACCCTCAGCTGCTCCCTTAAGTACAGGGCACAAACAAATCAAAAAGGAGGTAAAGTGATTAACAAAATGACAAACAGCTGTCACAGCACCGGCTCGGCTTTGACAGCCGGAAGTGCGGCCATGACGCTGTCACAACAAAAGCCCCTGAGCGGTCCTAATGGCAAACCCCGGAATCAACGGTGGAAAAGGAGAAATACTGAGCAACCTGAGCGCAGACGGAATCAGCATTCAGACCATCACAGTACCCCCCATTCAGAGGGTGCATTCTATGCATCAGGCGTGACATCCAAGGCCCCCCAACCAGAAAGCTACCAGGACCGACCCAGGGAGGGCGGAGGTGGAAACAGGCCAGGAGGGAGAGGACCAGAAAAAAAAAAAAGGGCAACAACGACACCCAGAGGGAGGAGACAGAAGAAGAAAAAAAAGAATCCACAAGGAATGGATAGCATGGATGACATAAAATAGCGTGGCTTACACAGAAATGATCAAAACTAAATCAAGAGCAACCAGATGACAAAAGAAAATACAGGTACCCTACCAACAAACATAAGTACCATATAACATACACACTAGCAAAATAATGTGTATCAGAAAGGACAAAATAAATAAGGTACAGCCCGATAAAACAAACGAAAGGAACCCAAAATACAGGTACATTTCAAAAATCCCCAAGTACCCAGTAATACATTAACTCGGCAAAACCCCTTCAAGTATTACAGAATAAGCAAAACAAGAAATGTGGTAACTGAGTCTGTATAAAAAAATCTGCCTGAGAGAAGTTGTGGATTACAGAAAACTAGTGGGGCTCTTACACAACACTTTGGAGACGCAATTGTAACTGTGTGGTCCAGTAGCATCAATGGTACAGTAGGTGCCAAATCCCATGGGCCAAGGAAGGCAGTAACTAGTTACCCTTACTCCACTCAACTTCACAAAATTGCACCTTGATAAGTTTTATCACACAGCGCTCCTACTACTTATAAAAACAATGTGCGTCCAATCAAGTATTACTCTTGATTTCGTTTTTGAAAACGAGTCAGAAATGTTCTCATCTGTGTCGTAATAAGTAAGGCATTTATTGTCATTTTAGTGAATATATAATTTTATGTTGAAATAGCTGCAAAGTACAAAAAAAAAGGCTACGAAGTTCAGCAAAAAAATGTGGGAAATACACCTGCCGATTTAGAAGAATCACAGGCTTAAAGAAAAAGGAAAAACAAAACACAGAACTCCCAAACTGACAAGAGTAAGGAAACAAATTTACTAAGGAAATGGTGTAACTAGACAGGAAAAAAAAAAACACGACTTAGGGAGAAAAAATATATACACAAGAGTGAAGTTGTTAACTAATATTCAGGTAACCTTCTTACTAGACCAGAATTCCCTCTTATTCAAACAAGTTTTGGGGTCTACTCTCGTGTGTACTTGAGTAAGAAGCATCAAAAGTCAACACCAGTCTTACACGAGTATGCTCCTGGCAAAAAGAAAAATCAGCATGATACACATGACAACTCGGGCAAAGAACAGGGACTCCATCAGATTACATGGGAAAAAAAGCACAACTAATTAGGGCAACGAACAAAGGATCCTACAATATACAAGAAACAAAAAGAAACACCACTAATTCAGGCAAAGAACCGAAAGTCCTTCAATATGCATGGACCCAAACAAACAAAAATAAATAAACAAATAAATCACAATTTCAAGGGCGCCAGCAGGTAGAAAACAGAGAGCGGGGAAGAAAAACAGTTCGGGGGGATTGACCCGCATCTCGAATCCACCTGCCACAAGGGAAAAAGAACAGTTTGGGCGGTCTACCAAAGTCCCAGACGAGGGGAAACAGTACCTCAGGCGGCCGGACCAGGTCGCCGAACCAACAAGGCAGTCCTTCGGGCGGCTGACCCCTGACACAGAACAGGTGACACAGTCTCTTCCGGCAGCTGAACCAGGTCGCCGAACCAACAAGACAGTCCTTCGGGTGGCCGACCCAGAACGCAGAACCAGAGAAGCAGTCTCCCGGGCGGCTGACCCACGTCCTTAGACCACCAGGACTGGAGGGGGAAGCTCGGAGGCGGCCTCCCTACCGAGAGGGACGGGGGGAGAGCTGACCCGAATAAAGGGAACCCCAGCAGCACCCGGAGGAGACAAATAGGAGGGAAGAGAAGAAACCAGTCCGGCGGCCGGTGGAAGGGAATCCGCAGCTCCCTCACCGACCTCAAACCGGACCGGCACTGCATCCTCGAAGGGCCCCGATTGGGCTGGCGCAGCACCCACGATGGACCCCGACTGGGCCGGCGCATCACCCTTGATGGACACCGATTGTGCTGGCGTAGCACCTGGGATGGCCTCCCAACATGACCCTGGAACCTCATTGACGATAACCGGAGCTGATTCGTCTCCGGAGACCCTGGGGGAAGGTTCAGACAGACAAAGAGAACTGGGATCAGGATCACCGGCAGCGACAGCGGCAGAGCCGGGTGAGACAAGCTTGGATGCAGCGGTCGGCTGCACCCAGCTCACCTCCCCGAGAGACAGGCAAGAAAGCTCCAGAACGGAAAGTAAGAAGATAAAATAGAGCACTTGCCTGATCTCGGGCTCCACTGCCGTCCAGGACTCCGACGACCCAGGCTCAAGGATCCGGAGGTCAATTCCGGGTTCCGGCTTGACTGCGGCAGGCTCCGCAGCCAGCATGATGGTCATCACAGCCTGGGAACCCCCCGGCGCTGAAACCCACGCCAAAGGCCTGCACGGCGTGGAGGCAGGGGATCTGAGACCTGCTGGGCCCGACTGCTCCTCCACGGAGACCCGGGGATGCTTACTCGTCGGCTCAGGCTCCAAACAGCAGTCCGGTCTCCTCCTCTGCCCATGACGCAGCTGAGGGGCTGGAAGCAGGCCCTCCAGGGCCGCAGGCTCCTCCCTCGCCCAATGGTCAATTCCAGGCACCGGGGACACTCAGAAAGGGGGGAAGGAGACACAGAGGTAGCAGGTTCAATGTTAATGGCTGCAGCAAGTGGTGGGAGCTCAGAGGACTGTGAACCCCGAGGTTCACCCCCAGGAGTCAGACAAGGTAATTCATTATACTGAGAGTGAGAATGAAACAATACTTGCCTGTCCTCCCGAGGGACGATGGTGGCTGCTGTAGCGGGCTTGGTTCTCCCCTTTCCCCCGAGGATGGTGACTGAGGGCCCCCTGGGAAGATGAGGAGGAGCTGCTCTCTCGGGATCGGTGACGGGCGCAGCCGGGGCAGGACTCGCTGGACTCACAGCCGCTGAAGAGGGCGCCGAGGAGGAGGGAGAAGCAGCCAAGGCAGTCTGGGGGCGAGGAGCTGACGGAACAGCAGGAACCGATGACCCGGAGGCTGGGGCTGCTGTCTTTCCCTCCCGTAGTGACACAGGGACAACAGCTGGCTGGGAGGCAGAGTTCCCTCGGCGGCCCGGAACAGGATCCGGACGGGGATCTTGCAGAGGTGGACTACGGACTGAGTGACGGCGTCTTCTGGCAGAGGGCGAGGCTAAGTTCAAGTCCGGAAAGTGTCGCTGCTGCGCAGTGATGGAGGCCAGTAGCTCGGTGTACTCAGGATAATTGCTGAGTTTGGGATAGACCTCCACCAGTCTAACTGCCGCTGCCACGTTCCGTAGGATGTCGCTGGGATGGGAGGAAGAGCGTGCTTCAGCCACACGACCCCTGATGAGCTCAGCTGTCCACTGTGTCTCTTCACGGGGGGTCCCGGCTGTCCTCTTCCTCTGCTGCAGACGGAGACAGCCCTTCAGTGACGCAGAACCCTGGGCTGGATGGGTGGTAGGAACCTGATCCCAAGGTGAGGAGCAGAGATGCCTTACCGTTGGCTCTGGCTTTGGCTTCCTGCTGGAACTCTTCTCAGGCCCACGGATCCTCCTCTGAAGCGCCGCAATTTCGGTCATCCTCTCCCTGCTCTCAGCGTGATCAGCAAGGCGAGGATTGCGTTTAATTGCCGTCTCTGCGAGGTCCAGGTACCAGCATGCGTCGTCGGGAGTGAAGGGCCTACGAGCGTTGCTGAGTAGGTCATCTACCTCTATGAGAGCTTTGATCAGCTCGTAGCCCAAGTCCAAGGAGTAGCCAGTTCTTGATGATGCCATCTCCCGAAACACACTGGTACTCAAAAAAAAGGGAAAACTTAAGCCCAAAACAAACTCACTGTGGCTGGTGTCTCGTTTGGCTGCGACCAGCTGTTATGAATGCCCCTTGCAGGGCATTAGTGAGACACCAGATGCCAAACAGTAAGTTTGCCCGTTTATTTACAAGAAGACAAATGACAAAATAAACAGCCACGTGGGGCAGAACACGAACATATGCTGAGACACAAAATAATAAACTCTGAGGATAAACTAGGAGGTACAGCGAGGACGGAGCCTGTGCTGTACAAAAACACTTACAAAGACATGCAGCGAGGAGATCAAGACACAGGGGAAGACTGGAGTCGGGAATTGGAGCTCCAGTCCCTCGTGACGAAGGTGTAAGATTGCGTAGGTCGCAGCGAGGAGTGACCCTCAGCTGCTCCCTTAAGTACAGGGCACAAACAAATCAGAAAGGAGGTAAAGTGATTAACAAAATGACAAACAGCTGTCACAGCACTGGCTCGGCTTTGACAGCCGGAAGTGCGGCCGTGACGCTGTCACAACAAGAGCCCCTGAGCGGTCCTAATGGCAAGTCCCGGAATCAACGGTGGAAAAGGAGAAATACTGAGCAACCTGAGCGCAGACGGAATCAGCACTCAGACCACCACAAAATCCATAAGTTGGTGGAGTTGTCGCTCCTCTCTGTGGAAATTAATATCAGCCAAGTGGGCACTTCATGAGTGGCTATAAAGATGTTACCAAGGTGTCATACAAGAAACATCTCATGATGCCAAGAGCTCTAACAAGACCTTCACAATCTGATTGTTGTAAAACGCATTGATGGATTTGGTGCGGGTGTATATTGAAACTTGTGAATCTTCCAGTGAGCACCATTGAGGCCATGATCCACAAGTGGAAGGAACATCACTCTACAATCAACCGGCCACGTACAGGAGCTCCTCACAAGATGTCTGACGAGGGAGTCAGAAAGAAAGTCAGAAGAGTAACTGAAGAGCTAAGGACAACTGAGAAAGAGTTTCAGAAGTGCTGAAAAATGAAGGCTGTACTGAATAGCCATCAATGTATTTATGTCTATGTATATGGTTATATTCATTCATTCATTCATTCATCTTCTTCCGCTTAATCCTTTTTGGATCGCCGGGTATATGGTTATATTTTGAATAATAATTTAACTGTAAATTAAGCAGATTAAACAAACTCCCTCGATCAGAGTGAAAAGGGTCAGTGAAAAAAAATACTTCTTGAGGGCAGCTGCAGCAGCTGACCTAACGTTATATACACCGATCTATACAAGAAAATCCATGTGTCTTGACAGATAGTCTGCTCATATCTTAATTTGCTTTTTGCTGGCTACAGTGCATGAAACAGAAAAGTTCAGAACAAAAAATATAGGCACTGGCTATGGATACGGAAGCTGTAGCCAGAGATGCACTGTCTACTGCTACAGAAAACCTTTTCAGATCAGCTCACAACTGCCGCTGTGTAGGGGAAGAGCTAATCTAAAGGATGACAAGGCATGTGGTTTAGACAATATAACTGAACATTTAAAACGTGCTTGCAAGAAAATTTATCCTTTACTTGCTCTTTCTTTTACTGTTTTTTTTTAGTTCATGGAATTTTATCAGATAATATTTTGTCTATTTTATTAGTGTCTGTTCTTAAAGATAAAGCTGGCAAACTGGACAGCTCAGAGAATTACAGACCCATAGCTTTAGCCAGTACTTTATCTAAAGTGCTAGAGAGAATTCTTTTAAATAGGCTTGAAAAGTTTGTTTTTATTACTGATAATCAGTTTTGTTTTAAACATGATCATGGCACAGATATGTGTATTTTTGCTTTAAAAGAAACTTTAGATAGATACTATAAGCAGAGTTCCACAATGTTTGTTTGCTTTATTGATGCCTCAAAGGCATTTGGTCATTTAAATCATGAAAAATGATTTATCAGATTGTCTCAAAGAGGTGTGCCTGGATTCCTTTTGAAAATTCTAGATTTTTGGCATGCACACCAGACATCCATTCATCCATCCATCCATCCATCAATCCATCTACTACCACTTTTCTAGAGGTCCGGGCCACGGAGGCAGCAGATCAAGCAGAGAAGCCCAGACTTCCCTCTCCCCAGCCACCTGCTCCAGCTCTTCAGAGAGGATACCAAGACGTTCCCAGGCCAGCCAGGCTATCTAGTCTCTCCAGCATGTCCTGGGTCTGCCCCGGGGTCTCCTCCCAGCGGAAGGTGCCCGAAACACCTCAAATGAGAGGCACCCAGGAGACATCCTGATCAGATGCCCAAACCACCTCAAATGGCTCCTTTATATATGGAGGAGCAGCGGTTCTACTCTGAGCCTCTCCCGGATGACTGAGGTCCTCACCCTATCTCTAAGGGTGAGTCCAGCAGTCCTAAGGAGAAAGCTCTTTTCAGCTGCTTGTATCCACGAGCTCATGCTTTTGGTCATTACCCAAACTTCGTGACCATAGGTGAGGGTAGGAATGTAGATTGACTGGTAAATCAACAGCTTTGCTTTAGAGCTTAGCTCCCTCTTCACCACAACAGACCGGTACAATGTCCGCATCACTGCAGAGGCTGCTCCGATTTGTCTGTCAATCTCTCGCTCCATTCTCCCCTCACTTGTGAATGAGAGCCCAAGATACTTAAACTCCTCCACTTGGGACAGGAGCTTGTCCCCAACCCGGAGAGGACAATCCACCTTTTTCCGACTGAGGACCATGTACTCAGACTTGGAGGTGCTGATTCTCATCCCAGCCACTTCACACTCAGCAGCAAACTGTCCCAGCAAGTACCTGTAGGTCATTGCTTCATGAAGCCAGCAGGACATCATCTGCAAACAGCAGAGAGGAGATCCTGTAGTCACAGAGCATGACAACCTCCGATCCTTGGCTGTGCCTAGATATCCTGTTCATAAAAATTATGAACAGGATCGGTGACAAAGGGCAGCCCTGGTGGAGTCCAACTCTCACTGAAAACGAGTTTGACTGGGTGTTGGCAATACAAACCAAACACTTGCAACGGTTGTATTGGGACCGGATAGCTCATAACAAGGAGCCCGATACCCCATACTCCCACAGCACCCCTCACAAGAGACCACGAGGGATGTGGTTGAATGCTTTCTCCAAGTCCACAAAACACATGTGGACTGGTTGGACAAACTCCAACAAACCCTCGAGGATTCTCGAGAGGGTAAAGAGCTGGTCTAAACTTTTTCCCAGAGCTGCACACCAGACAATGAGAATTAAATGGAGAAACTCTGTATCTGCCTCATTTCCTGCCGGTAGTGGTGTTAGACAGAGTGGTATTTTTTGTCTCCTTTCTTATTTAACGTTTATATGGATGACCTATCTTTGCAGTTAAAGGGATGTGATACAGGGTGTGTTGTTGGTTGTTCAGTTTTCTTCTTCTTTTAGATTTGATTGGCGGTTGGCAACCAGCTTACAGGTGCATTACCGCCACATATGTACCTCACTCTACATCACTCTTCTTCTTCTTCTAGATCTGATTGCCGGCTGGCAACCAGCTCACCACTCTGTGTGTCTGTTTTTCCTCACAACTTTGTGACGTTTTTCTTACAGATGCATTACCGCCACACACTCTCCATGTATTTGGTAGTTCAGTCATCAACCACCTTATGTATGCAGACGATTTAGTGGTCTTCTCCCCATATAGTGCTGGATTTCAACAGTTATTGAATATATGTTCACAGTATGGTCTTGACTTTGACATTAAATACAACACAATCAAGAGTAATGTCGTGATAATTAGAAGTAAGGAAGATAGAAAACATGGTATTTCCTGAATTCTTTTTGGCTGGTGCCATGCTCAAAGTGTGCAATGAAATAAAATACCTAGCACATTTTATTACAAATGATCTCTCTGATGATAGGGATATTTATAGACAGTCTTGTAAATTATGTGCACAAGCTAATATGTTGGCTCATAAATTTAATATGTGTACTGTGTCAGTTAAGACTTCACTTTTTAAAGCATTTTGTACTCCACTGTACACTGCCTGCTTGTGGCGTTTTTACAAAAAAAGCAGTTTGCAGAGATTTACTGTCGGGTACAATGATAGTATGAGACTACTGCTGAAAGTCCCAAGAAGTTGCAGTGCAAGCCAAATGTTTGTTAATCTTCATGTACCAACTTGTTCTGCAGTTTTACAGAATCTTATGTATAGATTTATGTGCAGGGTATCGAACTCTGCTAATTACATCATATTGTCTCTTACGTACCAGTTCTCAATGGAGTTTTGTGAAATATGAATCCAGAATGTGGAAACACAGACAAATTTTTCTGTACAATAAATGAATAATTTTCTTGTGAATGTTTATCATTCTTTTTATATTTGTACTTAAGATTTTTTTTACACTTGCTCTATGGACCTTTTTTTGTGTCCCTAATAAAGTTTTGATTGAATGAATAAACACTGTAGTAAGAATTGCAGTTGTAAAGGAAGGACTAATAAACAAACTCAGACCATCAGTAAAGTTTTCTTTTTATTTAACTGGTGCTAGAAGAATACAATGACAACATGAATAAAGATTAAAGAATAAGAACAAAGAGAAAAAGTATGAATGCATGACTTATCAATACAGAAAAGGTATGAAACACTCATGTTTGTCATCTTTGATATAGTTATATAAATACTAAAGTTCAGCACAGGACAGGTGAATTATATGTAACATGCAGGCCAAGGGTTAATTAATTAAAAACATTCAGGTTCTTTTAAAACCAGGTGAAGGGTCATAGGTAGCAAAGGGGAAACTTTAAAATTAGGATGTTTAAAGGAATTTTATTACAATAAAATATGTGCAACAAATGCCCACTTACATAACAAGCTTAAACTAAAATAGAATAATATACTGACTAAGAAACATGCTAAAAAGAAACTAAAAGTGGGCTAAAGCAAACTATAAAAGTCCTTAAACGCTGAGTAGGAGGATCCACTCTTCCAGGCCAGGTTCCATCTGCCACCACTACACAGATGCCCTCAGGAAACCTGTATGGGGAAGACACTTGCCACCAGTATATCCAGATTTCTCATCGTCATCATCATCATCATCATCATGGTCATGGGGTAGTGATGTTATGCTTGACACCGCCTACTCGACACTGATTCGAGCAATATAACACAGAAGCGTCGTGAGCAGAGTGTCGAGCACTGTGTCAACATGGCCACAGTCATGTGACCGTAGCGAATGAGGCCTCGTTGTCACATCACGTGATTTGAGACCTGGGGAGAAGTTTGAGAGGGCTGGGCATTGCATACGTCAATAGTGAAGGATTTAAAAGGGGTCTGATTCACCACTCAAACTGAGGGTTTTTTGAGAGGAGATTTGTTATCATCATTGCATTCGCTATTTGAGTAGAAGATAAAACTGAAACAGAGGAAATCCTTGGCTCAGGTAGTTAGATGATCCAGTCATTTGCTTGGTGAGCCACAGCTGAGCCTGACATCCCTGTACACCAGACAAGTACAGAGGATGGCTACCTCCATTTTAAATGATGACTCCCACCCTTTGTACTGCCACTTTCAGCTTCTTCCCTCAAGACGGAGGTTTGCTGTCCCAAAAAGTAGAACCCAGCGCTACAAAAACAGCTTTGTCCCTGCTGCTGTCAAAGAGTTGAACAAGCTGTAAAAATATATTGTACATAATTTAGGTACCTATTTATTAACTCCATTTTATACTTACTTATTTTTGTAGGATGTCACTTGAGTTCTAAATATTTTATTGGGTTTTAGACCTTTGAGTTTTTTAACCTCTTTGACTAGTTTTTAACTTTTAATATGACCCTTCTCTCTTACCTCTGGTTTTTCTCCCATCTCTTCGTCTTTTCATACCCTGATTGATGGAGCCTTGAGTATTTTTATCATGTTTATAGTCAGCTTCATATGTGCCTGTGTTTGTGTCTATGTTGAATGTAATTTGTGGCTTGTATATATGGATGTCACCAGACTGCAAAACAAATCTACCTACGGGTACAAATAAAGTAACCTGAACCTGAACCTGAAGTCAGGGGCAGTATCACACAAGTTAGAATTAGGCTTAGGTTTAGTAACATTAAACAACACATTACATGTACTAAATATTACACAAAGATACATTAGTGATGGTGAAACTGAGGCCTTATAAAACAATAAACAACTTTGAGGCAATAGCTACATGATCGACACAGTGTTATGAAATATTTAACAAAGAGTGCCATCTGCTGACTGAGTGTCAGAATTGCATCTGGGTACAAACCTGAAAAAAATCTCAATACTTTTTTTCTGAGCATTTGCCCATCCGAGGTCTACTGTCAGGAACCGAGCCGGCTTGGTTTCCCCCGGCTCGGTCCTGGCCACTCTATGGGTACGTGCCACATTGTATGTATGTTAGTATGTATTTCTGTGTGCTTTGCCGTATCCATAGCCACTGCCTTCTGGCTGGCAGCGGGGAGGCAGCCTCTTGCGTTCACGCTGGAGTGAGCGCTGTCTAATTGTCTGCCGGTCGGACCACGCCCCCTCTCTATTGCTAGAGAGGGGGCGCCCCCTCTCTTCTAAATATCAGGACTTTCACTCCCACGGACCTACTCCCAGTTTTTTTAGCTCCTGCCGCCGATCTGGTTCATTGCTTGGCTCGAAAAGTGAGACGGTGAAAGAGAGGAAGGTGAGCGGGCGCTCTCGTTCGGCTTCGCAGGTGAGGCACGCGCACGGCTTTGCCTGACATATTTCTGTCCAATGCCAACTCTCTCTCTAACAAGGTAGATGAACTAAGACTGCTGATGCGTTTTAAGGACCTCTCTTCCTCGGCTGCCCTCTGTTTTACTGAGACCTGGCTCAGGGAAAATACACCGGACAGCGCGTTGCGCCTCGAGGGATTTCAGCTGTTTCGTGCTGATCGTGACACAGAGCTCTCCGGTAAATCCTCAGGAGGAGGAGTCTGCTTTTACATCAACAGCAGCTGGTGCTGACCTGTAGCGCTCACCTCTGTAGTCATGAAGTCCTTTGAGCGCCTGGTCCTGCCCCACCTCAAGTCCATCACCACTCCCCTCCTGGACCCGCTGCAGTTTGCCTACCGAGCCAACAGGTCTGTAGACGACGCAGTCAACCTGGCCCTCCACTCCATCCTGCAGCACCTGGACTCCCCGGGAACCTACGCCAGGATCCTGTTTGTGGACTTCAGCTCCGCATTCAACACCATCCGCCCCGCTCTGCTCCGGGACAAGCTGTCCCTGCTCAACGTGCCTGACTCCCTCTGCAGGTGGATCACCGACTTCCTGACGGACCGGAGGCAGCATGTGCAGCTGGGAAAGACTGTCTCAGACTCTGTTAGCATCAGCACCGGATCACCCCAGGGCTGTGTACTTTCCCCCCTACTCTTCTCCCTTTATACCAACTCCTGCACCACCAGCCACCAGTCTGTTAAGCTGATCAAGTTTGCGGATGACACCACCCTCATCAGGCTCATCTCCAACGGCGACGAGTCCGCCTACAGGAGAGAGGTGGCCCAGCTGGCGTCCTGGTGCAACAACAACAACCTGCAGCTGAACGCTCTGAAGACAGTGGAGATGATTGTGGACTTCAGGAAAGTCACAACCCCTCTGCCCCCCCTCACCCTCACAGGCTCTCCCATCACCACTGCTGATTCCTTCCGCTTCCTAGGCACCACCATCACCAGGGACCTCAAGTGGGAGCCAACCATCAGCTCCCTCATCAAAAGGGCCCAGCAGAGGTTGTTCTTCCTGCGGCAGCTGAGGAAGCTCAAGCTACCCACCAAGATGTTAGTGCAGTTCTACACAGCCATCATTGAGTCCATCCTCACCACCTCCATAACCGTGTGGTACGCAGGAGCCACTGCCAGGGACAGACTAAGGCTGTAGCGCGTCGTACGCACTGCTGAGAAGGTGATCGGCTGCAAGCTCCCATCTCTCCAGGATCTGCATATCTCCAGGACCCGGAGGCGTGCTGGCCGGATCATAGCCGATCCTTCACACCCTGGTCACGTACTGTTTGCCCCTCTCCCCTCAGGTAGAAGACTTCGGTCCATTCAGACTAAAACCTCCCGTCACATGAACAGCTTCTTCCCCTCTGCCATCAGACTGCTGAACACTAAGTGACTTATTGACTCTCGTGCACTATGTACAGCAGCTCAACCAGACTCATGTCAATCATCACTGTTTTCTTCTTGCATTACCGACTGCACTATATGGTTCTCCACATTATCTGCTGCTCGCTAATATATTTAAACTGCTGACTAGTATTACTCATTCTTATTCTACACTTTATTGCATGTATAGTTTATTTCTTTTATTTTATCATGTTTAATGTTGCAGCATTGCACCGAGACAAATTCCTAGTTTGTGTACTACATGAACAATGGCAATAAATCTGATTCTGATTCTGATTCTGATTCTGATACCAGCTGTTCCCACTCCCGTATGCCATCTTCCCGCTCCTTGCCCAGGTGTAGCCTATTTGTTAAACAAGCAATGCATGTTCTTAAGGAGCCTGTCTCCAGTCACGCATTGCTGGGTCATTGGACTCCGTGGACTTCATTGATGGTTCGCATGGAGCCACGTCTAGTAAAGACTGTTTCCCTTGGGACCTATTCGGACTACTGGACTGCTCCAGCTGGACTGCTCCAGCTCAGTAAGTGATCACTGCGTGTGTCTTTCCCCGGTGTCTTCCCCCTGTTGACTGTTGAGTGTCCAGTAGGACACTGTTAGCTTCTGAGGAAACTATAACTGTCGCAGCCAGTCGCAGCAGATGACTGCCCCTCCCTGAGCCTGGTTCTGCTAGAGGTTTCTTCCTTCCAAATGGGAGTTTTTCCTCTCCACTGTCGCCTAGTGCTTGCTCATAGGGGATCGTCTGATTGCTGGGTCTTTCTGTGACTGTGTGATTTTTTTTATCTGCACTGTGGTGCCACGAGACGGCTTTTGTTGTGATGTGGCGCATTATAAATAAAGCTGAATTGAATTGAATTGAATTGTATGCCTGTGTGTTAGCACCTTGGTGTTTAATAAATATGTGTGGTGTAAATCCCAGCACGTAAATCCTCATCCTTTCTCCCCTCGCCATGCGCTATGGAGAAGCGCACGGAGAGCTCATGACAGAATGACCCAGCCGAATTAAAAGATTTAGCAGGTTACACCCACACATCACTCTCTTTTCATTTTTGAACTGTTTTTCTGGACATACCTGTATCTGGACAGCATCATGTCCCGGTCTCGCGGAGGAAGAGGAACGGCAGCGGGGTTTCCCACGGTCGAAGAGGGATGGACCGCTGAGTTCATTCGAAGCTTTGTGAATGAAGCACTCGCCACCCGTGGACCGAAGAAGATGCTGGAATGCCTGGGCGGAGCTGTTGGGATCCTGGAAGCGCATCTTGGGTTATGGAACTACCCCCAGTTCGCTGACCTGCTCTCCATGGTCTGCTCGCTGAAGCGCTCTTTCCCCAGATTGGCGTGGCTCACGGCGCCGAGGCGGAGGACCGGTAACTTGCAGCCCGTCATCCTCCGTGACGCTTCGCCCACCCCTCCTCCCGCTCCAGCACGGTTGACACCAGGAAACAGAGAACAGCGTCACCCCGCGTGGAGACGGTGGGAGAGGCCCCCCTCATCGTCAGCTGCCATCACCCTCCCAGCTGCTGCGAGGCTAGACAGGGCCGCCTCGGGAATGCCCACCTCCGTTGCCATGGAGACGGCTCCTCCTCCATCCATTGAAGAGGGCCATATCACCGTTGACACAGAGAGGGATGCCTGTCTGCTATCTGTAGCTGTCAAAACCAACAACCGGGATGACAGACAAGTACTTTATCTGCCTGTTCCATCTAATAGTATTAAATCTTGCCTGTCTTCCGAGGGAAAGACCCGGTTTAAGCAGTCCGCTGGGTCCTCTCCTCCAGCTGCAGACACTAATTCACTTTTTCTCCTCTCCGTGTCTCCTCTCATTTCCCCTGAGGGCCTGTTGGCCCAAGGTCAGGGCCATCAGACAATAGAGGAGCCAGTGGCCTCGGATGATTCATTCCTGGAGCCAGCATGAAGGAGCTCCCCTGCAGCCACGCCGGAGGATTTCCCAGCATTGGAGCCGCTGCAGAAGAAGCATCGGACTGACACCACCATCTCGCCGGCTACAGCCGAGGACACCAAACGCCGGGATGACAGGAAAGTGTGTTTTCAGTTAACTCAATTAACCCATAAAAACCCTTGTCTGTCTCCCGAGGGAGAGGCCCAGTCTCAGCAGTCCGCTGGGTCCTCTCCTCCGGCTGCAGCGGCGAACTTACCCTCTACTCCCTCTGTGTCTCCTCTCTCTATTTCTGAGTGCCTGTCGGTCCAAGAACTGAGCCGCCAGACGGTGGAGGAGCCAGTGGTTCTGGATGATCCTTTCCCGGAGCCAGCACGGAGAGGTCCCCCTGCAGCCATGCCGGTGGAGTCCCCTGCATTGGAACTGCTGCAGGAAGTAAATAGGACTGCTGTCACCATCTTGCCAGCTGCAGAGGCATCTGCAGCGGATTTGGAGCCGGAGCTGGATCTCTGGGAGGCCAGGCCCGAGTGTTCATCGCCGGGATTGACGGAGTCCTGGACAGCGGTGGAGCTCAAGCACAGGCAAGTACTCTTTCTTGTGTTTCTTATGACAGTTTTGGAGAGATCATGTCTGGCTCTGGGTGAGGAGAGTCGGGTGCAGCGCGCAGCTGCGTCTGAACTTCCTTCGCCGGACTCCGTTGCTGTCGGCGACCCTAACCAGCTTTCTTCTCCTGCTTCCCCTGAGCCTTCAACTAGGGTCGCTGGAGAGGGTGTGTCACCACAGGAGGTCACCGAGGGTCCGGTCCTGCCGAAGGAGGACGTCACTGCTCCAGCCTCTCCTGCCAGGGTTGTCAGGGCTCCTCCCATCGACCGCCTCCTCCGTCTGGTGCTCCTGCGGGTTGGCCCGCTCACCGTGGGTGCAGCTTTGGCCCAATCGGGGTCCACCATGGGTGCAGCAGAGCCTCAGCTGAAGGTCACCGTGGGTGCAGCTAGGCTCCCGCTGGAGTCTATTGTGGGTGCAGCGGAGCCGTCCCGGTTGGGGGCCACCGCGGGCACCACTGCAGACCACCCTGAGGACGCCGTGGAAGTCCCCTCTCCCCGGTCCGGTTGCCCACCAGTCAGCCTTCCAGTGGGCAGGCCGCCTCCTGCTTCACCCCTTCTGTCCTGGTGGCTGAGCAACATTGGCCGGCTGCCAGAGGAATTGACTTCCTGGGTCTGGTGGCCCATGTTTTCCGTCAGGCTGCCGGATCCCGTCCACCGGACCTTCTGCTGGGCTTGGGACTCTGGGCAGCCTCCTGAGCCCCAACACCCGTGGACTTGGGGGTGGGGGGGGTTAGTTGAGGTCCCTGGGCGGGGTGTTTGTTCCCACCTTTCCTGTTCCCCTTACCTCCCACCCGGGTTCATGTTGTTTGCTCCTGTTGGGGGGGGGGGGGTGTCTGGGATGTTACTTTGGGTGTCTGGGTATCCACCCTTTAAAGGGGGGGATCTGTCAGGAACCAAGCCAGCTTGGTTTCCCCCGGTTTGGTCCTGGCCGCTCTATGGGTACGTGCCACATTGTATGTATGTTAGTATGTATTTCTGTGTGCTTTGCCTTATCCATAGCCACTGCCTTCTGGCCGGCAGCGGGGAGGCAGCCTCTTGCGCTCACGCTGAAGTGAGCGCTGTCTAACTGTCTGTCAGTCGGACCACGCCCCCTCTCTATTGCTACCAGCTGTTCCCACTCCCGTATGCCATCTTCCCGCTCCTCGCCCAGGTGTAGCCTATTTATTAAACCAGCAATGCATATTCTTAAGGAGCCTGTCTCCAGTCATGCATTACTGGGTCACTGGACTCCGTGGACTTCATTGACGGTTCGCGTGGAGTCACGTCTAGTAAGGACTGTTTCCCTCGGGACCTATTCGGACTACTGGACCACTCCAGCTCAGTAAGTGATCACTGCGTGTGTCTTTCCCCGGTGTCTTCCCCTGTTGACTGTTGAGTGTCCAGTAGGACACCGTTGGCTTCTGAGGAAACTATAACTGTATGCCTGTGTGTTAGCACCTTGGTGTTTAATAAATGTGTGTGGTGTAAATCCCAGCGCGTAAATCCTCATCCTTTCTCCCCTCGCCGTGCGCTATGGAGAAGTGCACGGAGAGCTCATGACATCTATTCAAAACTGGATGGCAGGAACAAACAATAAAAAGCAAACAAAAAAAGACCTAATTCCAATAGAACCCCCTCAAATTTCCCACGAGCCCTCAAGTCAAGTGATGTGACCGACATAATGAGGTCTTGCTTGCTACGGTCATGTGACTGTGGGTGTGCTGAAACAGCGCTCGAGGCACTGCTCATGATGCAAAAAAATTGCAAGAGACATTGGACAGCTCCTACTAGTATAATTAAAAAAAGACTATCAGAGAATTGTTGTGCTCTTTACTCTCTCTCTCTCTTTTAATATACCCTTTTTTCTTGTTAATTCAATTCAATTCAATTCAACTTTATTTATATAGTGCCATTTCACAACAACAGTCATCTCATAGCACTTTCAACTGTAGGGCAAAACCCCACAATTGCAGAAAGACCCCAGCAATCAGGCAATCCCCTGCGAGCAAGCGCTTGGCAATGGTGGAGAGGAAAAACTCCCTTTTAACAGGAAGAAACCTCCAGCAGAACAAGGTGCAGGGAGGGGCAGTTATCTGCTGTGACTGCCTGGGGGGTGAGGGGATAGAGAAGAGGAAAAGAACAGACATGTAGAGAGCAAACAGCACGATGGGGACTCAATCTATGGGAGAGAACAAACAGATGTTAATGACCAGCAAAAATATTTCATTGAGAGTGAAGAAAGGAGTGAAGCCCAGTGCATTATTGGAGGTCCTCCGGCTGTCTAAACCTAATAGCAGCATAACTAAGGGAGGGCTCGGAGACACATGATCCCTCCCTAATTGTAGGTTATATCAAAAACGAAAGTTTTAACCCTATTCTTAAAAACAGAGATTGAGGCTGACTCCTGAATCCAGATTGGGAGCTGGTTCCATAGGAGAGGAGCTTGATAACTGAAGGCTCTTCCTCCCATTGTACTTTTGGGGATTCTAGGTATTACAAATAATCTAGCATTTTGGGAGTGTAGTGCTCTGTTAGGATAATAGGGTAATATCAGATCTTTTAAATAAAAAGGGGCCTGATTGTTTAGAGCTTTGAAAGTGAGGAGAAGGATTTTAAACTTAATTCTAAACTCTATGGGAAGCCAATGAAGGGAGGCCAGAACCAGAGAGATGTGATCTCTCTTTCTAGTACGTGTTAAAACACTTGCTGCAGCATTGAAGACTTTTTAAAGATGTTTTAGGACAACCTGAAAATAAAGAGTTACAATAATCTAATCTCAAGCTAACAAAAGCGTGGATCAGTTTCTCAGCATCACTCTGAGACAAGATGCTCCTAATCTTGGCAATATTACGTAAATGATAGAAGGCGGTCTTAGAAACGAATTTAATATGTGAAGTGAAAGACAGATCTTGATCAAAAATAACTCCAAGGTTCCTCACAGAGCAATTAAGAGAAAGAGTAACTGCATCCAAACTAAAAGTTTGATTTGGAAAGGTATTTCTAAGGTTTTTTGACCAACGAGAATGACTTCAGTCTTATGTGAACTTAATTGCAGGAAATTACAAGTCATCCAAGCTTTGATTTACTTAAGACAGGGTTGTAACTTGGCTAACTGATTATTATCATCTGGCTTCATTGACAGGTATAATTGTGTGTCATCTGCATAACAATGAAAATGTATACAGTGCTTTCTAATAATGTTGCCTAACAGATGCATATACAGACGTGGAAAAATTGTTGGTACCCCTCTGTTAATGAAAGAAAAACCCACAATGGTCACAGAAATAACTTGAATCTGACAAAAGTGGTAATAAGTAAAAATTCTATGAAAATTAACCAATGAAAATCAGACAATGCTTTTGAATTGTGGTTCAACAGAATTATTTTAAAAAACAAACTCATGAAACAGGCCCAGCATCATCTGGGAGGCATCTACTGTAGTAATATTTTTCTTTAGGAGCCAAATAGTCAGAAATAGTAAAATCAAAGGTTAACAGACAATGGTCTGACAGTACAGGGTTATGAGGAGACACTACCAGATTTTCTATTTCTATGCCATATGTCAGAACAAGGTCCAACGTATGGTGGAGATAAAGGGTAGAATTTCCTACTTTCTGAGAAAACCCCATCGACTCTAATATTGAATTAAATGCCATATTAAGGCAATCACTATCTACATCTACATGTATATTAAAGTCCCCTACTATAATTATTCTATCTGATTTCAACACTAAATCAGCTAAGAATTTGGCAAATTTGGATAAAAACTTTGAGTAGGTTGATGGAGGACGATAAACTATGGCAAATAAAATTGGGTTTAGCCTAAAATTGCTAAAATGCCCAATACTGAGGACCAGGCCCTCAAAGGAATTATAATGTGTTTTTGCTTGACATTAACTAGTAATTTGGAATGGTAAATTGTTGCTACTTTTCCTCCACGGCCAGAACTTCTGGGATTTTGACAGTTTAAATAACCACAGGGAGTTGACTCATTTAAACCAACATAATCTTCTTGTCCTAATCAAGTCTCTGTAAGGGAAATTAAATCAATCTGATGATCAATTAACAGATCATGGACTAGCAGAGACTTGGAAGTTAGAGACCTAATATTTAACAAACCACATTTAATTTTTAAATTATGAGGAGGAACAGAGACCAAATCATTCAATTTAGAGGCTTCATGTTTAATTTGAGTTTTACCAACTTTTTGTTTAATCACTTTGGGATGCTTATACATTATATTTTTATTTACTTTGGAGGGAGCAGACAATTATTCTCTGATGGGAAAGACAGGGACTAAGTTGAGTGGTGGTGGATGAAGAGGAGCTGCAGAGGGGCGTGTAAGACTGTGACTCTGCTTCCTGGTCCCAACTCTGAGTTGTCAAGGTTTTGGAAATTTGGATAAAAATGATGCCAGACTGTTAGATAAATGAGACGCACCATCCAAAGTGGGATGGATGCCATCTCATCTAATAAGACCAGGTTTTCCCCAAAATGAGCTCCAATTGTCTATGTAGCCCACATCGTTTGCAGGACACCACACAGACAGCCAGCTTTTGAAGGATGACAAGCGGCTAAACATGTCATTACTGGTCAGATTGGGGAGGGGCCCAGAGAATACTACAGAGGCAGACATTGTTTTGGCAAAGTCACACACCGATTCTACATTAAGTTTTGTGACTTCCGACTGCCGGAGTCGGATGTCATTAATGCTGGCGTGGATAACAATTGTGGAGTATTTACAGTTACTTTTAGCTAGCATTTTCAAATTTGACTCGATGTCGCCTGCTCTGGCCTCAGGAATGCATTTGACTATGGCCGCTGGAGTCTCTAGGTTCACGTTTCTGACTACAGAGTCCCCAATGATCAGAGTTTTTTCCTCAGTGGGTGTGTCGCTGAGCGGGGAAAAGCAATTAGAAACATGAACAGGTGGGGGTGAACCGGGGCCTTGCGACTAGGCTTCCTTCTCACCGTCACCCACCCAGTCTCCTCGCTGCTGAGGAGGACCGCTAGCAGGCTGCCCTATGCTAGGGAGCTCCGCTGGAATGTGAAGTTTGACTGATTGTATATTTTTTGTTGAAGTTCTGATTTTGTAACTCTTTTGTAACCTTTATCCTCATCAAGAGTTTGTATGTTGTATTTTGTTGTATTAAATTAAAAAAAAAACAGCTCATGACACTATTGCTTATGTTGCACGAATCAGTGCTGAGTGGGCGGTGTCGAGCGTAACATCACTACCCCTATGGATTGGGACACCCCTTCATGGCTGCACATGGCCAAAGTGGCTGTAGAGTGCAGCTGTCTTACCGGCTACTTCTGACATTCACCAGCCATTGGCCGGTGTTGATGTCAAGCCCTGCATACTGTCTCTCTCTCTCCCCACACACACACACACGCACACACACGTATATCTCAGAGGTTTCGTTCACTGAAAATTGTCCTTTCACAGAGTTTTTCCAGCAATGACTACAAATTCTGAAAGCTGTCTATCACTTGACAGATTATATGGAGGGTGATCTAATGAAAGTCAATTAAAATGATAGATAACTGATGGCCAGAATTTTTACAAGCCTGTCTGAGAAAACGACATAATAAAAAGTGTAGTGCAACCTGTGATATAGAGTATTGCACTTTTTCAGGTTTTCAACTCAAATGCAATTTTGACAGTCAGTCACCAGAAGGCAGTCTTTATTAGATGTTTCATAACACTGTGTCGCTCATGAAGCAATTGTCTCAAAGTTGCTCATTGTTTCATGAGGCCTCAGTTTTAACATCACTACCAGGCCCTCATCCAGCCAGGCCTTCCCTCAGGCAGGGCTCCTCCCTCCTGGCAAATGCTCTCCTCTGGACTGCCAGAGCACCTCTTATATCATGTGCAGCCAAAGGTGCTGCACATCCTAATCAAAACAGGTGCTGCTGCTGATCATTAATTAGTGGAAGCAGGGTTTAAGCAAACACCATTTCCA
The DNA here is from genome assembly GCA_020510985.1 of Pholidichthys leucotaenia. Taxonomy (NCBI): domain Eukaryota; kingdom Metazoa; phylum Chordata; class Actinopteri; order Cichliformes; family Pholidichthyidae; genus Pholidichthys; species Pholidichthys leucotaenia. Next base: position 125,269,553 of record CM035841.1, read on the forward strand.
CCTAAAAGCACAGTTAAAATACAAAAACTGCAAAACATGCAAACTTATAAAACATGCAACATAAATTTGAAACTATATAAAATCCAAAAAACACAATCAAATACTTCCACCCCATGACAAGAGGAACCCAAGTGTCATATCAGACCATTTGAAACCATTTATATCAGCATGGTCTGCATGATAGATGACCTGCAAAGGTACTTGACCACACCACCAGGCAAAGGCGTCATTGTCTTGCATGGGCCAGGGAGCATTTACGCTGGACAAGGGACCAGTGGGCCTCATTGCTGTTCTCTGATGAAAGTCAATTCACGGTGAGCAGAAATGATGGCCACCAACAACATTGGAGATGTCAAGGAGAGTACTGTGCATCAGCCACTGTTGTCACCAGACGAGCCGTTGTTGGTGATGGTGTTACAGTCTGGGCAGGTGTGTCTAGTCAATACAGAACTGCCCTACACCTTGTGAATGGTAGAGTGACAAGCCGATACTACGTGAATAACATCATTAATCCAGTCATTGTGCCCCTGCATGAACAACATGGGCCTAATTTTTTCTTCATGGATGACAATGCTCCAGCTCATCAAGGTTGCATCATAAGGGAATGGCTGCTGGAAGCTGGGGTGGCTCACATTGAGTGGCCTGCACTTTCTCAAGACCTGAATCCCATAGAAAACCTATGGGATCAGCTGAGTTGCCGTGTAAAAGGTAAATGGTGAATGGCGTTCACTTATATAGTGCTTTTCTTCTCATCTAGGATGACCAAAGTGCTTTACAGAGCCTGCTATACACCCATTCACGCACACATTCACACAATGGTGGTGGCAGAGCTGCCATACACACAGGCACTAACCTGGCCACCAGGAGCAGCTGGGGGTTCAGTGTAGAGGCTCGTAACCCTGCATCCCACAACATCAATGACCTGAGGGCCACTCTTCAAGAAGAGTGGAATGCCATGCCTCAGCAGACAAGAAGTCGACTTGCCAACAGCATGAGATGTACACCGCATTCCAAATTATTATGCAAATAGAATTTTAGTGGCATAAACATTCAATTTTTTTGTTTTTCAATTAAACTCATGGATGGTATTGTGTCTCAGGGCTTTTCGCATCACTGATATCAATCTCAGACACCTGTCATAATTAGTTTGCTAGGTGAGCCCAATTAAAGGACAACTACTTAAGAAGGATGTTCCACATTATTAAGCATGCCACAGGTTTCAAGCAATATGGGAAAGAAATAGGATCTCTCTGCTGCTGAAAAGCATCAAATAGTGCAATGCCTTAGACAAGGTATGAAAACATTAGATATGTTCCAACAAGGTTGCAAGGTCAGCAAAGAGGAGGCAGAGTCATGTTTTGGGTTGGAATCATGGGGAGAGAGCTGGTAGGCCCCTTTAGGGTCCCTGAACCTGTGAAAATGACCTCGGCAAAGTATATAGAGTTTCTGACTGACCACTTTCTTCTACAGTACAAAAAGAAGAACTGTGCCTTCCGTAGCAAAATTATCTTCATGCATGACAATGCACCATCTCATGCTGCAAAGAATACCTCTGTGTCACTGGCTGCTATGGGCATAAAAGGAGAAAAACTCATAGTGTGGCCCCCATACTCCTCTGACCTCAACTCTATTAAGAACCTTTGGCGCATCCTCTAGCAAAAGATCTATGAGGGTGGGAGGCAATTCACATCAAAACAGCAGCTGTGGAAGGCTATTTTGACATCTTGCAAAAAAAATTCAAGCAGAAACTCTCCATAAACTCTCAAGTTCAATGGATGCAAGAACTGTGAAGGTTATAGCAAAGAAGGGGTTCTATGTTAACATGTAACTTGGCCTGTTAAGATGTTTTTGATTGAAATAGCTTTGTTGTGACTCGAGCACTATTATTTGTGCTCGGGCTATTCCTGTCAGGTCTTGACAGCGGCGTTGTTATCCTGGCTCTCCGAGCTCTTATTGTGACAGCGCTTGGGGAGGCTTCCGCTCAGCTGTCAAGACTTGAACAGCTGTTCTGCATTTGCGGTCGTTAGCGGCGGACTTCTTAAACCAACGCTAGTGGCTGCATCCTTGCAGCAGTGTCCGTCGCTGATCGTCGGAGCTAACGTATGCTTGGACTGTTTCTACTTTACCTGTCTGTGGTATGACCGTCGCCTCCTGTGGACCCGTAAGTGAGCTGTTAGCCTTACGCCTCCTGGTTTGTGTAGACTTGTGTGTGTCATTGCCTCAGCAGCTTGTATCATTATTACTTCACCGTTAATAAAGACTCTTGCACAGCTCTCTGGTGACAGTGTGGCGTCTTATGGTGGCTCGTGAGAGCCACCGCGTGACAGTACACTACTGCCAAAAAACGGCGTTTACGGTGACGCCAACCCGAGACACCTTTCACCAGTGAGTTGGTGTTTTTTGGACATTGGCTTTTCCTGTCTGGGTACGGTGTGTGTGAGGAATGCCGTCGCGGAGGGGCCGCGCTCGGAGTCCGAGCCATGAGCTGACAGACGTCCTTGAATTCGTGGATGAGATGCTCATCTCTGCTTCCCTCCTGGATTACGATCACAGCATACACTGGTACCTGGACTCTGCTGAGGACGCTCTTAGTCATCTCTCTCCCCGCTACGCCGACCATCCGGAAGTCGACGCGAGGAGGGTTGATATCGACGCACAAAGTGAGATATTCCTTATGCTGGAGGAGGAGTACGGCAAGAAGCAGAGGAGGAGGCGCTCCTGCTCTTCGCCTAGGGATCCCGATCCTGTCCTCGATCCATTCCTGGAGTTCGCACCATCTGGGGGCCGGTGTAGACGTCGGCGCCGTGGCCGAGCACATCTTCAGCAAGCTCCTGTTCCGGATCCAGTTCCGGGCCGCCGGAATGACCCAGTCAACCAGTCAGCTGTCTCTTCGGCGTCACATCAGGAGGGAATTCCTGCAGCCCCTCTTCTCGGGCCACCACCCCCTGCTGTACTGTCAGCATGTTGTGCCCGGCCCGCTTCGGTTGCTGCTCCCTCGTCCTCAACGCCCTCTCCAGCTGCTGTGTGTGATCAGAGTCCTGCGCCGGCAAGCTACGTCCATAGGTCCTTTCCTACCACCCAGCGAGCGAGGGAAGGAGCAATGTCCTCTACAGCTGGCACCATCCTTCCTCCGGGAGACAGGCAAGTTCAAATTCACTCCCCTACTTAACATGGTGATCTGTCTTGTCTGACTCCTGGGGGTGAGGCTTGGGGTTTGCAGCCCCCCGAGTTTCCACCTCCAGCTGTAGTTACCTGTACTGAACCTGCTGCCTCTGTGTTTCCTCCTGCTGAGCGGACCTTGGCGTTAGGTCCACGCAGTCGAACGAGGGGGGGGGGGCTGCGACTCTGGGAATAATCCCGGCCCTGCAGCCACATTTTGGACAGAGGAGAAGAGCGGACTGTGGTGTGGAGCCTGAGCCGACGAGCAAGCGTCCCCGGGTCTCCACAGAGGAGCAGCCTGAGCCAGCGGGTCGAGGGTCCCCTGCCACCACGCTGCCACCACGGTTATCAATGTGGACATCAGCACGAGAGGATCCGGCTGCAGAGACCATCAGGCTGGCTGTGGAACCCGACGCAGCTGAGTGGGAGCCTGACGACGAGCTTCTACCTGAACCTGGATTGACGAAGTCCTGGACGGGTCCAGAGCCCGAGTGCAGGCAAGTGCTCTTCTTTGTTTTTCTTTGTGGTGTGTTAGAGCATTTTTGCCTGCCTCACGGGGAGGCGAGCGAGGGGCAGCCGTCTGCTGCACCCGAGCTCGTCTCGCTGGGCTCTGGTGCTGCCGGTGATACTGATCCCGGTCCTCTCCTGTCCTCTGAGCCTCTCCACAGCGTAACCGGTTTGGAGTCAGTCAAGGTCGCGGGGCTGGAGGTCCCAAGTTCGGGGATGGAGGTTGTCGCCGGTGCAGTACCGACCCAGTCGGGGTCCATCCAGGCCCAGTCGGGGTCCGACACGTGGGCTGAGGTGACCCAATCGGGATCCGACGCGGGTGCAGCGGTGACCCAATCGGGGCCTGACGAGACCCAGTGGGGGTCCAACGCAGGTGCTGCTGTGATCCAATCGGGGTCCGACGCGGGTGCAGCGGTGACCCAATCAGGACCTGACGAGATCCAGCGAGGGTCCAGCGCAGGTTCGGCTGCGACCCAATTGGGGTCCGACGAGGTCCAATCGGGGTCTGACGCAGGTGCGGCTGTGACCCAATCGGGGTCCGACGAGGTCCAGTGGGGGTCCAACGCAGGTGCAGCTGCGACCCAATCGGGGTCCGACGAGGTCCAATCGGGGTCTGACACAGGTGCGGCTGTGACCCAATCGGGGTCCGGCGAGGTCCAGTGGGGGTCCGACGTTGGCGCTGCTGTGACCCAATCGGGGTCCGACACGGGTGCAGCTGTGATCCAATCGGGATCCAATGCAGGCGGAGCTGCGATGATCGCATCGGTGTGGACTGAGATCGGTGGAGGAGCCGCAGACCCTTCGCCGCCTGATGTGATGTGGACCCATTGTCTTGATTATTCCCCTCTCAGGAGCCACCAGCTGGGGTCATCAGCGCTGGGGGTCGTTGGAGGTTTTCGTTTTGCAGGCTGGCGCTCTCATGTAGTTTCTCCGTTGGTAGGCTGCCGCATGCTATTCCTCCACTGTTCTGGTGGCTGAGGGATGTGGGTTGGGACACCCGGGGAACTGCTCCGCCGGTTTGGCACCTTGGGTCGGTCGCCCGATAAACTGTGGTTGCTACTGGGGTGGCCTGGTACAGCCACCGGAGGACTTGACTCTTGGGGCCTGGGACTGGGGCAGGCCGCCTGACCATGTACTATTTTTTTGTGACTAACTGTGGGCCATCGGATGCGGGGAGGCCGCCGGAGCTCTGCCTGGGGCGTTTGGTCTCCGCTGATCATCTTCTGTTTGGACCATACGGTGTAAGGTTATCTGGAACGATTAAAATTGCCTCGTGTATGTTTGTAGCATGCTTTTGTTTTTTTTTTTTATTCTTCTCCCCTCTCCATATTTATTCCACCTAGCTGCAATGCTCCGTACTGTGGGTGTTTATATATCTACATGTTTATTCCATCCAGCTACAATGCTCTGCACTGTGTGTCTGTGTATGTATATACAGTGGGGTAAAAAAGTATTTAGTCAGCCACCAATTGTGCAAGCTCTCCCACTTAAAAGATGAGAGAGGTCTCCAATTTTCATCATAGGTATACCTCAACTATGAGAGACAAAATAAGAAAAAAAAAATCCAGAAAATCACATTGAAGGATTTTTAATGAATTAATTGGTAAATTCCTCGGTAAAATAAGTATTTGGTCAATAACAAAAGTTCATCTCAATACTTTGTTATATACCCTTTGTTGGCAATGACAGAGGTCAAACATTTTCTGTAAGTTTTCACAAGGTTCTCACACACTGTTGCTGGTATTTTGGCCCATTCCTCCATGCAGATCTCCTCTAGAGCAGTGATGTTTTGGGGCTGTCACTGGGCAACACAGACTTTCAACTCCCTCCAAAGATTTTCTATGGGGTTGAGATCTGGAGACTGGCTAGGCCACTCCAGGACCTTGAAATGCTTCTTACGAAGCCACTCCTTCGTTGCCCGGGCGGTGTGTTTGGGATCATTGTCATGCTGAAAGATCCAGCCACGTTTCATCTTCAATGCCCTTGCTGGTGGAAGGAGGTTTTCACTCAAAATTTCACGATACATGGCCCCATTCATTCTTTTTTTTACACGGATGAGTCGTCCTGGTCCCTTTGCAGAAAAACAGCCCCAAAGTATGATGTTTCCACCCCCATGCTTCACAGTAGGTATGGTGTTCTTTCTCCTCCAAACACGACAAGTTGAGTTTTTACCAAAAAGTTCTATTTTGGTTTCATCTGACCATACGACATTCTCCCAATCCTCTTCTGGATCATCCAAATGCTCTCTAGCAAACTTCAGACGGGCCTGGACATGTACTGGCTTAAGCAGGGGGACACGTCTGGCACTGCAGGATTTGAGTCCCTGGCGGCGTAGTGTGTTTCTGATAAGATAAGATAAGATAAGCCTTTATTAGTCCCACAATGGGGAAATTCCAGGATTGCAACAGCATAGGGATAGCAACACTCAGAGCAACAATCAGAAGGCAAGAAAAAACAACATCTAGTAAACATATGTCCATATTACTATAAATGTATATATATAGACACACAGTGCAGAGCATTATGGCTGGTGAATGTGCAGCAGAAAGTCTAAGCTCTCTCTCCGCGGATGCAGCGGGCCAGCTGGAAGTCTTTGGGCATGATGGTGACCCCCTTAGCGAAGAAGAGACCACCAGGTGGGCCTCGCTGGTCTCCTGCAGAGCCATGACGGCGAAGCTCAGGAAACGCAGGACGGTCTTGAAGTCCTGAGCGATCTCCCTCACCAGGCGCTGGACGGGCAGCTTACGGATGAGCAGCTCCGTGGATTTCTGGTAGCGACGGATCTCTCTCAGAGCCACGGGCCTGTGACGGCGAGGCCTCTTCACTCTGCCGGTGGCCAGAGCGCCTCTCCGAGCAGCCCTGGTGGCTAGCTGTCTCCTGGTAGCCTTTGTTACTTTGGTCCCAGCTCTCTGCAGGTCATTCACTAGGTCCCCCCGTGTGGTTCTGGGATTTTTGCTCACCGTTCTCATGATAATTTTGACCCCACGGGGTGAGATCTTGCGTGGAGCCCCAGATCGAGGGAGTTTATCAGTGGTCTTGTATGTCTTCCACTTTCTAATACTTGCTCCCACAGTTGATTTCTTCACACCAAGCTGCTTACCTATTGCAGATTCAGTCTTCCCAGCCTGGTGCAGGTCTACAATTTTGTTTCTGGTGTCCTTTGACAGCTCTTTGGTCTTGGCCATAGTGGAGTTTGGAGTCTGACTGTTTGAGGTTGTGGACAGGTGTCTTTTATACTGATAATGAGTTCAAACAGGTTCCATTAATACAGGTAATGAGTGGATGACAGAGGAGCCTCTTAAAGAAGAAGTTACAGGTCTGTGAGAGCCAGAAATCTTGCTTGTTTATAGGTGACCAAATACTTATTTTACCGAGGAATTTACCAATTAATTCATTAAAAATCCTTCAATGTGATTTTCTGGATTTTTTTTTCTCATTTTGTCTCTCATAGTTGAGGTATACCTATGATGAAAATTGGAGACCTCTCTCATCTTGTAAGTGGGAGAACTTGCACAATTGGTGGCTGACTGAATACTTTTTTGCCCCACTGTGTATATATATATATATATATATATATATATATATATATATATATATATATATATATATATATATAGTAACATGTACATATGTATATTAGCTGCTCTTGCTTTTTTTTCTTGCCTTCTGATTGTTGCTCTGAGTGTTGCTATCCCTGTGCTGTTGCAATCCTGGAATTTCCCCATTGTGGGACTAATAAAGGCTTATCTTATCTTATCTTATCTTATCTTATCCTACCTGAGGGGCTATAGCATGTATTCCTTGTTTTTTCACAGATACCTTTGTGTTTGAGGCTGAGTTTCATGCACTTGGGTGACTTGGGAGTATAATTGTGGCATTTCAAAGTTTGTGTGTGAACAGTGTGGAAAGATCTTTACTCTGAGTTCTAAACCACATGAGGTTATGTACTCTGGAGTTAGACAGATTGTCCGTGTTCACTGTGGGAAAACTTTCGGTGTCGGGTAAATTATACTCTGTGTGGTTTGTACCCCATGTGTTGTAACTCTTGCCTTGTTTTTTTTTCATTGTCTCTGTGGGAATGTGATGGATATGTCAGGGGATGTGTTTTTCTTTTTACTTTGTTTTTTGGGGGCCTTGTTGGGTTTTGTTTGGCTCCCTCCTTGCCTGTTCCTCCATTCACTCGCCCTGTGGTTGGGGGGGGGGGGGGGCTGGGTGTTACAAGGCGTTCGGAGCCCGCCTTTTGAGGGAGGGCTACTGTTGTGACCCGAGCACTGTTATTTGTGCTCGGGCTATTCCTGTCAGGTCTTGACAGCGGCGTTGTTATCCTGGCTCTCCGAGCTCTTATTGTGACAGTGCACGGGGAGGCTTCCGCTCAGCTGTCAAGACCTGAACAGCTGTTCTGCATTTGCGGTTGTTAGCGGCGGACTTCTTAAACCAACGCTAGCGGCTGCATCCTTGCAGCAGTGTCCGTCGCTGATCGTCGGAGCTAACGTATGCTTGGACTGTTTCTACTTTGCCTGTCTGTGGTATGACCGTCGCCTCCTCTGGACCAGTAAGTGAGCTGTTAGCCTTACGCCTCCTGGTGTGTGTAGACTTGTGTGTGTCATTGCCTCAGCAGCTTGTATCATTATTACTTCACCGTTAATAAAGACTCTTGCACAACTCTCTGGTGACGGTGTGGCGTCTTATGGTGGCTCGCGAGAGCCACCGCATGACGAGCTTTTGACTTTAGTAAATATGACCTCCTAATGCTGCAAATTCAACAAATGACCATTTTCAGTTCTTTACAACCAATAAAATGTTTTGAAACTCTGTTGTGCATAATAATTTGGAACAGTGCATTTTGAGTTTTTTATTTTTGTCATTGGGAGGTTTGTTCAATAAAATTTGAATTATGCTCAAACGGTTGATGACTTGAAAATTATACTGACTGTCATTTGCATCGACTATTTAGGAAAATCAGAGACAAATATCATTTGCATAATAATTTGGAACGCGGTGTAGTTGTCAAACTGTAATTGTTGCTCAAGGGCACATGACAAGTTATTGAGACATTGACATTTTTTGTTGTGGAAAACCATCCACTGTAGTTGGATTTTGTCTCAATAAATTGTTTGAGATGAGGAAATCACCACTGCATGCTTCTACTTATAGTGGTGTGAAAAAGAGATTGCCCCCTAAACTTAATAACTGGTTGGGCCACCCTTGGCAGCAACAACTGCAATCAAGCATTTGTGATAACTGGCAATGAGTCTTTTACAGCACTGTGGAAGAATTTTGGCACACTCACCTTTGCAGAATTGTTGTAATTCAGCCACATTGGAGGGTTTTCGAACATGAACTATCTTTTTAAGGTCATGCCACAGCATCTTAATTGGATTCAGGTCAGGAGATTGACTAGGCCACTCCAAAGTCTTCATTATGTTTTTCTTAAGCCATTCAGAGGTGGACTTGCTGGTGTGTTTTGGATCATTGTCCTGCTGCAGAACCCAAGTGTGCTTCAGCTTGAGATCACAAACAGATGGCCGGACAGTCTCCTTCAGGACTTTTTGGTAGACAGCAGAATTCATGGTTCCATTTACCACAGCAAGTCTTCCAGGTCGTGAAGCAGCAAAACAGCCTCAGACCATCACACTACCAGCACCTGTTGGTATGATGTTCCTTTTCTGAAATACTGTGTTACTTTTACACCAGATGTAATGGGATACACACCTTCCAAAAAGTTCAACCTTTGTCTCGTCAGTCCACAGAGTATTTTCCCAAAAGTATTGGGGATCATCAAGATGTTTTCTGGCAAAACTGAGATGAGCATTTATGTTGTTTTTGATCAGCAGTGGTTTTCATCCTGGAACTCTGCCATGCAGGCCATTCTTGCCCAGTGTCTTTCTTATGGTGGAGTCATGAACACTGACCTTAACTGAGGCAAGTGAGAGGCCTGCAGTTCTTTGGATGTTGTTGTGGGGTCTTTTGTGACCTCTTGGATGAGTCATTGCTGCACTCTTGGGGTAATTTTGGTTGGCCAGACACTCCTGGGAAGGTTCATCACTGTTTTATGTTTTTGCAATTTGTGGATAATGGGTCTCACTGTGGTTTGCTGGAGTCCCAAAGCTTTAGAAATAGTTTTATAACCTTTTTCAGACTGACAGATCTCAGTTACTTTGTTTCTCATTTGTTCCTGAATATCTCTGGATCACAGCATGATGTCTAGTTTTTGAGTATCTTTTAGTCTACTTCACTTTGTCAGGCAGGTCCTATTTAAGTGATTTCTTGATTGAGTGCAGTAATCAGGCCTGGGTGTGGCTAGAGAAATTAAACTCAGCTTTCCAAAGATGTGATAAACCACAGCTCATTTATGTTTTAATGGGGGGGGGGATCACTTTTTCCAGACAGGGCCATGTAGGTTTGGATTTTTTTTACCCTTAATAATAAACACCTCCATTTAAAAACTGCATTTTGTGCTTACTTGTGTTATCATTGTCTAATGTTTAAATTTGTTTGACGATCTGAAACATTTAAGTGTGACAAACAGCCATCTATAAATTCACAAAGTCTCTGTCTGTGTGTCTGTCTGTCTATCTGTTTGTCTGTTCCACGCATATCTCTTGAACCGTTCCTCAGACTGACCTAAGGTTTTATACGTGGTTTTCTGAGGTTATGAGGGTGTGCATCCCTGAATATGGAGTCGCTCAGTCAAAATATGCATTTTTTTAACAATAAAAGTTTAGCCACCACTCTGTCTCTTCATGCCCTGGCTTCAAGAAGTGTGGGAGGGGTTTCGGACAGACTCATGCTGATTGGATAATGCATGGCATCACAGCCATGCCAATTGGACAATACGCACTATCACGACCATGATGATTGGATAACATACAGCATCACAACCTGTCAGTCATCCTGACAAGCAAAAAGTATAATGATCAGAGATGCTACTGACTTAGATAAATACAAATGAACACTGACTATGAAACACAGAGTGAGGAAACTCAAACTCTAAAAATATGCCACTATGCTGAACATAAACCACAAGAGATGGAGAATGATATTGATCCTGATAACCACTTTTTCAATAATATTCATAACCACTGTGAATATTACACTGAAAAGCAATTCAAAAGTCAAGTGCAATTAGATGGTAAACTGTCAATAATACACTTCAATAGCAGAAGTCTTAACAAAAACTTCTCACAGATTCAGGACTATTTAAAACAGCTAAACAGAAAATTCACAGCTATAGCAGTCTCTGAAACCTGGCTTAATGCAGACCAGGCTCCCCTGATGGCAATAGAGGGATATCAGATGTTTAACATTAACAGATCTCAAAAAAAGGGTGGTGGTGTTGCACTGTATATTGATGACCTATATAGATGTAAGCTTGTAAATGAAATGTCCTCAGCACTACCAGGGATTCTGGAATGTGTTACTGTTGAGATTGACCTAGACAAAACAAAAAATCTAATCATAAGCTGCATATATAGAACGCCGGGAACTTGCATTGAGACATTCAGAGATAAATTAGTCGAGCTGTACAATAATATTACTAGTAAGAAAATGGTAGCAATTTGTGGAGATTTCAATATTGATCTACTTAATCCACATCAACAAAATGTAGTTACAGAGTTCATGAACTCTATGTACAGCATGAGTCTATATCCCACAATAACACATCCCAGTAGAATCACAGCTCACTCTGCTACACTTATTGACAACCTGTTTGTCAATGTTCTCAACAAGAAAATAGAAAGTGGATTATTGATAAATGATATAAGCGACCACTTGCCAATCTTTGCACTTATCCATGGCCACACGGGGCCCAACCCAGAAAAAATCTCAAAATCGTTCAGACACAAATCACCAAACGCAATCAGTGCTTTTAAAGAGGACTTGCTGAAGCAAGACTGGACAGAAGTCTATGTATCAGATGTAAATGAAGCCTATGACACATTTACAAACATTGTAACCACTCTTTATGAAAAAAACTGCCCATTAGTTAAAAAAAAGCTTAAACACAAATTTACTGACAAACCATGGCTAACCAAAGGACTACAAAAGGCGTGTAAAAAGAAAAATTTATTATATAAAGCTTTCATAAAGAAAAGGACAAAAGAAGCAGAGCAGCGGTATAAAACATACAAAAATAAGTTAACATATATAATAAGATGTAGTAAAAGAGACTATTACAGTAAAGAACTGGAAAAAAACAAAGACAATATTAAAAATACATGGACAATAATCAACAGTATCCTTGGAAATAAAAGCAGAAATACCAGCTACCCAACTAACACTCCAAAAAATAATAAATCGACTCCGAATGTGAATATAGCTTCACCTGCAGATGAATTTAATAATTTTTTTGTTAACATTGGACCTAAACTGGCCCGAGAAATACCCACTACGGTGCCAACAGGTGATTCAATATGCAATAACACTGCTGTAAAAGACACCATCTTCATAAAGAACACAGACGAAAGAGAGGTCATTGAAATTGTTAAATCGTTCAAAAGTAAAACATCTACTGACTGCGATGGTATTGATATGCTACTAGTCAAAACTGTTATCGAATGCATAGTGAAACCACTGACGTATATCTGTAACCTGTCTCTCCAATCAGGTATATTTCCCAATGCAATGAAAATAGCTAAAGTAATTCCGATTTACAAGACAGGCGACAGAGGGGAACTCTCCAACTACAGACCAATTTCACTATTACCGCAATTTTCCAAGATACTTGAAAAAATATTCTATGAGAGAATTGACAACTTCATACTGAAGAATGATTTATTGTGTGAGCAGCAATATGGGTTCAGACACAAAAGGACAACAGCATATGCCTTAATGGAATTTACAGAAAAAATATCAACAGCCATTGAAAATAAAGAGTATTCAGTTGGAGTATTCCTGGATCTTAAAAAAGCATTTGATACAGTAGATCACAATCTATTATTAAAGAAACTACAAAATTGTGGTATCAGAGGGGTAGCACTGTCCTGGTTAAGAAGTTACTTAAAGAATAGATATCAGTTTGTATGTGTTAACAACAAAAACTCAGAGCTACTGAAGGTCACCTGTGGAGTCCCACAGGGTTCAGTTTTGGGACCATTATTATTCAATATGTATATAAATGATATATGTAAAGTTTCAGAAAAAATGGACTTAATATTGTTTGCTGATGACACTAACCTGCTATGCAGTGGAAACAACTTGGAACAACTTCTGGATACACTCGGAAAGGAATTAGGAAAGCTGAAACTGTGGTTTGATTCAAACAAATTAACGCTCAATTTAAGCAAGACAAAATTTATAGTCTTTAACAACCATCACAACTACCCAGTACCCAAACTCAGTGTAAATGGTGTAGAGATTGAAAGGGTATCCGAAACTAAATTCCTTGGAGTAATAATTGATAACAAACTGTGTTGGAAGCCACATATTAATTATATAAGATAAGATAAGATAAGATAAGCCTTTATTAGTCCCACAACGGGGAAATTCCAGGATTGCAACAGCACAGGGATAGCAACACTCAGAGCAACAATCAGAAGGCAAGAAAAAACAAGCAAGCAAGAGCAGCTAATATACATATGTACATATTACTATAAAATATATATATACACACACACACGAGTCGGAGGGTGCCGTGGAAACCCCGAGGCGCAATGAAAGTGAGGGCCGGCCCCCGCCGCCGGCTGAGGTGGGATCCCGGGCCCCCCGAGGCCCGGGCGCACCACCGGCCCGTCTCGCCCGCCCCGTCGGGGAGGTGGAGCTTGAGCGCGTGCGATAGGACCCGAAAGATGGTGAACTATGCCTGGGCAGGGCGAAGCCAGAGGAAACTCTGGTGGAGGCCCATAGCGGTCCTGACGTGCAAATCGGTCGTCCGACCTGGGTATAGGGGCGAAAGACTAATCGAGCCATCTGGTAGCTGGTTTCTTCCGAAGTATCCCTCAGGACAGCTGGCGCTCAGCCTCGCAGTTTTATCTGGTAAAGCGAATGATTAGAGGTCTTGGGGCCGAAACGATCTCAACCTATTCTCAAACTTTAAATGGGTAAGAAGCCCGGCTCGCTGGCTTGGAGCCGGGCGTGGAATGCGAGCCGCCCAGTGGGCCACTTTTGGTAAGCAGAACTGGCGCTGCGGGATGAACCGAACGCCGGGTTAAGGCGCCCGATGCCGACGCTCATCAGACCCCAGAAAAGGTGTTGGTTGATATATATAATGATGATATATATATATACGAGTATATAAAAGGTAAAGTATCCAAATCAATTGCAATATTACACAGAGTGAAAAATTTGCTGAATCAACCCACACTATACACCTTGTATCATTCATTAATACTCCCATACATGACATATTGTAATGAAGTATGGGGAAATACATATAAAACAAACATATATCCACTCTTTATGCTTCAAAAGAGAGCTATTAGAATAATCAACAAAGCAGCTTACAGGGAACCAACAAACCCACTTTTTCTTAAACAAAAAACTCTCAAGTTGAAAGATCTGATCGACTTTAAAACCGCAATAATAATGTTCAAAGTGAAGAATCTATCACTGCCCGCAAATATCCAAAAGTTGTTCCAAACAAGGGAGAAACGATATCACTTCAGAGGAACATGTATATTTCAAAAGCCTACAGTGAGAACAACCACCAAGCAACACTGTATTTCAGTGCAAGGTGTCAGATTATGGAACGATTTTGGACCTGAATTAAAATCATGTACAAAGCTTGGACAATTTAAACAAAAACTAAAGGAAGAAATACTCCAAACATATTTACAAGACGACATGTAAACTCACATAAGGATTGACATTTCCAGCCTGTGTTGTGTTATAGCTTAGTTTTTCTTTTTTCTCTGTGACACTATGTCTTAGATTTGTTTTTGAATAGTAACCGCTTAACTTAGACTAGCTCAGTTTTCTTTTCTCTCAGTCATATTTTGTCTTAGCCTTGTTTTAAATTGTAATCGCTCTTGTCTTGTTTTCTCTTTTTTCTCCTTTGAATTCTTGGATGGAATATGGGTGGGCAATATAAGCTGCGGCTTCAGCCATCACCCATTTCGGATAACTCACGTGGAATTGTATAGTAGAAGGAGTCTTTGTCTAATTTGACCTTGTTGTTATATTATACAGTTTCTTTTAACCTGTAATGTACTATCCGAAATAAATAAATTCATTCATTCATTCATTCATTCATTCATCACAGTGTTCCCTGGACAAAACAAGGAAATGAAGGTTAGAACGACAGAAAAACATAATACTAAAGATTTAATGCTTAAAAAAATTATACCATAAAGTTGCCATGATTACATAGGTCTAAAGAATAATTCGTCATATGTGGAGAATGAGGTGTGCAAGCAGACTGGGCGGAGCGTCAGTGGGACCGGGTCTGACAAATCAACACAACATGCCTGGAGAAGCAGCATCCAGATACGACTAGGCTCAAAGGCATGCTAACTGATGGCGATAAAAAAAGTTATTTTCAACAAAGTGAAAAAAAATATAAAGCATGGAGTGTGCTTTTGCCCTGAGGCTGATTTATCATGGAGAACAGCTGAGCTCTGTGGTTCGAGCGATCAGCTGATTGGATCCACTGGTGTTCTGACATTTTGGCATATCTATCAGAACAGCTGATATACGTACAGGACACAGAGGAGAATTGGAATGGCGTTTCTCTCTCTCTTCAGTGGTGTGTGCAATATAAAAAAGAAATGGAATAAGGCTGGAAAAACAACAACAGCAGTCCATGTACAGTAATGCTACCCATAGTGGAAATAGCGACAAAAGATAGACTTAAGGTTTAATGCTTAAAAAATTATACCATAAAGTTGCCGTGATTGCGTAGGTCTAATTGATAATTCGGCATAAAGAACACGAGGTGTGTGTCAATGTGTGTGGGGAGCAGCAGCTGAACCTATGGATCGCAGTCCTTTGCAGGCACACAGGTGGAACAGTAGCCAATGGGTCTCAAATATTTGTAAACATGTCCTGTTGTAGTAGTGCATGAGTTTATTGACGATACACAGAAAAAATTAAATATTACACTTAACAGTTGCTAATATTGGATGTCCCATTCATTTTCAATATTTAGGTATTCTGTAATTAATACTCACACAATCAAGTACATCTTAGTGCCATTTATTCACTTTTATATTTGTCAAAGTCTAACATGTGATTGCCTACATATAGGTTACACCTCTTTGTATTCCACTTTCAAACACAGTTTACATTTGGGCCTGTAAAGCCTGATTGGGATACTTGTTTCAGACAGGAAATACTTGCTTTCTACGGGCAATGCACTAGTACAAAAAAATGAGAACTCAGGAAGGGGCAAACACTTTTTCACACCACTGTAAATGCCCTACTTTCATGATATAATATCACTGTAGCATAAACTTTTGACATTTTTCATAAATTTCACCCGAAAGCGAAATATCCCTAACCTTCTGTGAGTAGTGTATGTGGAATATCACGTGATTTGGTCATGTTGCTGCAAATCCTCAATAACATAGATTGATGTTGGGTTGTGAATTGTGTATTATATCATTAATTTATACAGTATGTCTGTATGGATTTGTGGATGGTTATGTATGCATATAGTATATGCGCAGTATGTAGCATCTGTTCACAAATATTGACCATGTTTACATGCGCGCAAATAAACCAGTTATGACTGGCTTTCTAGAGTCATTTGATTATTTAAGTTGCCATGTAAACAGAATAATGTGGTGAAGGCCATGTTATCGGGGTCATTAACTCTAGTGGTTTCCCCTCCAATAATCCATTAATTCAGTGTATGTAAACACTACAAAACTGATTATTGCTATTATCTGTTTATTCCCAGTAATATATTTGTTATGACCATGTAACCGGGGTCACTGACTGAATATCTTAACAGTAAAAGGGGTAGGATTATATAAATTTACTGATTTATATTTACGTTACAGCTCCAACAATTACAAAAACATCTGATTCACACAAAAGACTTAAACCTGAAAATAAAACTTTACAGATGTTCCTGGACTACAGTAGCTTATCTGTGCGTTTTCATGTGGTAAATTAAGCTAAAACAATGAGTGAAGCATTTCCCACATATTTTACAGGACTACTGCTTCTCACCAGTGTGAAATTTCATGTGGATTTTCAACTGAACATGAATCCTAAAACTTTGTCCACATGTTCCACAAGAAAATGGTTTCTCACCTGTGTGAATTCTCATGTGACTTGTCAAATGACAAAGTTGATAAAATGTTTTCCCACATGTTTCACAAGAAAAAGGCTTCTCACCTGTGTGAAGTCTCATGTGCCTTTTCAGAGTACCATGGTGATTAAATCTTTTCCCACATGTTTCACAAGAAAATGGCTTCTCACCTGTGTGAACTCTCATGTGATACTTCAAAACATCACGTCGATTACAACTTTGCCCACATGTTTCACAAGAAAATGGCTTCTCACCTGTGTGGATGCTCATGTGCCTTTTTAAAATCTCATGGCGATTAAATCTTTGCCCACATGTTTCACAAGAAAATGGCTTCTCACCTGTGTGGATGCTCACGTGCCTTTTCAAACGACTATGTTGATAAAATCTGAGCCCACATGTTTCACAAGAAAATGGCTTCTCACCTGTGTGAATTCTCATGTGACTTTTCAAATTACCACAGTGATAAAATCTTTGCCCACATGTTTCACAAGAAAATGGCTTCTCACCTGTGTGAATTCTCATGTGACTTTTCATAGTACCATGGTGATTAAATCTTTGTCCACATGTTTCACAAGAAAATGGTTTCTCACCTGTGTGAATTCTCATGTGATTTTTCATAGTACCATGGTGATTAAATCTTTTCCCACATGTTTCACAAGAAAATGGCTTCTCACCTGTGTGAATTCTCTCATGAATTGATAAATTATACTTCTTGCTGAATCTTTTCCCACACATTTTGCAAACACTTGACTTACCTGTGTGATGTTTCTTCTTTGGGGACTTATTTTTACAGTCTTTGTCATTATCAGAACATGTTACAGACTCTTCACCTGTATCAGTATTATACTGATTCTCTGACATGAAGGATTTGTCTACACTGTTACTGTCACTTCTGTTTATGTGGAGTCTCTTCTTTGGCTTTGGCTCTTCCTGTTTA
Source organism: Pholidichthys leucotaenia (assembly GCA_020510985.1). Lineage (NCBI taxonomy): Eukaryota > Metazoa > Chordata > Actinopteri > Cichliformes > Pholidichthyidae > Pholidichthys > Pholidichthys leucotaenia. Next base: position 125,287,351 of record CM035841.1, read on the forward strand.
CTTAATCCTGGGTTTTCATTCTTAGCTGCACCCTGGTCTTGGCTCTCAGTGTCAGGAGAGTAGTGAAAGAGGAGCTGCTCACTGTTTGGTTCAGTTTCTCTGTTGTCATTGTCCTCATCAGTATGAGTCACCATGAAAATATCAGTCTCTTGTTTCAGTCCAAAGTGTTCTTCCTTCTGACTGGTACAGAGATCTTCTTCCTCTTTAACTTGTGCAGCACCTAGTTCCTCCTGCTGCTGGACAGTGAGAATCTTCTCGTCCTCACATTCACATAGCTGTGGAGCGTCTGGACGGACATAGACACAGAAAATGCTAGTCATAAAAAAAGGAAGAATGCTCGTAATAGGAAAACCAGGAAGAATAAATGCACTGACTGGCCAAAAAGGTCACCACCTGATAACAAATAGTTCTGATCCTTGTATGTGATCATTACAGCAGTGATGAATCTGTTTCAGATTCAACAAGTTATTTAAAGGGGATACAATTATTTTTCCACATGCTAACATCATTACCTGTGGTCAGTGCACAGTGCACATTAATAAACAATTTTGTAAATATGACAGAGTTTGCCAAAAGGTTATTTTTCATCTGTAGTCCCTGGGCAGATGTTACAAGTCACACTAACAAGTAGAAACAAATTAACAAAATTACAAGAAATATACAGAACTCATAAAAAAAACCATTAGCATTCATAAAAAAATTTATAAAAACATACTCATATTATCAAAAACCAATCTCGATACATCTATACATCTCTCAAGATTGTGGCGCAAGTAGATGCAGTGGTTCAGGGCTCTCAGCTTTCTTCCTTTGCATTTATGTTTTTACTTGTGTTTCTTTGCTAGTTCTAAGACTTGAAGCCTTAATTCAGTATAATAAGACTGAACTGTGGGATACTGGAAAGCAGTTCAGACTCTTTGCATTCCCAGTGCCAGACTTCATTTCACCAGAGATACAGCAGACCCCTGAGGCTTTCACTATTCCCCCGTGGCCTAGGAGACGGAGGAGATGCCGTAAACAAAGAGGGGCGAGTGTAGCAGCCTGCATGCTAGGCTATCAGCTAACCCACACAGACCGGCTCTTCCCAGTGTCTTCCTTGCAAACGTAAGGTCACTTGCCAACAAGCTGGATGAAATTTGACTGAGGATCGTCTCACGACAGATAGACAGCTGTGTGGTCATTGCTACAGAGACCTGGATAGACAGCAACATCCCGGATGCTGTGGTGGAGATAGAGGGGCTCTCTTTGTTCCGGGCAGACAGGACTGCAGCCTCAGGGAAGAGCAAAGGTGGAGGTTTGGCGTTGTATATTCGTAACACCTGGTGTACAACTACGAACATCATCGGCACATACTGCTCCCCCGATCAAGAGTATCTGGCCGTGAAATACAGACCATTCAAGTTGGTTTGGGAGTTTTGCTCCATTATTATCATGGCCATTTACATCTCACCACAGCCTAATGCTAAGTTAACATTAGAGGAGCTGTACTGCATGATCAGCAAGCAGATGAACTCCAACCCGGAGGTGGCTGTGATTGTGGAGGAAGACTTTAATTGGGTGGAACTAAAAGCAGTCCTTCCCAAACTTCATAAATGCATAAATGTTCCAACCAGAGACACCACCATTCTGGATCAGGTGTACTGTAACATCCCGGGAGCCTAAAAGGCTGTAGTAGCCCCACACATGGGCATGTCAGACCACATCTCCATAGAGCTGATCCCAGCCTACAAACTTCTGATCTGCAGGAATAAACCATCAATCAAAACAATTCAGATACAGACTGAGGAGGCTTCCTCAGCATTACAGGACTGTTTTGAGCACACAGACTGGGGAGTGTTTAAAGAAGGCACAAATCTGGAGGAATACATCATCTGTCCTGTTCTATGTACAGTTCTGCACCGATGCTGTCCTTCCCTACAAGGTTCATCGGGGTCTTTCCAAACCAGAAGCCATGGCTGGACGGTACAGGATGGCCCCTGCTCAAAGCCCAGAATCCTGCCTATAGGTTTGGTGATGGGTTGGCTTCTAGCAGGGCTCGGCAAAAAACTGAAGACAGACATGCAGCAGGCTAAGCAGAGGTACAAACAGTGCATTGTTATTGCACTGTGAATCCTTTCTTACCGGCTCTTTGTCTGGGACGTCAGCGCTGTCACATTGGTAAGAATGCAGTATTCCAGAGACATGTTACTGCAGCTAAACATGGATAATCCAGCATCTGTGTTTGAGTTTGTGCCGCAACTACCGGACTTTATTTTAAGAGACTTTCATGGACACAGCAATGAAAAGAGAGACAAGAGGAGGAAACGCGGAAAGCGTGGAGGTATAAGATTAAACCTGAGGAGACATCAGCTTAATCGCATTCCTCTTCCTTCCATTATGGGGAATGTACAATCCCTGAGAAATAAAGTGGATGAAATTCAAGGAAATGTCCAATATCAGAAGGATTTCAAGAACTGCTGTGTCATGGCTTACACAGAGACGTGGCTTATAGATCATAACCAGGACCCGGACCCGGACCTGTGTATTGAGGATTTTGGAGCCCCACTTCGCTTGGATCGGCAGGAAGAGGTAATGGGGAAATGTCAGGGAGGCGGCGTATGTTTGTATATTAATAAACAATACTGTACATCTGTCACGGTCAGAGAGCACATCGGTACACCAGATATGGAGCTTCTGTCCATATCGCTGCACCCCTTTTATCTGCCTCGCGAGTTCCCCCAACTTTTCATAACGACTGTGTACATTCACCCAAGGGCGGATGCTGCCTCCGCCTACAGTATCGTCTCTGATGGGGTACAGCGGTTGCAGTCGATTTCCCCAGAGGCTCCAAATTTTATTCTTGGGGATTTTAACCATGTGTCTCTAAAGAAGACACTTAAAAACTTTTATCAGTACGTCTCCTCCCCAACCAGGTAAGAAAAGACATTGGCCCTGTGCTATGGATCTATAGAGGGGGCCTATAAATCTCTTCCCCTTCCTCCTTTAGGATCCTCAGATCACAACTGTGTACATTTGCTGCCCACATATAAAACTGCTCTCAGAAGAAAGAAGACGAAGACCAGGGACATAAAGGTCTGGACAGATGATTCAGTGCTCTGCCTCCAGAAATGTTTTAACTGTACCGACTGGGAGGTGTTCACACTGTCCTGCGGGGATGATTTGGACTCTTCGGTGGACGTCACATGCTCTTACATGTTTTTTTGCAGGGATATGATCGTTTCACGTAGAACGTGTCAAAATATATCCCAACAATAAGCCATGGGTTACTAAATCAGTTAAATCCTGCTTACAGAGGAAAGCACTTGCCTTAAAACAGGGGGTTGTTTCTGAGCTGCAGGTTGCCACAAAAGAGCTGAAGTCCGAAATTTTAAGAGCAGAACAGAATTATAAATCAGAATTGGAAAGCAAGATGGCAGCAAAGAAGCTTGGTTCAGCCTGGGCTAGTATGAAAACTATTGCAGGCCTTCAGAGCACAGAGCACAGCAATCGTATGTTTTTAGATGGTTTTAATTCAGACACAGAGCTGGCTAATGCTCTTAATTGCTTTTATGGTCATTTTGATTCCTTTGATTTTAGCACAGAAACCCAAGATTTGAAACAGAAACTCAAAGACAATCAGCACTTTAATATTGAGGTGCAGGATGTTAAAGGGCATTCTGTACTGTAAAAGTGAACAAAAGTCAGGGCCCTGATAATATACTGTATGTGGGCGGTTGGTAAAGTCCTGTGCACATGAACTGAGTCCTGTGTTTCACTACATTTTTAACCTCTTGCACTCCGGTGTACCGCGGGCGGACATGTCTCTGCGTCCTAGAGCGCACGAGGGCGCTGCATTCTAGAGCGCACTGAAAAAAAAAGCTGCATTTCTGTTCTTCCACTACAGACACAGCCGCGAACAGAAAGCCAAAGGAGTGCTTTGATTGGTTTAGATGTGATTGACCTCTTATTCGACTAATAAGAGCCTTGAATTGGGTTTCTGAAACCTTGAAGAACCAATGACTGAAAACCTAGCAAGAAGGACCCGCCTACCAACGGCTGTGAATACAGCCAGCCAATTGAAGCACAGAAGTTCGAAAGCTGTTTTGTGTAAGGCTGGGTGACACACAGGCGTTCGCCAGTCTTTTTTTCTTATTACTGTTCTTATTTGTTTTGAAAAATCATTCGCCAAAACCACAATCATGGAAGCGCAAAACCACAATAATGGAATTATGGTTTGACCGGGTCGCGTGACCAGAACCACGAGTCCGTAACAAGCGGACCAGCGTCATGTTCGTCTGACAATGAGGAAGAGAAGTTCGCCAGCGACTTTGCTGTTGTGGACAGGTAAGTGTTATAAGCTAAATTATTCTTTATCCCTGAAATTTTTTTTTGTTGTTGTTTGTTTTGTTACTTATTTGTACCCGTAGGTACACTTGGTTTGCAGTCTGGTGACAAGCCACCGGCTGCTGGTCGCTGCGTGCGCGAGTGCCCTAAACCTACATGTTTTTTGGTGTAATTGTATGCAAATGACTATAAATAAAATAAATTGTAGTCCAAATGACTTTTGACCGATCGGTAAATTACAACTGTGCGTTATCGCAACATGACGGCTCCTGTCTGGGTCCGTCATGTTGCGAACGGCCCCCCCGTCATGTTGTGAACGCCCCCCCCCCCGCTACTCTTCTGTAGCGGATTGCAGATATATTGCAGATATTTTAGTACAACTGTGCGTAGTAGACCGCGGTGCACCGTCACCACTTTCCGTCATGTAGCGATGGGCGATGTCCGTCCTCTGTAGCGAGGGGGGTGGGAGTTGTTATCTTCTACATTACAAATATTTTAGAATAATTTTTAGTGCACTGTAGGTTATTTTTTCTTGTAAAAAAAAAAGCCACACATTTTTTATGTGGCCTGCTTCTTTGTGTGTGGGGGCTTATTTGTTCATTCATTCATTCATGACTGAATAAACAACCCCCCCCCCACACACACACAGCCCTTCACCTTTCATTAGAACCCAAGATGAAGCTTCTATATTGAATCATTCAAAAGTTACAGACGTTTTTCCAAACTGTGCCATTTGGCACAATTTGGCACAGTTCAAAAACGCCTGGGAACAACCTAAGAAAAAAGCTGTGTAATATATTCATTTTTTGTGGTATTGTTACAAAATTTTGACCTCAGCTGGATAACACTTGGTTCTACATTTCTGTTGCATTTTCCAGCCAGTATCTGAAGCTGTGTGTTATTTGCAAGCATTTGTATCCAAAAAAACACCCAGGTGAAATTTATTTTCTTCAAGTTCAGTATGTTTAGATGACTGTTACTCAGTGGCAGGAGCACTTAGAGAGATAATGACTGTTTTGCCAAAAAATTCAAAGTGTTTTCTTTTAAATGAGACCAACCCCATGAAGATGCTGCAAAGGGTTGAAGAACAGCTTTTGATTTACTTTGGGCACGTTATTTTTTGGCATTTTTAGGGAAATTGACCAGAGTGCAAGGGGTTAATAAGTCCTTACAGACACAACATGTGCCTAAGGTCTGGAAAGATGCTGTGGTTGTCCCTGTTCCAAAATCCAGCTGTCCTAAAATGATAAATAATTTTAGACCAGTTGCCTTGACTTCAATTTTAATGAAAATTTTTGAAAAACAGCAACTCACCCTTGGCCGGGGGATCCTGGGTTCGATCCCAGCCCTCGACCAACAGTGATCTGTGTGGAGTCTGCATGTTCTCCCCGTGTCTGCGTGGGTTTACTCCGGGATTTCTCCGGTTTCCTCCCACATACCAAAAACATGCAAGTTAGGTTAATTGGCATCAAACTGGGGATTCTAAATTATCCTTAGGTATGACTGTGAGAGTGAATGGTTGTCTGTCTCTCTGTGTTAGCCCTGCGATGGACTGGCGATCTGTCCAGGGTGTACCCTGCCTCTCGCCCAAAGATACTGGGATAGGCTCCAGCCCCTCCGCGACCTGAAAAGGATTAAGCGGAAGAAGAAGATGGTCAGATTTGAGGTCCTAAAGCAGACTAAGCATGCATTGGATCCTTCACAGTTTGCCTATAGGCCTCACAGAGGAGTGAAGGATGCCACTGTCACTCTGCTTAACATGCTTTTTAAACATCTGGATTTAAATGGGACACACGCCAGGCTTTTATTTATGGACTTTTCTTCTGCTTTTAATACAATCCAACCTCATATTTTAGTTGAAAGGCTCCTGCAACAATTTGATTTGAGTAATAATCTGGTGGGTTGGATTCTGGATTTTTTAACCTACAGGACACAGAGAGTAAGGGTCAATGGTACATTGTCTGACCAAAAGTGTTCTTCTACTGGCTCTCCTCAGGGGTGTGTGTTGTCACCACTACTCTTCATCCTGTACACAAACATGTGTCAGAGCAGACATGACAACAGACACATTATAAAGTATTCTGATGACTCAGTTATTGTCAGTCTCCTTCAGGATGGTGAGAGTGGCCACGGCCCAGTAGTTGATGATTTTGTTCACTGGTGTGAGGATTCCTACCTGCAGCTGAATACGACAAAAACTAAAGATATGATTATTGACTTTAGGAGGAAAATTCCCAAGCATGAAGTCACTGTACTAAAAGGCCAGACCACTGAATGTGTGCAATCTTACAAATATCTTGGGATGATTATTGATAGTAATTTAAACTTTGAAGAGAACTGTGAAAGGGTGTGCAAAAAGTGTCAGCAACATTTGCGTTGTTTAAGGAAATTCTCACACTTCCAAATTGACCAAACCATAATGACAATGTTTTATCGGGCTTTTATTGAATCTGTTTTATCCTTTTCTTTAGTGTCATGGTCTGGTCAGATAAAAATGAAACAGAGGAAATCCTTAGACCAGGTAGTTAGATGGTCCAGTCGTTTGCTTGGTGAGTCACAGTTGAGCCTGACATCCCTGTACACCAGACAGGTACAAAGGATTGCTACCTCCATTTTAAATGATGACTCCCACCTTTTGCTCTGCCACTTTCAGCTTCTTCCCTCCAGATGGAGGTTTGTTGTCCCAAAATGTAAAACCCAGTGCTACAAAAACAGCTTTGTTCCTGCTGTTGTCAAAGACTTGAACAAGATGTAGCAATATATTGCACATAATTTAATTATCTATTTATTAATTTTTATTTTATATCTATTTATCTTTGTAGGTTTTTTATTTGGGTTTTAAATCTTTTATTGGGTTTTAGACTTTTATTGAGTTTTTAATCTCTTTGACTTATTTTTTAACTTTTTTAATATGACCCTTCTCTCTTCTCTTTTTGTTTTTTCTCATATCTCTTTGTCTTATATCATGATTGATGGAGCCTTGAGTACTTTTATCGTGTTTATAGTCAGCTTCATGTGTGCCTGTGTTTATTTTCATGTTGAATGTAATTGTGATTTGTAAATATGTGTCTAAAAGGATGTCACCTGATTGCAAAACAAATCTACCTACGGGCACAAATAAAGTAACCTGAACCTGAACCTGAACCTGAATTGAGGAGCACTTTGACAACAACAACCCACAAGGGTCAATTTCAGGTTCATCACTTTCTAATGTCTATATGTTGCGACTGGGTGAAGTCATCAAGAGGCACGGCATAAATTTCTATAGTTATGCTGATGACACCCAGCTGTACATGGCCATGTCTCCTGATGACCCTGGACTTATTCATTCTCTTTTAAACTGTATTTATGATATTAAACAGTGGATGGCAGAAAACTTTTTACATCTCAACCAGGACAAAACAGAAGTTTTAGTTATTGGGACAGAAGCTCAGAGAGAGAAACTGTCAGCACATTTACAGATACTGGCAACAAAGTCCTCCAAAACTGTGAAAACTTTTGGAGTGATCTTTGACCAGGGTCTTAGTTTTAAACAACATATTACAAATGTAACTAAGGCTGGTGTTTATCATCTAAAGAATATCTCTGGAGTGTGGCAGTTTCTCTCTCAAGCCGATGCAGAGACACTTTTACAAGCTTTTATTTCTTCTAGAATAGATTATTGCAATGCTCTTCTTTCTGGTCTTCCTGAAAAGACTATAGTTCCCCTACAACTACTCCAGAACTCAGCCGCCTGGGGTCTGACCAAGACCAGAAAGAGCACACATATCACCCTTTTTAAAGTCTCTGAACTGAACTTTCTCTTCTCGGCGCCACACCAGTAGGCTGCCTTTTGCAACAGCGGCTCGATTCCGAGTTTTTTTTTCCCTTCCTCTCTCTTTTGATCACTTTTTTTTCACCCCACTTATATCACGGACACACAGATCATCCCAAATGTCTCCTGAGCCGGTGGACGGAGCCACTGTTTATAGCAGGATACGATACAACAGGGAAGAGCTGCTAGCATTTAACCGCCACCCGGTCCCACTGGAAAAACTCGACATACCGAGAGAATTGAGGCGAAAGCGTCGCGGCTGCCGGGCTGGAGTAAGGCGGAGGACAAAAAATATAAGGTACAGACCCTCCCTTCCATCTGTTGTCATGGGAAATGTACGGTCGATACTGGGAAAGTTAGATGAGCTAGCGGCTATCTCCCGTTATGATAGCACTTACCGGGAGTGCTCTCTCCTTTTGTTTACTGAGACGTGGCTAACTGAACTAGCAGCAGATGCTAACATTGAGCTGGAGGGTTTTCACATGATACGAGCTGACCGAACACCAGAGAGTGGCAAAACTAGGGGCGGTGGAGTGATAATGTATGTTAACAACAACTGGTGCAGACCGGGACATATCACTGTTAAACAACGACACTGCAGCAAAGACATTGAGTTGCTAGCTGTTAGCATGAGGCCTACATATCTCCCGAGAGAACACTCACACGTGATCTGCATTGTTGTTTATGCAAATCCGACGGCGAACGCTGGGACAGCGCGTGACGTCATCCATTCAGTAACCAGCAGGCTGCAGACAGAACACCCAGATGCTCTTCTCCTCATCTCAGGCGATTTCAACCACGTTTCACTGTCTCCCATTCTGCCCACTTTCACCCAGTATGTCACATGCCACACTAGAGACAATAAAACACTGGATTTGTTCTACGCAAACACTAAGGAGGCGTACACCTCATCACAACTCCCCCCACTTGGGAGATCGGATCACAACTTGGTTCATCTCCGACCGGTGTACAAACCCCTAGTGCACAGACAACCTCCGGCCATGCACACTGTGGAGTTATGGTCTGAGGAGACAATGGACACTCTAAAGGACTGTTTTGAAGCCACTGCCTGGAAGCAGCTCTGCGATCCACATGGTGAGGACATCGATGGCCTCATTCACACCTTCACGGGCTACCTCAGCTTCTGTGTGGACAAATCCGTTCCCACCAAGACCATACGGCGTCACTCAAACAACAAACCCTGGATCAACCCTGAGATAAAAACACTTCTGAGAGAGAAGAAGAGGATCTTCAGGTCGGGGAACAGGGAGATGCTGAAGTCCGTACAGAGGGAGCTGAGGAGAAAGATCAGAGAAGGCAAGGACAGCTTCAGGAAGAAGATGGAGGACAAGCTGCAACAGAGCGACATCAGCGGGGTCTGGAGAAACCTCAAAACCATCTCGGGGCTCCAGAATACCTCCCCCCAGGCCACGGGGGGCAGGGAGTGGGCGAACAACCTGAATCTGTTTTTCAATAGATTTGACCAACCGCCCTCCCCCCTGTCTGCACAACAACCACTGCTGCCTCTAAGAAATCAAGTCCTGCTGCCCACTCCCCACTCCACCGACACCCCCCCCACTCCCAACACACAGCCCCCCATCCTGACCCTGACCAAGACCCAGGTGAGGACGGAGCTGAGGAAGATCAAGGCGAGGACGGCGTCGGGACCGGACGGCATCAGCGCAAAGCTCCTCAAGTCCTGTGCAGACCAGCTGTGTGGGATTGTGACGTATATCTTCAACATGAGCCTGAAACTGGGGAGGGTACCACAGCTGTGGAAAACATCTTGTGTGGTACCTGTACCAAAAACTTCCCACCCCAAAGACCTGAACAGCTACAGACCGGTGGCCTTGACGTCCCACTTGATGAAGACCCTGGAGAGACTGCTCCTTGCTCATCTCCGCCCCCTGGTGGAACCAGCGATGGATCCACTCCAGTTCGCCTACCAGCATGGCATTGGGGTGGAGGATGCGGTGATCTTCCTCCTTCACCGTTCTCTGTCCCACCTGGAGAAGCCCGGGAATATGGTGAGGATCATGTTCTTTGACTTCTCCAGTGCTTTCAACACCATCCAACCGATGATCCTGAAGGACAAGCTGCTGCGCGCAGGGGTGGACCAGCACCTGTCATCATGGATCCTGGACTACCTCACGAACCGGCCTCAGTTTGTGAGAACCCGGGACTGTGTTTCCGACACGATCATCAGTAGCACGGGGGCCCCCCAGGGAACGGTGCTGGCTCCCTTCCTGTTCACTCTTTATACTGCGGACTTCTCACACAACACAACACATTGCCATCTACAGAAGTTCTCTGATGACTCTGCGATCGTTGGTCTCATCTCCAACGGAGATGAAGCTGAGTACAGAGGGCTTATCCAGGACTTTGTGGACTGGTGCCATCGGAACTGCCTCCAGATCAACGCGAGGAAAACTAAGGAGCTGGTGGTGGACTGCCGCAGGCATGGGCAGCCCCTCATAGCACCAGTAAATATACAGGGAACAGACATCGAGATGGTGACATCCTATAAGTACCTGGGTATTCATCTGAACAATAAACTAGACTGGTCACACAATACTGACGCACTCTACAAGAAGGGACAGCGCAGGCTGTTCCTGCTGAGGAGACTCAGGTCTTTTGGTGTACAAGGGGCGCTGCTGAAGTCATTCTATGACACGGTGGTGGCATCAGCCATCACTTTTGGAGTGGTCTGCTGGGGCAGTGGCATTACTGCAGCCGATAGGAAGAGACTGAACAAACTGATTAAGAAAGCTAGCTCTGTCCTGGGGCAGCGCCTTGATCCGATGGAGGAGATAGGAGAGAGAAGGACGGTGGCTAAACTGTCATCTCTGCTGGAGTCCGAGTTCCACCCTATGCAGGACATACTGGATGCACTGAGGAGCTCATTTAGCAGCAGACTACATCATCCCAGGTGCACAACCGAGAGGTTTCGTAGGTCCTTCCTACCAACGGCTGTCAGACTGTACAACCTAAGCAGGGCTGCTCGCAGAGATAGCAAAAAGACGTAACAAACTAATAGTTTTTTTGAATGCAAAAGATGCAATAGACTTACACAATGGTCCTCTCCGGCATACAACTAGGAACATACCGGTCGCTATGGAGGGTGAGAATATGTATGGGCACATAATCATACCATGTAGGATAACTAAATAGACGGTTATGCTGTTTCATCCCACCTAGCAACAATGCTCTGCACTGTGTGTGTTTATATATTTACATATTTATTCCATCTAGCTACAATGCTCAGCACTGGGTGTGTTTATATTTATATATCTATATATTTATTCCATCTAGCTACAATGCTCCGCACTGTGTTTTTATATATCTACATATTATTCCATCTAGCTGCAATGCTCCGTACTGTGGGTGTTTATATATTTACATATTTATTCCATCTAGCTACAATGCTCTGCACTGTGTGTTCATATATTCATTCCATCCAGCTACAATGCTCTGCACTGTGTCTGTGTGTGTGTGTATATATATATTTTATAGTAGTATGTACATATGTATATTAGCTGCTCTTGCTTGCTTGTTTTTTTTCTTGCCTTCTGATTGTTGCTCTGAGTGTTGCTATCCCTGTGCTGTTGCAATCCTGGAATTTCCCAGTTGTGGGACTAATAAAGGCTTATCTTATCTTATCTTATCTTAACTGGCTTCTTGTCAGCTTCAGAATAAATTTTAAGGTTCTTTAATTGGTTTTTAAGGCTCTTAGTGGTCTTAGCCCTGATTTTTTTTTTTTTTTAATCAGAAATGCTTTTACATTATGAGCCTTTAAGAACCCTCAGGTCTTCAGGTCAAGGATTTTTAATCATTCCTAAAGTCAGAACTAAAACACACAGTGAGACAGCTTTCTGTCATTATGGTCCGCGTCTTTGGAAAAGCTTTCCCGAAGACCTGAGGGCAACAGAGAATGTTGATACTTTTAAAACCAAACTAATGGCCTACCTTTTTGACCTGACTTTTATTTAAATTATTTTCACATTTTTACTTATTTGTCCTTTTAGCTTTTCTTACACCTTTTATCCTGTTTTAACAATTTTTTATCCTGTTTTTATCTGTATTTATCCTGTAGTTATTGCTTGGTTTTGTCTTATTTTTGTCTGATATTTCCTCACTGATGCAGCTTCTTTGGTTCAATTTAATGTTTTATGTGGTGGTTTTTTACGTGGTTTTATATGGTAGGTCAATTAGTCGGTGTGTTGTGAGTGTATGTGTATGTAGGTGTGTATGGGTGGGTGAGACTGTGCTATGGCTTTTGGTGTTCAGGTTCAGGATCAGGTTCAGGTTACTTTATTTGTACCCATAGGTAGATTTGTTTTGCAGTCAGGTGACATCCTTTTAGACACATATTTAAAAACAATTACATTCAACATGAACACAAACATAGGCACACATGAAGCTGACTGTAAACACGATGAAAGTACTCAAGGCTCCACCAATCAGGACATAAGACAAAGAGATAAGAGAAAAAACAAAGCGATAAGAGAGAAGGATCATATTAAAAAGTTAAAAACTAAGTCAAAGAGATTAAAAACTCAATAAGTCTGATTGATTGCTAGAATATGTGAAGAGGCATCAGGACTATAACTGACTACGGGGGACGACGGTGGCACAGGTGTAGTGTGACTGACTACTGATCGGAAGGTCATGGATTCGATTCCCACTCTGTCTGCTGTCCGCTTGTCGAAGTGTCCTTGAGCAAGACACTGAACCCCCAGTTGCTCCTAGTGGCCTGGTTAGTGCCTGTGTGTATGGCAGCTCTGCCGCCATCAGTGTGTGAATGTGTGTGTGAATGGGTGGATTGCAGGATCTGTAAAGCGCTTTGGTCATCCTAGATGAGAAGAAAAGCGCTATGTAAGTGAACACCATTTACCATTTATAAGAACAGCAACAAGCAAGTCAGCTCTGACCCCACCCTGCCCGACACCACATTGAACAGCTTCTTCCCATCCATCGACACATTGAGCTGCAGGGAGACTGTACATCTACCCCAGCTGGAGGCGTAGCACCAGCCTCTCATCCTGCAGCTTCACCACGTGACTTCCACCCTGAGGAAGATGAATACCAGCAAAGCAGCAGGACCAGACAAGGAATCGGGCAAAGCACTCAAAGTATGTGCTGATCAACTGGCAGGAGTTTTTCTGGACATCTTCAACCAGTCCCTGCAGCTGGCTATGGCTCCTGTTTGCCTCAAGTCCTCCATCATTGTGCCCGTGCCTAAAAAATCTGCTGTCACCTGTCTCAATGATTACCTGCCCGCAGGGCTGGATTGGCTGTTGTGTTATCAGCTGGTTTGAAATAAGGAAAAATTCACCTTTTCTGTGGAGAAGAGCTAAGGCCCCCTTTTCTTACCTTTCACCTAAAGGCCACAGCTTTGAAGCCACATTCCATTGGTAAATTGACTTTCAAACCCCTTTCGTGCCAGGAACGGTTTGGACTTCTTCTCATAAAATTCAATGAAGTACATTTCCACAAGACAATTTGACATTTTAATAGCCATTTGAAGTTTCCCAGATCCACAGATTAGACTAATCAGGTTCCTCACTGAAACTCAAAAGTCCAACATTGCCCCCAAGTGGACGAGTTGAGTATTATGTCTCATCGTCAAATTAACCATAAATCAAACAGGAATTAATTTTTTCTTCTCCTCAAGACTCTCATTTTTCAGAAGATACTGCTCAGGACACAATGGAAGATTAGGAGTGCACTCCGACATACAGTTCTGGTTTGGAATGTTTTATTTCTCTTTGATTTGAATGTATTGTATGTTTGAACGTATGTTACATGAAACTTTATGGAAATGCATGTTATTGTAGTAATAATAAAAAATAGTCATGAATCACTGGAGTTTAGCTTATATATAATGTGAATTCCAGTTTAATCATTTTTTTCTCTACAATTCTGCTCATGCAAGCCATCTAACTTGCATCAGCCAATCACCAACTAGTCTAGTTTGTGTGACGCCTCCTTCATCCTATTGGTCAGTTTCAGACAAAGAAAGTCTTCCTGATTAGACAAGAGTCCATTCTTGTCTCCCACTCCAAAAGGTAATTGGTCCTTTTTACTGCCAGTCAACTTTTTTCTTCTGGAAAGTGCCCAACTTAAAAGTCAAGAACTCTCAAGTTTTTGGAGACAAGAAGATTTTTGTCTCAGGCTTAGTCCGGTCTGGCTTCACTTTTTCTCTGGGGAGAGACCGTCTTTTTTCCTTCCTTCTTTTGAGCTCAAAATCTTCTTTATTGCCTGGAGTGAAACGCCATCCTTCTCTCCTCAGACCTACTTTTAGTAATTTGTTAAACTTTCTCTAATTTTTCCTTAAATCACAGAGTCAAAGAGAACTGATTTTTGATTTTACTCACATTTAACTAGAAGCTTACCCTCACTCAATTACCACATCGGAAGAACTCAGATTTTGCGGCTTAAATATTTGGATTCTTTTCTTCGCATTTTGTGACTTTGATCAGACTTTGAATGATCTACAAACTCCAGGGACCCCGGGAGAAGTCTGCTGAAATCCTGCGTTTGTCCCATCTGGATGACATACAAATCAGCGGAGTGAGCCCAACCTCTCATCTTCCCTGAGTCGCAGCTTCAGACAGTTGAGTTTTGGGAGAAATTATCTGTGTGCAGATAATTTCCATGCCATCTGATGACCAGTCAGAATCCCGCTAATATCAACTCATCAAACCACAAGCACGACTCATTTTATATCTGCTGGGCTAAATACAATGTTCATCCCAATTGAAGTATGCCAAAATTTCTCATGTTGAAATTTAGGTCATAAACTCTGACCAGAGTAATAAAATTGAGGAAAAGTAATATCCATCTTTTCATTAAACTCCGTTCCTTTTTAGAGTAACCCAAAATTCTCCTTTTTCATATAAATCAGCTTTTATCATTTTCTTCATAAAATTGCGTCCAATTTTCCTCACCATTCTGTTACAGTTATTTGTTTTTCATTTTCCATCAGTTCCAATTAAAGCTATGGTTTTCCTTGGTTCCACAAATGCTTAATAATGCAGTAATGCCTAGACAGTTTAATGTGGCACTTTATACTTGTTGATCATTTCACCTTGCCTTGAAAGTCATTTGAATGTAATACTTTATCTAAGCTGAGTTTGATCATTAAACTGCTAAAGGTATATTGAAGTTTCTGCTTAATTTTTTTTTGTGTCTGTTCTCTCGAGTCACGCAGAAGAATTCACAAATGTTTGAAACTGATTCATAGTAGGAACAAAGATTAATTATTAATAAAAGTGTCCACTCTTTTGGACTGGTGCCCCACGAGCTTATGTGTGTTGGTAATGAAGTGAAACCTCATTCCCACACACACATATATAAATTAAATAATCTTTGTACCTAATAACAATAAATTGCTACTAGAATAGCCATCTGGCATACCAGGCATTTGCTGGATTTATTTGTGTATTTCTGTTGGTTTGGGTTGTCTACTGTGTTGTGCTGCTGTTAAACTGTAATTTCCCAGTTTGGGATCAATAAAGTCCATCCATCCGTCCGTCCGTCCCTCCATCCATCTGTCTATCCATCTATACAGGTAATCCCACTGAAACACGTGGTCTCATTTGCAAGAGACACCTGTTCCCTTAGCCCAGCTGTTAGCATTGCTCCTGCCTCTCCTCACTTCTCTCCAGCACCTGCGTCAGAGCCATACATTGATGTGGTCCACACATCCACAAAACACGATACCAACAGTCCAGCAAACCGACCTGAACAGACAGAACTAAAAAAAAATGAGGAGTCCGTAACATGAAAACTGGGCTGTGGCTTGGGGGCTGAAGCTTGTCCTTCATGAGTTACACCCAACTGCAGGCCTTAAACTGTACAGCCGTGGAGCTGTGGCCATGTTTTGGGAGTTGAATTGTGCATTGATGCAGTCCGTGTGTCCATGTATTATGACAGTGATACTCCAGCAAAATGAAGTTGTTTTGAGTGCACCATAAAGATTGGATGGAAACAATAGCTGGGTTTCAAAAATTCCACATTGTTTCATTCTACCCCGCTGTTTTCATGCCAAGGTAATTAAATGCAATTAACTGTCATCAAAAAAAAATGTCAATGTTAAGAGGGGTGTTTCATTACCGCAAGGTTAACACGTTAACTTTGACACCACTATGTCAGACATTATAGTTTTACATTCCTATTCTGTGTAGCTTTATCACAGGTTTCCTGGTGACATCAAGCAGTCTGTACTGAAGCTCCATCATTTTTTGAAACTCTTTTTGAAAAAAGTCAGACATTAATAACACTGGTCAACACCAAATTTATTGTCTAAGTTTTTTTTAGCTGATTTAGGACAATTTTGATGTGCTGAATTCAAAAATCACATTGGTTTTGCTCAATCAGGTCAACTTTTGAATTATGGCCACATGTTGTTTTATACGTTTTTGTTTACATCACGGGTGTCAAACTCATTCCATGGAGGGCCAAGACCCTGCAGGTTTTACCTCCACCCAGTGTCTTCAACAGGTGATTTCATTGAATTTCTTCCCACTGATTGCTGATGAATGAAAACACCTGCTGAAGACACTGGGTGGAGGTAAAACCTGCAGGGTCTTGGCCCTCCATGGAGAGAGTTTGACACCCCTGGGTACTGGTGTTTTCGTTTTACATGATGCAAAATTCTTTTTTATGTCTTGAAATTCTCTGAATTTTGAACAATGATGACATAACATTCAATTTACATGTACTTACCTTTATATAAAGGTAAGTACATGCACAGTACTAAGTAAGTACAGGTTTTTGTTTAGCACCTGATCGAGAGAAACGGATGTCATTTTCAGATTCAGCGGTGCAAAATTGTCTTAAATCAGTTGAAAAAAACACAGACAACTTACAAAAAAATTATTTTGTAACCCTGTGTAATCCTTCTTAACCAAACAGAACTCATGTTTACCAACTTGGTTAGAATGTGAGTATTTAGTCATTGATAATAAAAAAAAATAAATGATGTTCAGATGTAATTGGTAGCAGATGACTGTAGATTTAATTCTAGTGCTTGCAGATTTTAAGTTGCATGAGAAGTCAGTAAAGTTCAGATTCTGCAGTTTACTCCTGTTTACCAACAATAAAAATTCCCAGCATGCATCACTGTACAAATGATTAAACAAACTCTAAATCAGATTTATTCACTGTCAGCATCTAGATTGTGTTATAAATAGATTTTGGTTTCTTCATTTCAGTTTTTTTTCTTTAATATAAATATTTGTAACATTTTATCTGTTTCATTCTCACAATGAGTCTTTGTTTTCAGAGTGTTTACCTTCATGATGACTTCTTGTTTTCAGTCGTTTCTTCTTTGGTTTGGGTTCTTCTTCTTCTTTAGTTAGTCCCGAGTCTACATGCCAGCTTCCTTTCTCATCTCGGATCTCAGGTCCAGCAGAGTTGTGAGAGAGGAGCTGCTCACTGTTTGGTTCTGCTTCACTCTGTTGGTTTTCCTCAGGAATAAGAGGCACCATGAAGGTATCGGCCTCCAGCTTCACTACCAGCTGTTCTGCCTCCTGACTGATGCAGAGTTCCTCCTGTTCCTCTTTAACCTGTTGAGGTTCTAGTTCATTCTGTTCCTCTTTAACTAGTAGAGGTTCTGGTTCCTTCTCTTCTTTAACCTGTAGAGGTTCTGGTTCCTCCTGTTCCAAACCTGAGTTCTTTTGGTTCCAGAGTTGCTGGTCAGGAGAAAACTCGTTCTCACAAACATGTTGCTCTGGGAAGTCTAGAGGGAAAACAGATAGAAGAAATCATTCACTAATGGGACTAAAGGAAAGCTTGGTTCTAAGGAAATAAATGTCCACCTCTGTTGGTCCTTTTGAGCTGCTATGAACAGTCAACTTGAGCAGCAATAATACAGTCAGAAGGAATGACCTGATGGAGCCCTCACTAAATTTCTAACTGCTTCTTTACAGAGAACAGAGGGAGGAGGGATGAAGAAACACAAAAAAGACTAGGGCTGCCCTGACTAAGGATCTTCCTGTTACGCAGCATGTCTTGGATACACATAACTTGGATAATGTTGAGCACAAAGTTCATTATGGTAAAGCTAGGTTGATGCTCCACCTCCACTCTGCTCATCTGCTCAAGTGTGAGGCTCATGTCAGACATGAGGCTCGTGTGACACATGCACAAGATTGAACCTTCCATGGAAGAGATGGTGCTACTGACACAGCATACAAAGATGAAGAGGAAGAAGAAGACATGTGACAAGACAAGAATAGAGAAAGAAAAAGAAATGACCATTAGTAATAAAAGTCGTTAACACACAAGTTCCTTTTCTCTCCTTTGTGCAGTCTCTGTTGTTGTTGTTTGTGACGATGGGATGTTACCTGTGAAGATATTTTTGAAAATAAAATTTTGAAAATTGATGATTGACAGCCGCCTCGTCTCAGCTTCGTTACATTGTTAAAATGGCTAAAGTGGCTCTTGCTTTTCTTTTCTTTTATATAGTCAATAAATTGGCACATCAGCATATTTGCACTACCTTGAAGGCTAGGGTGGAATTACAAATGAGCATACGTCAAGGATTTGTCCTAGTTGACACAAAAACATGAAGCATATAGTTAGGTCCTGGGCTGCACGGTGGCGCAGTGGTTTAGCACTGTGGCAGCACAGTTTTACCCTCGGCCGGGGGATCGCGGGGATCATGAGATCGTGGGTTCGATCCCAGCCCCCGACCAACAGTGAGCTGTGTGGAGTTTGCATGTTCTCCCCGTGTTGCGTGGGTTTACTCCGGGATTTCTCCGGTTTCCTCCCGCATACCAAAAACATGTAGGTTTAGGGCGCTCGCGCACGCAGCGACCAGCAGCCGGTGGCTTGTCACCAGACTGCAAACCAAGTCTACCTACGGGTACAAATAAGTAACAAAAAAAAAAAAAAAAAAAAAAAAAAAAAAAAAGGTCCATATATATTTGGAAACTGACACAAGTTTTTTTTTAAAATTATTTATTTTAGCTGTTTACCAAAACATATTCAAGATACAATTATATAATTAATATGGGCTTAAAGTTCTGACTCTCGGCTTCAATTTGAAGGCGTTTACACCCAAACTGGAGTTACAATTTAGGAATTACAACCATTTTTATACAAAGTCTTCTCATTTCAGGGGCTCAAAAGGTGTAGCCCAGGGGTGTCCAATCATGTGCCATGGAGGGCCAAGACCCTGCAGGCTTTACCTCCAACCAGTGTCTTCAACTGCAGATTTCACTAAATTCTTCCCACTGATTGCTGATAAGTGAAAACACCTGCTGAAGAGACTGGGTAGAACAGAGAACCTGCAGGGTCTTGGCCCTCCATGGCACATGATTGGACACCCCTGGTGTAGCCTATACAGATGTGGACAAAAGTGTTGGTACCCCTCTGTTAATGAAAGAAAAACCCACAATGGTCACAGAAATAACTTGAATCTGACAAAAGTGGTAATAAATAAAAATTCTATGAAAAATAACCAATGAAAATCAGACAAAGCTTTTGAATTGTGGTTCAACAACAAACTCATGAAACAGGCCTGGACAAAAATGATGGTACCCTTAACTTAATATTTTCTTGCACAACCTTTTGAGGCAATCACTGCAATCAAACGATTTCTGTAACTGTCAATGAGACTTCTGCACCTCTCAGCAGGTATTTTGGCCCACTCCTTGTGAGCAAACTGCTCCAGTTGTCTCAGGTTTGAAGGGTGCCTTCTCCAGACGACATGTTGCAGCTCCTTCCACAGATGTTCAATAGGATTTAGATCAGGGCTCATAGAAGGCCACTTTAGAATAGTCCAATGTTTCGCTCTTAGCCATTCTTGAGTGTTTTTAGCTGTGTGTTTTGGGTCATTATCCTGTTGCAAGATCCATGACCTGCGACTGAAACCAAGCTGTCTGACACGGGGCAGCACATTTCTCTCTAGAATACCTTGATAGTCTTGAGATTTCATTGTACCCTGCACAGATTCAAGACACCCTGTACCAGATGCAGCAAAGAAGCCCCAGAACATAACAGACCCTCCTCCATGTTTCACAGTAGGGACAGTGTTTTTTTCTTGGTATGCTTCATTTTTGCGTCTATGAATATAGAACTGATGTGCCTTGCCAAAAAGTTCCAGTTTTGTCTCGTCTGTCCATAGGACATTCTCCCAGAAGCTTTGTGGCTTGTCAACATGCAGCTTGGCAAATTCCAGTCTGGCTTTTTTATGATTTGTTTTCAACAGTGGTGTCCTCCTTGGTTGTCTCCCATGAAGTCCACTTTGGACTCAAACAACGACGGATGGTGCGATCTGACACTGATGTACCTTGACCTTGGAGTTCACCATGAATGTGTTTAGAGGTTGTTCTGGGCTCTTTTGTTACCATTCGTATTATCCGTCTCCTCCTGCGGCCACGTCCATGGAGGTTGGCTATAGTCCTGTGGATCTTAAATTTCTGAATAATGTATGCAACTGTAGTCACAGGAACATCAAGCTGCTTGGAGATGGTCTTATAGCCTTTACCTTTAACATGCTTGTCTATAATTTTCTTTCTAATCCCCTGAGATAGCTCTCTCCTTTGCTTCCTCTTGTCCATGTTTAGTGTGGTACACACCATGTCACCAAACATCACAGTGACTACTTGTCGCCCTTTAAATAGGCCGACTGACTGATTACAAGTTTGTAGACACCTGTGATGTTAATTAGAGGACACATCTTGGTTGAACACGTCCCTATGGTCACATTATTTTCAATCTTTTCTAGGGGTACCATCATTTTTGTCCAGGCTTGTTTCTTGAGTTTGTTTTTTAAAATAATTCTGTTGAACCACAATTCAAAAGCATTGTCTGATTTTGATTGGTTAATTTTCATAGAATTTTTATTTATTACCACTTTTGTCAGATTCAAGTTATTTCTGTGACCATTGTGGGTTTTTCTTTCATTAACAGAGGGGTATCAACAATTTTGTCCACGTCTGTATATAGGCACTCACACATTAGAGTTTGACAAATATAAAAGGGACTGAACAGCACTAAGATTTGTTCGATTGTGTGAATATTAATTACAGAATTATTGAAAATGAATGGGACATCCAATATTCGTGACTGTTTCAGAACCCTTGTTTATTTTTTGTCAGATCACTTATTTGTCTGATGTTTTATGACTTATATTCATAGGTGTTGTATCTAGCACTTTGGAGAATGGGAGTTTCAGTCATCATTATAATTGTTTTAGTTCAGGGTTTCCTCTGGTAACATTTCCGGGTGGCGGCCCACCACACTTGAAATTATGTTGCCACTCTATGAGGAAATATAAATTTATGAAAAAAATATGAAGGAATGATGGCCTGCAAGAGCGCACACAAACAACGAACGTGACTGTCATCCGCGCCAAGGTCAGAAATGTCCCACCCGCAGGACCACTCCAGTCGCAGGCAGAGTGTCTCACTAGCATCACTGCCCAAGAGAAACATAAGCTTATTGAAGTACTTTAAATGCGGGAAAAAAGCAAAAGAGGTATGTAAGCAGTGAAGGCATTTATCATGGTTTTAACCCGCTGGTAACAGGAGCAATAATGGAAGATTCGCTTTGCTAAAAGGTGTGGTTAGGAGCTCGAGTTGATTCATTTTGTCTTCTTTTTAATTATTAGTTTTTTGTTTTTCTAATTTCAGACAACAATAAAAAGGAGATGTTTTTACCTTTACCTAAGTTAATATTAATTAACTAATTTATGTTCATTATTATGTACCTGGCAAATTAAGATGGAAGGAAACCAGGAAAACCAATAAAAGAAATCATTCACTAATGGGATTAAAGCAGTCAACTTGAGCAGCAATAATACAGTCAGAAGGAATGACCTGATGGAGCCCTTACGAAAACTCTAACTACTTCTCTACACAGAACACAGGAAGGAGAGATGAAGAAACAAAAGAAAGACTAGGACTGCCCTGACTAAATATTTTCCTGGTTAACCAGTATAATCAACCAAATAACTGGGTCAACCAAACAACTGGGTGCGAGGGGAGAGTCAAGCAGACATCTGGGAGCCAAGAAAGAGCTGATGAACTGAATCTGTTTTTTAATAGGTTCAACTCACGGTCTGTCACCCCAACAACACAGCCAGACCCCCACACACCCCTCCCCACCCACCATCCTGTGCAGCACCTCTCTCCATCTCCCCCCTCATCCCCCTCCTCCTCCTCAGGAGACACCGGGACCCTCCCTCAAATCAAGGTGATTACAGACCAGGTTAAGAAAAAGCTGGAGAGACTCCGTCAGCAGAAGGCGGCAGGCCCTGATGGCATCTCTGCCAGGATCCTGAGGACCTGCGCCAACCAGCTAGCTGTGGTACCAAAACACCTGTACAACCTGAGCCTGAGTCTGGAGAGAGCACTGGTGCTGTGGAAGATATCCTGCCTGGTTCCTGTCCCCAAGAAGTCATCTCCATCGGACCTAAATGACTATCGACCAGTTGCCCTCACATCTCATGTGATGAAGGTCCTGGAGAGACTGGTCTTAGCCCATCTGTGGCCGCAGGTGAAGACATGGCTGGACCCTCTGCAGTTTGCATATCAGACCCATTTAGGAATTGAAGATGCTGTCATCTACCTGCTGCAACGAGCCCATCTGCACCTGGATGGTGGAGGAGACACTGTGAGAATCACTTTTTTGATTTCTCCAGTGCCTTTAACACCATCCAGCCACTGCTGCTGGGTGAGAAGCTGCGAGTGATGGGGGTCGACAGCTCTGTGATCTCCTGGATTACTGACTACCTAACAGACAGGCCACAGTTTGTCTGGCTGGGCAGTGTGTTGTCTGGCGTGGTGATTAGTGATACGGGAGCTCCACAGGAGACTGTGCTCTCTCCTTTTCTCTTTACCTTATACACCACTGACTTTCAGTACAACACTGAGTCATGCCACCTGCAGAAATTCTCTGACGACTCAGCTGTTGTAAGAGGGGGAGAGGAGGGGGAGTACAGGGCACTGGTTGACATATTTGTGGAGTGAACAGAGCAGAATCACCTGAGTCTTAATGTCAGCAAGACCAGAGAGATGGTGATTGACTTCAGGAAGAAGAGGACGCCTTCTCAGCCATTGCAGATTAGGGGGGAGGATGTGGGGGTGATTGAGGACTACAAATATCTGGGTGTCAGGATCAGCAACGGGTTGGACTGGAGATCCAACACCGATGCTGCGCACAAGAAGGGGATGAGAAGACTACTTTCTGAGGAAGCTGAGATCCTTCAATGTGTGCAGCAGGATGCTGGAGCTTTTCTACCAGACCACTGTCGCTAGCGCCATCTTCTTTGCTGCTGTCTGTTGGGGTAGCAGTATCAGAGCCAGTGACACCAACAGACTTGACAAGATTATCAAGAGGGCTGGCTTTGTAGTTGGTCTCAGGCCGGAGACCTTTGAGACAGTGGTGGAGAGGAGAACACTAAATAAACTGTGATCTATCATAGACAATCCTGATCACCCCCTCCACCACACACTGGACAGACAGCGGAGCACTTTCTCCAGTAGACTACAACAGCTTCACTGTCAAACAGCCAGGTACAGAAAATCTTTCCTGCCGCATGCCATTTCACTGTACAATAACTCATTATGATGTTTATTCTGGTCATAACTATGCTGACATTGTGGTGACCCAGCACAATGCAGACTGATACTATTTCACACACAGCAGGGTTGGAGGAAACGGAACACAATTTGCATACAGAGGACAATACATAGACAGACAAAGAGCCAACCAATGTCATGCTAATCATGTGTATTGACTGTTATGCTAATGTGCCATGCATTCTCTCTTCCTGTATCACTGATAAAAGAGCTTGTGTGACATGCCTCGAAAACACAGTGCACACACAGCACAGACAACACAGTGCAGCACAGTAGCGCACAGCGCTACAAGTGCGTCTCATGATGATGGAGGAAATAAAACTCTGCAACCTTCCAGCTCGTCGCATCTCACATGAAACTTATTCCTCCACAACATATTGCACCTTATAGTCTAATTGGTACTTCATATTTAACTCTGCTCCTGACAGTCCTGCATTGTGCAGCGGGTATGATTCATGTGTTTATACGGGTCATCATATATTAGGCTATGATGTATCTAGGTTTTTGTAGTAGTGTTAGTTTTACTTTCCATGGGTAATCCCTTTATCTGTCATGTGTGTGTTTCTGTCGTTTGGTTGTCTACTGTCATGGTGCTGTTACACTGTAATATAGTTTGGGATCTCTCTCTCTCTCTCTCTCTCTATCTATCTATCTATCAGTAGTCACAATTTAACCCCTTGCACTCCGGTCAATTTCCCTAAAAACGCCAAAAAATAACGTGCCCAAAGTAAATCAAAAGCTGTTCTTCAACCCTTTGCAGCATCTTCATGGAGTTGGTCTCATTTAAAAGAAAACACTTTGAATTTTTTGGCAAAACAGTCATAATCTCTCTAAGTGCTCCGGCCACTAAGTAACAGTCATCTAAACATTCTGAACTTGAAGAAAATAAATTTCGCCTGGGTGTTTTTTTGGATACAAATGCTTGCAAATAACACACAGCTTCAGATTCGGGCTGGAAAATGCAACAGAAATGTAGAACCAAGTGTTATCCAGCTGAGGTCAAAATTTTGTAACAATACCACAAAAAATGAATATATTACACAGCTTTGTTCTCAGGTAGTTCCCAGGCGTTTTTGAACTGTGCCAAATTGTGCCAAATGGCACAGTTTGGAAAAACGTCTAACTTTTGAATGATTCAATATAGAAGCTTCATCTTGGGCTCTAATGAAAGGTGACACTCAGGGCTGTGTGTGTGTGTGTGTGGGGGGGTTGTTTATTCATTCATGAATGAATGAATGAACAAACAAGCCCCCACACACAAAGAAGCATGCCACGTAAAAAATGTGTGGCTTTTTTTTTACAAGAAAAAATAACCTACAGTTCACTAAAAATTATTCTAAAATATTTGTAATGTAGAAGATAACAACTCCCACCCCCCCCACCCCCCGCTACAGAGGACGGACATCGGCCATCGCTACATGACGGAATAGTCATGTGGCCATGTGGCGACCGCGGCGCAGTCACCGCGGCTTCCCCCCTCCTCGCTACAGAAGAGTAGCGGGGGGGGGGGGGGGTGTTCACGGTCCGGACGCGGTGCACGAACCGTGTACCGCGGCGCACGGACTTCGGACTTCGTGCGCTGCACAGTTGTAATTTACCAATCGGTCAAAAGTCATTTTTGATTACAATTTTCAGGGATAAAGAATAATTTAGCTTATAACACTTACCTGTTCACAGCAGCAGTGGAGCTGGCGAACTTCTCTTCCTCATTGTCAGACGAACGCGATGCTGGTCCGCTTGTTATGGACTCGTGGTTCTGGTCTCACGACCCGGTCAAAACATAATTCCATTATTGCGGTTTTGCACTTCCATGATTGCGGTTTTGGCGAATGATTTTTCAAAACAAATAACAGTAGTAATTCAAAAAGACTGGCGAACGCGTGTGTGTCACCCAGCCTTCGTCATCGGCCTCCGTCGGTCTATGATGACCATGGAAGAGAATCCTAAACGTCTATTCTGCTGGAATAATAAAAAAAAGCACCGCCTGTGGCTGAACAGGCCGATGCGCGAATGGCAGTCCCTGTCACACAGGTCGCACTTGTGGGTGGTCTCCGTGCTGCTGGGTCTATGGCAGTTCTTCCTGCAGGTCCTTTTTTCTTCTGCTGCAGCAGTCAGTCTCTCCACCCAGCCTTACACAAAACAGCTTTCGAACTTCTGTGCATCAACTGGCTCGCTGCATTCGCAGCGTTGGTAGGCGGGTCCTTCTTGCTAGGTTTTCAGTCATTGGTTCTTCAAGGTTTCAGAAACCCAATTCAAGGCTCTTATTAGTCGAATGAGAGGTCAATCATATCTGATCTGTTCGCGGCTGTGTCTGTAGTGGAAGAACGGAAATGCAGCTTTTTTTTTCAGTGCGATCTTGGACGCAGTGCCCTCGTGCTCCACACGAGGGCGCACGAGAGTGCCCTTGTGCGCTCTAGGACGCAGAGACGTGCCCGTCCGCGGTACACCGGAGTGCAAGAGGTTAAAGCAAATAGTCCAGTATTTATAGCACTTTTATGACAGATATATTAATTTAATCAACTGGAGTGGTGGCCTAGTTGGTAGAGCATCCGCCCCACAACCGGGAGGCTGAGGTTCAAATCCCGCCCTGTCATACCAAAAGACCATATAAAAAAATCGTACTTTCCGCCTTCTAGCTTGGTGCTCAGCATAATAGAACGGGAAAAGGAAAGTTACGCACAGCGCTACCAGAGGACTGACACCCCTGCCACTGTAGCTTTCACTACTTACAGTAGCTGTATGGCCTAGGGTCAGAGAAACGGACACAGGCGCCGCCCCTATATACCACATGGTGTCCCACATGCTGTGGAAGGGAATTAACTAACTAAGTTAAGATGGCCGAAATTCACAAAGTCATTGACTTTAATCCGTCAGCAGTAGGGGTGTGCGATATCGTATCGTTCACAATAACACCAGTATAAATTTTGATACCGGTGTAAAAATGAATATCACGATATTTGGGATCCGCTGTGTGATGATGTCACACTGCGTAGAAATGGCAAAATAAACATGGCGGGAAGCTGCTGCTGTGACATCAGACCATCTTCAGTTGAGTGGAAATATTTAAGTTTCACTTTCTGTTTCAGATGTTGTCATGTTTAAAAAGAACAAAAACAAAATGTACAGCAGTGTGGAATATCTGCCTGCATTTTTTCCACACATCCATTACTTTCATTTTGGCTGCTTCATCTTGATTTTATTCAACCACCCAAAGAGAGAGGAAAAAAACATCCGTTCAGAGAGCCAAAAGCCGAGGGACAGGTCCATGCAACGGGAGTAATGCAGGTAAAATGATTCAGCATAAAACCCGACCTCTGTGTGCAGTTAAGATGTAACGGTCTATACTCTTGTAAAATTTGATACAGAACTAAAAAATATTTTAATCTAAATCTGAGCTGCTGTTTATAAAATGGAGAAATAAAGAGTTTTTGTTTTGTTTTTCCTGAATATGTTGAAGGTAAATAATGCTGGCCTGTGAAACTGTCCTTTTTGCATAAATTTAAAAGAAAAAAAACTGTATTCTGCAATATCGTGAAAAGTACCGTTATTGTGAAAATTCACAGAAATATCGTGATATCATTTTTAGGCCATATTGCCCACCCCTAGTCAGCAGCCTTCAGACAAACTAAACGTGCCAACATTTGGATTTCAAAATAAAGGAGGTTTTTCCTGCTGTCTGGGTGGTGAGATTTCTAAAAAAAAAAACTATAAATATACTGTATAGAAATATTGTAACAGAAATAACTGAATCTTTGATCATTTAAGTTAATTTATTTCATTAAATAGAATTTTACTAATATTTTTTCTTTGAAATCAGAGTTAAATTATTGTGCTGTTCTGGCTCTGCAAAATTATGGTCTAAAATGTAAATTGTTATAATGAAAAAGTAAAAAAAAATACCAGTCTGTTTCAAATTTATTAAAAAAAAACAGTAATTTTATTTTAAAAAAATAGACAAAAATTAGCCATAAAATAATCTACAAATTTATAATAAAGTCTCAAATGTACAAGAAAAGTCAATTTTACAAGAGGAAATTAAAAATTTGAGGAAAATTGTTCCAAGTTTAGGTAAATTTACAGAGAAAAGTAGAAAACTATAAGAAAATTGTTATAAATTTTGGAGAAAAAACTCAAACCTTCAAGACTGAAGTCATTCCTTTTTTATGTAGAAGTAGATGCTCTTTGTACTCTTTTTAACTCAACTAGAAATTTTTGGTTGTCTACTGTTACGACCCACTTTCTGGGCCAAGGCCAGAATTGCCTACTTTAGCCTGGGATCATGAATCACAAAGTCCATTTCGACCCACAGTCAAGGTGGACAGGCCGAAGTCACTTTCACCCTCAGGCAAGGTAGACACACACCTCCAAATATCCCAGAGTCTCGAACCCATGACACCATGATCTGAAAACCTCTTACTCTGCCACTAAGCGGCACCCTGGAATTCTTTAGCTAAATGGCCCTAAACCGTTTCATTTTCAATGGTAGTGCTGAACCACTACGAATGTAATACATTTTCTGCCACTACCACCCTTGTGGCGCTGTTGCCACTTTGTTGACTGCAAGTCTCAAATTTTCCATTGGAAAACTTCTGCTGGGGGAGAGAAGATGGACCAACTACTGCACTTTCAACACTCCCTGTTCATTTAGAGGTAAGACATGTTTGAAACAAAAGATCCATCCATCCATCTTTTTCCGTTTAATCCTTTTTGGATCGGGGGGGGGGGGGGGCTGGAGTCTATCCCAGCATCTTTGGGCAAGAGGCAAAGTACACCCTGGACAGATTGCCAGTCCATCACAGGGCCAACACAGAGAGACAGACAACCATTCACTCTCACAGTCATACCTAAGGACAATTTAGAATCCCCAGTTTTGATGCCACTTAACCTAACTTGCATGTTTTTGGCATGTGGGAGGAAACCGGAGAAATCCTGGAGTAAACCCATGCAGAGATGGGGAGAACATGCAAACTCCACACAGATCATTGTTGGTCGAGGGCTGGGATCGAACCCAGGATCCCCCGGCCAAGGGTGAGTTGCTGTGCTGCCGCAGTGCTAACCACTCCGCCACCGTGCTGCCCCTGAAATAAAAGATGACATTTAAAACTAGAAAAGCACTCAGAGAGCGCAGACCTCCACCAAGTGCCACAGTTCCCCCCATACAGTGTTTGTGTGTACGTTTTCAGATTCCTTGACCATGAAAACATATGACTAGCAATTGGATTCACAATGATAGGATTAGTGGTTCAGTAGTTATTGATGAAAATGGCATTTTCCGCAATGGCGGTTTTCTTCTGGACGGTGATCCGGATCACCACCAAAATGTAATCATCTGTAGGATACCTCATTTCTGACAATCTGTGAAAATTTCATGAAAATCCGTCCATAACTTTTTGAGTTATCTTGCTAACAAACAAACAAACAAACAGACAGACAAACAAACAGACAGACAGACAAACCAATGCCGATGATCACATAACCTCCTTGGCGGAGGTAATAAATATATGCTCGTGAAGCAACACAGTCATTACTGTTAATTAATTTAGCTGTGTTGTGTAAGTTTCATTTTTTGTTTTATACAGACACTACGAGTTACGTTTTGAAATAGGGTGAATATGTATATGATTGTGATGGTGAAATGTTAAATAACTTTGTTGCTTCATTCTTCATACTGTTATGTTTATCTCTTACTAACGTTAGCAAAGCTCACTCACGTTGAGATCATACAGCGGCCATATTTCAGTAGCTGTGAAATGATATGCTAAAATATGAATGAGCATGGTGATGATATGTTAATAACTTGCCAGTAATGCCTATCTGGTTAAACACTAGAGCTAATGGGTTTATGTTGAGTTCAACTGTTACTGGTCCTGCGCGAAGGGCCAAACTAAGAATGATCCAACAGACTCCATGATGAATGCCAGAACAAGGATTCAGTGTAACCCGCCCGGTATGGGGTTGCCAGAGCCCCACCCTGGAGCCAGGCCTAGGGGAGGGGCTTGATGGCTAGTGTCTGGTGGCTGGGTTTCCACCCATGGGACCCAGCCGGGCTCAGCCCGAAGGAGTTACATGTGTCCGCCCTCCAGTGGGCTCACCACCTGCAGGCGGGACCATGGGGGTCTGGTGCTATGTTGATCAGGTGGCGGTCAAAGGCGGAGACCTTGGCGGTCTGATCCCAAGCTTCCTAAACTGGCTTTTGGGACGTGGAATGTCACCTCTCTGATGGGGAAGGAGCCTGAGTTGGTGCATGAGGTTGAGATACACCGGCTAGATAGAGTCGGCCTCACCTCAACACACAGCTCCAGTTCTGGAACCAGTCTCCTGGAGAGGGGTTGGAGCTTGGCCTACTCTAGAGTTGCCCCGGGTGAGAGGCGACGAGCAGGGGTGGGTATTCTTGTATCCCCCCACCCTGCTGCCTCTATATTGGAGTTTTCCCCGGTGGACAAAAGGGTTGTTTCCCTGCGCCTTTGGGTTGAGAAATGGGTCCTGACCATCATTTGTGCCCATGCACCAAATGACGGCTCAGAGTACCCACCCTTTCTGGAGTCTCTGACTGGGGTGCTGGAGAGTGCTCCTCTTGGAGACTCCATTGTCCTACCGGGGGACTTCAATGCGCACATGGGCAACAACAGTGAAATCTGGAGGGGGGTGATTGGGAGGAACGGCCTGCCTGATCTGAACCCAAGTGGTGTTCAGTTATTGGACTTCTGTGCTAACCACAGTTTGTCCATAACAAACACCATGTTCAAGCATAAGGGTGTCCATATGTGTACATGGCATCTGTGACTGTATGTCTTGAACACTTGGGTAAAGAGAGGTGCAGAGCTGTCAACTGATCACCACCTGGTGGTGAGTTGGATTTGATGGCAGGAAAGGATGCCATTCACACCTGGTAGACCCAAACGTATAGTGAGGGTATGCTGGGAACGTCTGTCTGAGGCCCCTGTCCGGGAGGTCTTCAACTCCCACCTCCTAAAGAACTTCAACCACATTCCAAGGGAGTCTGGAGACATGGAGTCTGAATGGGCCATGTTCTCCACCTCCACTGTTGAAGTGGCTGCCCATAGCTGCGGCCGCAAGGTCGTCGGGGCATCTCGTGGTGGCAGCCCCCGAACCAAGTGGTGGACACCAGTGGTGAGGGGGGCCATTAAGCTGAAGAAGGATTCCTATCAAGCTTGGTTGGCTTGTGGGACTCCCAAAGCAGCTGAGGTGTACCGGCAGGCCAAGCGGAGTGCAGCTCGGGTGGTTGCTGAAGCAAAAACCCAGGTGTGGGAGGAGTTAGGTGAGGCCATGGAACAAGACTTTTGGTCGTCCTCCAAGAGATTCTGGCAAACTGTCCGGTGGCTTAGGAGGGGGAAGCAGCTCCCTCTCCACACTGTGTATGGTGTGGATGGGGTGCTGCTGATTTCGACTGGGGATATCGTTGGGCGGTGGAAGGAATACTTCGAGGATCTCCTCAATCCCACTGGTATGCCTTCTACAGAGGAAGCAGGGCTTGTGGACGAGGGGGACGACTCACCTATCACAGGGGCTGAGGTCGCCAAGGTGGTTAAAAATCTCTTTGGTGGCTGGGCCCCGGGTGCGGATGAGATTCGCCCTGAGTACCTCAAGGCCCTGGATGTGGACACCTCTGCAACACTGCGTGGAGGTCCGGGGCAGTGCCTTTGGCATGGCAAACCGGGGTGGTGGTTCCTCTCTTCAAAAAAGGGGACTGGAGGATGTACTCCAACTTTAGAGGATCACACTCCTCTGCCTCCCTGGGAAGGTCTATGCCAAGGTACTAGAGAGGAGAGTCCGGCCATTGGTTGAACCTCGGATTCAGGAGGAGCAATGTGGTTTTCGTCCTGGCTGTGGCACATTGGACCAGCTCTTTACCCTCTCGAGAATCCTCGAGGGTTCGTGGGAGTTTGCCCAACCAGTTTACATGTGTTTTTTGGACTTGGAGAAGGCATTCAATCGCGTCCCTCATGGATTTTTGTGCGGGGTGCTTCGGGAATATGGGGTATTGGGATTGTTGTTACAAGCTATTCATTCTCTGTACAGCCATTGTGAGAGTTTGGTCCTGTATTGTACTGTGTACCTAATGAAATATATAATAAAGGGACCTCGAGACCAGAGCGTAGGTTCACTTCATTTACTTGTATGTAGAATCTCAACTCCCATGCGCATGCGCGCATGATACATTCAAACCATTCTGTATCACTACATCTCCCCCTTTTAAACCACTGTTTCCCAGCTGTTTACAAAAATCATGAATTATATCTTTTCAAACTCATAACACATAAGAACTTAACTGAGAGGCAGGGTGGACTACCTGATCCTCTCTGTTGTGGTATGGAGGTTTATTCTGCTCCGTGTATACACACAACACTATACTACAAATTCAGTCTTTTGATTGGCTTGACCGCTCTGCCCCCTCTGGTGCGTATCCCCGGATCTGGGGTGGTCGATGGTGAAGGCACAACTCTCAAATGAGAGCGGTTTCTTCTGAGATTGCCATTCGAAGTGTCAACGACGTAGGACCTCGGTGTCCCAGCTGATCCGGAAACTACTCCAGTGCGTGGTTCGTTCTTGATCCAGACTCTCTGGCCTGGCTGGAGCAGTTTCTTCTCCTGTGCTCTGTGCCGTGTGTTATATCCCTCAGCCTGTTTTCTTTTAAGCTCTTCGTCTTTCAACTCAAAAGCTCTCAAGTCCAGCCAAGCTGGTGTGAGGGTGCTTGGACACACTGGGAGAGGTGTCTGGATGTTGCAACCCATTAGGAGCTGCACGGGAGATGCCCCATGAGCGAGAGGGGTCGCTCTGTATGCCATCAGCGCTCTGTGAGGGTCCTCATTCTTCTGCAACAGGGCCTTCATGGTTCTAACAGCACGTTCTGCTTCTCCGTTGCTTTGGGGGTAACGGGGGCTACTGGTGAGATGCTGGAATTTGTAATCTGCAGCAAACTCTGCAAACTCTGCTGCTGCAAACTGTGGGCCGTTGTCAGTGATGAGTGTGTCAGGCACTCCATGACGGCTGAAGATGGCTTTCATTTTAAGAATCACAGCTGACGCTAGAGTGCTTGTGACGTTAGCAACCTCAATGAATCGGGAGTAGTAGTCAATGACCACCAAGTAATGACCTTTCTTCCATTCAAACAGGTCGGTGGCTAGCTTTTGCCATGGGCGTGATGGCAAGGGTGTGGTCAGGAGAGGTTCTGGTGCATTGTGACATTCCTTAGCACAAACTTCACACTGGCGTACCTTTTCTTTTATCTGATGTGTCAGACCTGGCCACCATACTGCTTCATGAGCCCTCGCCATACACTTCACCATTCCCTGGTGGCCCTGATGAAGCGTTTCCAAAATGTTTGGTTGCATGCTTGCTGGAATCACTATTCTTTTCCCTTTCATCAGGAGACCATCAGCCATCAACAAGTCATTTCGGTACTGCCAATAGGACTTCAGCTGCGGAGCTGAACTCTGTCTGTCCCAACCTGTGCGGATCAGAGAAGACAGCTGCGCACACACTGGATCCTCTTCCTGAGCTTGCCTAATCTGCATCAGTTTCTCTTGCGATGCAGGCAGTTGCTGAATTACTTCGTTGATATGAGCTCTCACGTCACTCTGGAGCACGAGATCCTCCTCTGTTGTTGCACCTTGAAGGGGAGCTCTTGAAAGAGCATCTGCTGCTATGAGATTTTTTCCCGGAACATGCACAATGGTGTATGTGAACCGCAGGAGTCTCAATCTGAATCGCAACACACGAGGGGGAATGTCATCAAGTGCTCTTGAGCTGAGGAGACTTATCAAGGGTTTGTGGTCTGTTCTGACCTCAAAGTGCAGGCCCAGGAGGTAAGTTTGGAACCGTTCACACGCCCATGTGATGGCCAGGGCCTCTTTTTCAATTTGGGCGTATCTACGCTCAGTTTCTGTCATACTGGGGAGGGTACCACAGCTGTGGAAAACATCTTGTGTGGTACCTGTACCAAAAACTTCCCACCCCAAAGACCTGAACAGCTTCAGACCGGTGGCCTTGACGTCCCACTTGATGAAGACCCTGGAGAGACTGCTCCTTGCTCATCTCCGCCCCCTGGTGGAACCAGCGATGGATCCACTCCAGTTCGCCTACCAGCATGGCATTGGGGTGGAGGATGCGGTGATCTTCCTCCTTCACCGTTCTCTGTCCCACCTGGAGAAGCCCGGGAATATGGTGAGGATCATGTTCTTTGACTTCTCCAGTGCTTTCAACACCATCCAACCGATGATCCTGAAGGACAAGCTGCTGCGCGCAGGGGTGGACCAGCACCTGTCATCATGGATCCTGGACTACCTCACGAACCGGCCTCAGTTTGTGAGAATCCGGGACTGTGTTTCCGACACGATCATAAGATAAGATAAGCCTTTATTAGTCCCACAACGGGGAAATTCCAGGATTGCAACAGCACAGGGATAGCAACACTCAGAGCAACAATCAGAAGGCAAGAAAAAACAAGCAAGCAAGAGCAGCTAATATACATATGTACATATTACTATAAAATATATATATACACACACACACACACAGACACACAGTGCAGAGCATTGTAGCTGGATGGAATAAATATATACACTGGATTTGTTCTACGCAAACACTAAGGAGGCGTACACCTCATCACAACTCCCCCCACTTGGGAGATCGGATCACAACTTGGTTCATCTCCGACCGGTGTACAAACCCCTAGTGCACAGACAACCTCCGGCCATGCACACTGTGGAGTTATGGTCTGAGGAGACAATGGACACTCTAAAGGACTGTTTTGAAGCCACTGCCTGGAAGCAGCTCTGCGATCCACATGGTGAGGACATCGATGGCCTCATTCACACCTTCACGGGCTACCTCAGCTTCTGTGTGGACAAATCCGTTCCCACCAAGACCATACGGCGTCACTCAAACAACAAACCCTGGATCAACCCTGAGATAAAAACACTTCTGAGAGAGAAGAAGAGGATCTTCAGGTCGGGGAACAGGGAGATGCTGAAGTCCGTACAGAGGGAGCTGAGGAGAAAGATCAGAGAAGGCAAGGACAGCTTCAGGAAGAAGATGGAGGACAAGCTGCAACAGAGCGACATCAGCGGGGTCTGGAGAAACCTCAAAACCATCTCGGGGCTCCAGAATACCTCCCCCCAGGCCACGGGGGGCAGGGAGTGGGCGAACAACCTGAATCTGTTTTTCAATAGATTTGACCAACCGCCCTCCCCCCTGTCTGCACAACAACCACTGCTGCCTCTAAGAAATCAAGTCCTGCTACCCACTCCCCACTCCACCGACACCCCCCCCACTCCCAACACACAGCCCCCCATCCTGACCCTGACCAAGACCCAGGTGAGGACGGAGCTGAGGAAGATCAAGGCGAGGAAGGCGTCGGGACCGGACGGCATCAGCGCAAAGCTCCTCAAGTCCTGTGCAGACCAGCTGTGTGGGATTGTGACGTATATCTTCAACATGAGCCTGAAACTGGGGAGGGTACCACAGCTGTGGAAAACATCTTGTGTGGTACCTGTACCAAAAACTTCCCACCCCAAAGACCTGAACAGCTTCAGACCGGTGGCCTTGACGTCCCACTTGATGAAGACCCTGGAGAGACTGCTCCTTGCTCATCTCCGCCCCCTGGTGGAACCAGCGATGGATCCACTCCAGTTCGCCTACCAGCATGGCATTGGGGTGGAGGATGCGGTGATCTTCCTCCTTCACCGTTCTCTGTCCCACCTGGAGAAGCCCGGGAATATGGTGAGGATCATGTTCTTTGACTTCTCCAGTGCTTTCAACACCATCCAACCGATGATCCTGAAGGACAAGCTGCTGCGCGCAGGGGTGGACCAGCACCTGTCATCATGGATCCTGGACTACCTCACGAACCGGCCTCAGTTTGTGAGAACCCGGGACTGTGTTTCCGACACGATCATCAGTAGCATGGGGGCCCCCCAGGGAACGGTGCTGGCTCCCTTCTTGTTCACTCTTTATACTGCGGACTTCTCACACAACACAACACATTGCCATCTACAGAAGTTCTCTGATGACTCTGCGATCGTTGGTCTCATCTCCAGCGGAGATGAAGCTGAGTACAGAGGGCTTATCCAGGACTTTGTGGACTGGTGCCATCGGAACTGCCTCCAGATCAACGCGAGGAAAACTAAGGAGCTGGTGGTGGACTGCCGCAGGCATGGGCAGCCCCTCACAGCACCAGTAAATATACAGGGAACAGACATCAAGATGGTGACATCCTACAAGTACCTGGGTATTCATCTGAACAATAAACTAGACTGGTCACACAATACTGACGCACTCTACAAGAAGGGACAGCGCAGGCTGTTCCTGCTGAGGAGACTCAGGTCTTTTGGTGTACAAGGGGCGCTGCTGAAGTCATTCTATGACACGGTGGTGGCATCAGCCATCACTTTTGGAGTGGTCTGCTGGGGCAGTGGCATTACTGCAGCCGATAGGAAGAGACTGAACAAACTGATTAAGAAAGCTAGCTCTGTCCTGGGGCAACGCCTTGATCCGATGGAGGAGATAGGAGAGAGAAGGACGGTGGCTAAACTGTCATCTCTGCTGGAGTCCGAGTTCCACCCTATGCAGGACATACTGGATGCACTGAGGAGCTCATTTAGCAGCAGACTACATCATCCCAGGTGCACAACCGAGAGGTTTCGTAGGTCCTTCCTACCAACGGCTGTCAGACTGTACAACCTAAGCAGGGCTGCTCGCAGAGATAGCAAAAAGACGTAACAAACTAATAGTTCATCAGTAGCACGGGGGCCCCCCAGGGAACGGTGCTGGCTCCCTTCCTGTTCACTCTTTATACTGCGGACTTCTCACACAACACAACACATTGCCATCTACAGAAGTTCTCTGATGACTCTGCGATCGTTGGTCTCATCTCCAGCGGAGATGAAGCTGAGTACAGAGGGCTTATCCAGGACTTTGTGGACTGGTGCCATCGGAACTGCCTCCAGATCAACGCGAGGAAAACTAAGGAGCTGGTGGTGGACTGCCGCAGGCATGGGCAGCCCCTCACAGCACCAGTAAATATACAGGGAACAGACATCGAGATGGTGACATCCTACAAGTACCTGGGTATTCATCTGAACAATAAACTAGACTGGTCACACAATACTGACGCACTCTACAAGAAGGGACAGCGCAGGCTGTTCCTGCTGAGGAGACTCAGGTCTTTTGGTGTACAAGGGGCGCTGCTGAAGTCATTCTATGACACGGTGGTGGCATCAGCTATCACTTTTGGAGTGGTCTGCTGGGGCAGTGGCATTACTGCAGCCGATAGGAAGAGACTGAACAAACTGATTAAGAAAGCTAGCTCTGTCCTGGGGCAACGCCTTGATCCGATGGAGGAGATAGGAGAGAGAAGGACGGTGGCTAAACTGTCATCTCTGCTGGAGTCCGAGTTCCACCCTATGCAGGACATACTGGATGCACTGAGGAGCTCATTTAGCAGCAGACTACATCATCCCAGGTGCACAACCGAGAGGTTTCGTAGGTCCTTCCTACCAACGGCTGTCAGACTGTACAACCTAAGCAGGGCTGCTCGCAGAGATAGCAAAAAGACGTAACAAACTAATAGTTTTTTTTGAATGCAAAAGATGCAATAGACTTACACAATGGTCCTCTCCGGCATACAACTAGGAACATACCGGTCGCTATGGAGGGTGAGAATATGTATGGGCACATAATCATACCATGTAGGATAACTAAATAGACGGTTATGCTGTTTCATCCCACCTAGCAACAATGCTCTGCACTGTGTGTGTTTATATATTTACATATTTATTCCATCTAGCTACAATGCTCTGCACTGGGTGTGTTTATATTTATATATCTATATATTTATTCCATCTAGCTACAATGCTCAGCACTGGGTGTGTTTATATTTATATATCTATATATTTATTCCATCTAGCTACAATGCTCCGCACTGTGTTTTTATATATCTACATATTATTCCATCTAGCTACATTGCTCCGCACTGTGTGTGTTTATATACTTGCATATTTATTCCACCTAGCTGCAATGCTCCGTACTGTGGGTGTTTATATATTTACATATTTATTCCATCTAGCTACAATGCTCTGCACTGTGTGTTCATATATTCATATATTTATTCCATCCAGCTACAATGCTCTGCACTGTGTGTCTGTGTGTGTGTGTGTGTATATATATATATTTTATAGTAATATGTACATATGTATATTAGCTGCTCTTGCTTGCTTGTTTTTTTTTTTTTTTTGTTTGTTTTTTTTTCTTGCCTTCTGATTGTTGCTCTGAGTGTTGCTATCCCTGTGCTGTTGCAATCCTGGAATTTCCCCGTTGTGGGACTAATAAAGGCTTATCTTATCTTATCTTATCTTACTGCGGGAAATAAAGGCCACTGGCCTGCACTCTCCTGAAGCTTGAAGTTGTGACAAAACACCCCCCAGTCCGTAGGAGGATGCATCTGCTGACACCCTAGTCGGCCTGTCAGTGCAGTATGGGGCAAGTACAGCCGATGAGCTGAGCTCTTCTTTCACCTTTGCGAAGGCTGTCTGTTGAGTTGGCCCCCATGTCCACGTGTTATCAGCTTTCAGGAGGTCCCTGATCGGTCCTGTGATCTCTGCAATGTTTGGGGAAAACTTTCCCAAGTAATTCGCCATCCCCATGAATCTTTTGACGTCTGCCACGTCCTTGGGTGGTGGCATGGCTGCAATGGCCCTGATCTTGTCGGGATCTGGCTGTATTCCCTCTCCGCTGACGATATGCCCAAGGAATTTCACCTCAGTCACTGCAAACTGGCACTTGTCGTTCAGGGTGAGGCCTCGCTGCTGTAGGCGTTGCAGCACTCGATGCAGCCTTTCATCATGTTCCTGTGGTGTGGCTCCAAACACCAAGATGTCATCTGCATGACAGACCGTTCCTTCCAGGCCATCCAGCATTTGTGTCAAGCGCTTCTGGAAATGCTCTGGTGCTGAGGATATTCTGAAAGGAAGTCGGTTGAAACAAAAATGGCCGAATGGCGTGATGAAGGTGGTGAGTGGGGACGATTCCCTATGCAAAGGGATTTGCCAGAAACCTGCAGTGGCATCTAGC
The DNA here is from genome assembly GCA_020510985.1 of Pholidichthys leucotaenia. NCBI lineage: Eukaryota > Metazoa > Chordata > Actinopteri > Cichliformes > Pholidichthyidae > Pholidichthys > Pholidichthys leucotaenia. The sequence continues at coordinate 125,326,174 of CM035841.1, forward strand.
TTTGAAAAAATTCTAGCTCCAGCTAGTTTAGCGAGCGTCTCATCGACTGCAGGGAGGATGTGTCTTTCTCTGCACACATTCTCATTTAGGTGGGTGAGGTCGACACATATACGGATTTTTCCGTTTGGCTTTGGTACTATGACCATTCTGGAGCACCACTCAGTTGCATCTTCGATGGGTGAAATAACTCCCATTGCCTCCATCTTATTCAGCTCCTCTTGAACTTTCCCTTTTAATGGCAGAGGCAAGCGGCGTGGCACCGCTAGGGCAAATGGAGTGGCATTCTCTTTCAATTTAATCCTATATTCACCCTCTAGCTTCCCTAAACCAGTAAACACGCTGGGATATTGCTTCACATAAGCATTCTTTGTTGCAATGGCATCTACTTGACTAAGCAAGCTGAGGTCTTGTATGGCTGGCAAGCCAAGTAGTGGAGTAGCTAACCCTGGGACAACATACACCTGCTGCTTCACAACAGAGCCCTTGTAGCTCATGTTGGCGGTGAAGCATCCCTGTACTGCGATAGGAACATTGTTTGGTCCACAGTTTTTTGCTTGGTGGTGAAAGTTTCCCGTGCAGCTTTTCAGAGTACATGTGTTTTGGGATGGCTGTCACTGCAGCGCCGGTGTCGAGCTTGAACACTACCTGCTGGCCATTTACTCCAATCGACTTTTTCCACACTGCACTAGGTGCAGTAGTCATTGTGCCCAAAAACAAAGTCTCCAAACTTTCACTCATGTCCTTCTGCTGAAGTTCCTCCACTCTCATTTTTGTTTTACACAAAGCAGCAAAATGCCCCTTTTTCTGACATTTCTTGCAGTCTGCATTGCGAGCAGGACATTCTTTAAATGAATTTCCATGTGCTTTTCCACACCTGCCACATTTGTCTTTTGCATTTGTCCGACCTGGTCTGTGATTTGTTTTTTTTCCTTGTTGACCCGATTTTTGTTTTTGTTTGAACCTAACTGCATCCATATTAGCTCCTTCAACACCATCCGTGCTAGTCTGTCTCAGTGTGGTTTGTTGCTTTTTAATTTCCTCGTTTTGGCGAATTTTTGTCATTGCTTTTGTTAGAGTTAGCTTTGAGTCGAGTTGTAACTTCTCTGAAAGCGTGTGGTCTTTAATACCTACAACTAAGCGATCTCTTATCATCTCCTCTTTGAGGATTCCATACTGACAATACTCAGCTAGCTTGTGGACGGCTGTGATGAACGCCTCGGCTGATTCACCAGGCTCCTGGCAGCATTTGTTAAACTTGGCCCTCTCGTATATCACGTTATGTTCACAGATGAAATGTTTTTCAAAAGCGTCTCTTACTTTCTCGTAGTCTTTCTTGTCCGCTTCAGCCAGTGCTAAAGTGTTAAGCACATCATCTGCCGAGTCTCCCATAGTGTATATTAGCGAGTTCATTTGATACTCTTGACTCTTCTGATCGAGTCCGGCAGCCATGCGGAATCTTTCAAAACGTCTGATCCAATTTGGCCAACTAGCGACATCCCTGAAGTCAAATGCCTCGGGCGGGCTTATCGAAAATAACGTATCCATTACCTTCCGACATCTTCGTCACGTTGTGGCTACCTTGGAATGATCGCTAGTTCAGCTGGAGAACTCCAAAACTTCTTTTCCTCGCGTACAGCCCAACTGGAAGGAAACTTTGCTTACATGCTTTTTAAAGCTTCTGTCGTCATATTAGAGACGGGTCGTCGACTTCTGACACCATGTATTGTACTGTGTACCTAATGAAATATATAATAAAGGGACCTCGAGACCAGAGCGTAGGTTCACTTCATTTACTTGTATGTAGAATCTCAACTCCCATGCGCATGCACGCATGATACATTCAAACCATTCTGTATCACTACAGGTCCATATTGCCAACACTCAGTCGGACTCAGTCCCAGTGAGAGTTGGACTCTGCCAGGGCTGCCCTTTGTCACGATCCTGTTCATCATTTTTATGGACAGGATTTCTAGGCGCAGCCAGGGAATGGATGGTGACCACAGGATCTCATCTCTGCTGTTTGCAGATGATGTTGTCCTGCTGGCTTCATCCAGCAATGACCTACAGGTCTCAATGGGATGGTTTGCCACTGAGTGTGATGCGGCTGGGATGAGAATCAGTACCTCCAAGTCCGAGTCCATGGTCCTCAGCCGGAAAAAGGTGGATTGTCCTCTCCAGTTTGGGGACAAGCTCTTGCCCCAAGTGGAGGAGTTTAAGTATCTTGGGGTCTTATTCACAAGTAAGGCGAGAATCGAGCGAGAGATTGACAGATGGATCGGAGCAGCATCTGCAGTGATGCGGACGTTGTACCGGTCTGTTGTGGTGAAGAGGGAGCTAAGCTCTAAGGCAAAGCTGTCGATTTACCGGTCAATCTACGTTCCTACCCTCACCTATGGTCATGAGCTTTGGGTAATGACCGAAAGAATGAGATTGTGGATACAAGCGGCTGAAATGAGCTTTCTTCATAGGATTGCTGGACCCCACCCTCAGAGATAGGATGAGGAGCACAGTCATCTGGGAGAGGCTCAGAGTAGAATCGCTGCTCCTCCACATTGAAAGGAGCCAATTGAGGTGGTATGGACATCTGATCAGGATGCCTCCTGGCGCCTCCCACTTGAGGTGTTTCAGGCACATCCCTCTGGGAGGAGACCCCGGGGCAGACCCAGGACTCGCTGGACAGACTATGTCTCCCAGTTGGTCTGGGAACACCTTGGTATCCTCTCTGAAAAGCTGGAGCAGGTGGCTGGGGAGAGGGAAGTCTGGGCTTCTCTGCTTGAATTGCTGCCTCTGTAACCCGGACCTCCAGAAAAGCGGTAGAAGATGGATGGATGAATCCACTGTTAAACAACTGTTACTGTCACGAGCCGAGCTGGCTTGGCTTTCCTAGCTTGGCCTCGATCTCTCTGTGGGCTTTGGTTTTACTGTTTATGTACATTTTGTGTAGTTGTACTTATTCCATATCCATAGCCACTCCCTGACCGGCAGCTGTTAGTCAGCCTTGGTGACCTACTTTCTCCCACGCTGCTGACAGTCTGTCGGTCCAGCCATGCCCCCTCGCTCTCCCTCTGGTTTCATCAGCTGTTCCCAACCCCGGTAATTATTTTTCCTGCGCCTCACCCAGGTGTGCCCAATTTGTGTGGCCAGCGGTGTTTGTATTTAAGCAGCTCTTCGCTAGACAAACACCACTGGACCATTGTACGGGTTGGACGGTTATTCTCCGCCGTCTGACCATCACATCCAGAAGGATCATTTTGTGTTTGTGCTCGCTGTCAGCCTTGGACGACTCGGACTGCTCCTGCACGGTGAGTAAGAGCTTTTCTGCGTTTCTGTTTGCAGTTGTGCTGCTACGCTTGCCTGTAGCGTTTTCCCCTTGCAGCATAACTGCTACGTCGGGCACTGCTGCCCAGCTCTTCTCCCGTGCCAGTTGAGTGTCCTTGAGAACTCCAAATTCACACGAGCATTTTTGTCTTGTCAGTTTTTGTGGCCATGGTGCACAGTGGTCTGTCTGCTGTATGCTATTAGTGTCAGCCTTTATATGCACATCTGTTTCCTTTCTGTAGATATCAAGTACATTATGTGTCCTATCAAGGTTCTTCAGAAGGAGGAGGCTTCGGGTATCAGCATGGCTGAAAGTAACAGGAAGGAATAGCCTGCAGTCATTGATAGACTCTGCCTTCAGCTTCCCAGATATCAAGTCTCTTTTGGACACTGAGGCCAGTGGAGTGGGTGGTGTTGCTGAAACATCCCCAGATGATCAGCTGGTTTGCTTTGACTCACATGCAAAGAGCACCTGGAAAGAGATGTGGGGAAGCAGAAAAGATGGCTATGTAGACTCTGTGATGAGGAAGACCTGCACTGAAGAAACCCACATGTACAGCATACAGCAGCACCTGCTGGAGAAGAAGCAGCAGTCAGCTTCTGCCACCACACCTGCAGGACACGCCTCAAGAAACGCTCAGAAGCACTTTGGTAAGTTTTTTATCCCAATGAATATTAACATTTATTAAAAATGTAAGTTTAATGTTTTTACTGGACATATGAATTTACATTACAGACATCCTATCTGACATGAAAAATGTTTTTATTCACCTTAAATCAGATTTACTAATTCTTGTTTTTTTTTTGTACATTCTAATTCTTTCTTCACCGCAGAGATGGATGAGGATCCACAGCTGGAAGCAGTAATGTTGAGCATCTCAGCTGCAAAGCTACAAGTGAAGAGCTGTAAGTCCACTTTTATTATTCTGACTAAATGACAGCATTGGTTATAGCTCTGTAGTCTGTGTCTAGTCTGTTTGTATCTGATGTCAGTACCTCTCTATTGTCTCTGTGTAACCAGTTGTCATGCCAGCAGCAGCAGCCACCGCCCAAGTGTCACCAGGAGTAAAGATGGGTTTTTAAATGAAAGACATTTTACTATTTCCTAGCGGGGCAGACCCTGGACCAGCCCCATGTGACCTTCACCTTCTCTGCTGGTGTATTTCTAAATGAGGAGATGCTATCAGAAGAAAGCCAGGGACCTCCAACACTTGGTGGTAAAACAATATGGTGTTTTGAACTAACAATTCTATATTATAATGTCATGTATTAACATGATCAACTGATGATGTGATGGCCTGCTTGTTTGTGATTATCCTCTCCAGCTGAGCACACACCTGCTTCTCATCAAGGCTGGGGCTATATAATCCACGTTGCCCTGGAAGGCAGTGCGGAGTCGTCTGTCTTTTTCTATGAAGACCTCGCACGCCCTCATCTCCAGAGATCGTAGCCTCAGCCTGACTGCTTCCCTGCAGACCACATACAACCTGCCTGCGCTTGGAAGGAAACTCTCCACCACGCAAGTAAGCCTCAGCCTTCTCTCACCATTTCGTTTCGTTTGATTAGCCCGCAGACATTTCCACCAGCTCTGTCGTTTCCTTGTAGCTCTTCGGCTCCCGCTAGCCACCCACCCGGGCACAGGTTTTCTCCTCGGCTAACTCCCGTCCCCACTCCCACCCGTTTTAGTGGAAAGCTAAGGGGGGCACGGGGTTTCATTATGCAGTACGAGATTGTGTTTCAGCGGGTACCAGGGGATTTTCCCACAGATCACAGACAGATAGGCTATGTCATTAATCTGTTAGAGGGGCGAGCTCTAGCTTGGGCCTACGCTATTATGGCTAGGGGGAATTATTCCACTATGACTTAGGCACAGTTTGTTAGCGAATTCAGGGAAGTGTTTGACCATTCTGACCGTAATGGTGTGCTTACCTCCCGGCTGCTTAGCCTTAGGCAGGGAACTCAATCTGCGGCAGATTACGCTGTCGACTTCCGGGTAGTTGCTACTGAGGTCGGGTGGGAAGATGCTTCACTGTGCAGTATTTTCATTAAGAGTCTCACCCCTAGCCTGCAGGACGAGTTGGCTTCCTTGGAGAAGCCGGGTAGGTTTTCTGAGTTAATCTCCTTGGTGATCAGCCTTGATAACAGGTTAAGGGAATGGGCAGCAGAATGTAGGTCCTCTGGCCATTTGGGTGCCCAATCTCATCATTCCCCACGGCCCTCTGTATTGGCCCTGCCTCCCTCTGATTCCCCGGGGGGCCCGGAACTCAGGCCAGCTAGGCAACCCAAGCTTTCTTTGGCGGAGAAACAGCGCTGCCGTGAGTTGGGGTTGTGTCTATACTGCGGGAGCGAGGAGCGCAAGGTAGTGTCATGTCCTGAGTGGCCAAAAGGGGGAGTCTGTGTGTCGCAGTGGGGGACTCACAGACATGCCTTCAACTAATCCCCTATCTAGTTTACGTCTCCCTATTCGCTTCATTCACAAACACACTGAAATAGGGACACATGCACTGATAGATTCGGGGGCTGAGCAGAACTTCATCTCTGAGAAACTGGCAACCCGGTTGGGTCTCCCCTGCCTACTGCTCAAGGTTCCTTTGAAACTTATCGCCCTGTCCAAAGCCCCCCTCGTTACTGTACCCCAGCAAACCCCCCCAGTGGCCGTCATTACATCTGGAAACCATCGGGAGGAACTGAAGTTCTTTGTGTTGTTGGTTTCCTCCTCCCCGGTTATTCTTGGGTATCCATGGTTACGGCTTCACAATCCCTCCATTGACTGGCACTCTGGGAGTATATTATCGTGGAGTTCGTTCTGTCTCGGCGCGTGTCTTCAATCAGCTGCTTGCTCGCCATCACTGCCTCTGACTGTGTCCACCATCCCTCCCCCTGATCTGTCCAAGGTGCCCCAGAGTATCACGGCCTTGGCGCAGTGCTCAATAAGACCCAGGCCCTTTCCCTTCCCCCTCACCACCCTTATGATTGTGCCATCAACCTCCGTGCCGGAGCCCCGCTACCGTCGAGTCGTCTCTACAGCCTGTCACCTCCGGAGTGGGAAGCCATGGAGGCTTATATTAAAGAATCATTGGCCTTCGGCATAATACGGCCGTCATCTTCAGCGGTGGGGGCGGGGGGTTTTTTGTGGGAAAGAAGGACGGTTCGCTAAGGCCGTGTATTGACTTCAGAGAGCTTAATAACATCACCATCAAGAATAAATACACCCTGTCTCTTGTTAATTCGGCATTTGATTTCCTTCAGGGGGCCTCCTACTTCACTAAGCTGGATCTGGGGAATGCTTACCATCTGGTTCGCATCCGGGAAGGCGATGAGTGGAAGATGGTGTTTCGGACCCCCAGCGGTCATTTTGAGTATTTGGTCATGCCGTTCGGGCTGACCAACGCCTTCGCTGTGTTCCAGCGGTTAATCAATCATGTGCTGAGGGATTTTCTGGGTGTGTTCGTCTTTGTCTACCTTGATGACATCCTTATTTTTTTGCAGTCCCTGGATGAACATGTGTGCATGTGAGGCGAGTGTTGCAGCGGCTCCTGGAAAATAAGTTAATTGTGAAAGCCGAGAAGTGCGAATTTCACGCATCCAAGACGACCTTCCTGGGGTTTATCCTCTCCCACAACGAGATCATCCCAGATCCCAGTAAGGTAAAAGCGGTGGTAGATTGGCCCACTCCCTCCTCTAGGAAACAATTACAGCAGTTCTTGGGGTTCACTAACTTCTACCGCCGCTACAATAAAAATTATAGTATCACTACTCTCCCTGTGACCCGTCTGACTTCCTCCAAGGTGCCCTTCAGGTGGTCTGAGGAGGCAGCTGCAGCCTTCGCTAACCTTAAGAGGCAGTTTTCGGACTCTCCCATCCTGGTCCAGGAGGACCCTGCTCTGCAGTGCCTGGTGGAAGTGGACGCCTCGGACTCGGGGGTCGGGGCCGTTCTGTCCCAGCGTTCCCCAGCAGATGGTGGTGCGCCCCTGTGCATTCTTCTCCCGACACTTGTCTCCGGCCGAACGTAATTATGACATCGGCGACAGAGAGCTCCTGGCGGTGAAGATGGCGCTGGAGGAGTGGCGTCATTGGTTAGAAGGGGCTTCCCAGCGGTTTGTGGTCTGGATGGACCACAAGAACCTGGAGTACCTTAGGACGGCCAAGTGCCTGAATGCCCGCCAGGCCTGCTGGTCCCTGTTCTTTGGCCATTTCGACTTCACCATCACGTATCGTCCCGGTCCAAGAATACCAAACCTGATGCCCTGTCCAGACAATTCTCCTCTGATGTCACGGAGAAGTGGGAGCACCCCATCCTTCCTCCATGTGTCGTGGGCGCCCTGTCGTGGGGCATCAAGGAGAAGGTCCTAAAGGCTCTGGAGGTTGAACCGGACCCGGGCGGGGAAGCTGTTTGTTTCATCTGCCGTCCGAGGGGAGGTCATTCGCTGGGATCATGCCTCCAGGTTCGCGTGGGAGGGGGCGCACGGTTGCCCTGTTGCAGAGGACATTTTGGTGGCCGTCTATTCACAGGAACGTTGGAGATTACATCCGTGCCTGCCCCCAGTGTGCCGTAGGCAAGACATCCTCCTCCTCTCCTGCCGGTCTGCTTCACCCCCTTCCGATCCCTGGCAGGCTGTGGTCTCATGTGGCGTTGGATTTTGTCACCGGTCTTCCTTCTTCTAACCAATATACTGTTATCCTCGCCATTGTGGACAGGTTCTCCAAAGCCGCCCACTTCGTCCCCCTGTGAGGACTGCCTAAGGCTAAGGAGACGGCTGATCTCCTGGTCCAACATGTGGTGAGGCTACACAGATTTCTGAAGGACATCGTTTCCGATCGTGGACCCCAATTCATCTAGCAGGTTTGGAGGTCCTTCTGTAGCACCCTTGGGGCTACTGTCAACCTGTCGTCTGGTTACCATCCCCAGAGTAACGGGCAGTGTGAAAGGACGAATCAGGAGCTGGAGGCTGCTCTGCGGTGTGTGACGGCCATCAATCCGGCATTCTGGAGCACGCACCTCCCATGGATCGAATACACCCACAACACCACTGTCTCTTCTGTGATCGGGATGGCCCCGTTCGAGGCTTCGTTGGGCTACAACCCTCCTCTATTTCCTGAAGAGGAAGGGGACATCGCCGTTCCATCTGTACGGGCCCATTTGAGACGCTGTCGATGCCTATGGAAGGGTACCCAGGCCGCGCTACGGCGCACGGCGGAAAGCAATTCTGCGGTGGCCAATCATCACAGAACTGAGGGTCCGGCTTACCAGGTGGGTCAGCAGGTATGGTTGTCGACAAAGAATATTAATCTGAAGGCAGAGCGCAAGAAGACGTCACAACGGTTTATTGGGCCATTCTCTATCACCTGCATCATCAACCCTGTCTCTGTGCGTCTAGCCCTCCCCCCCCCTTCACATTTGCCCGACCCTCCATGTGTCTCAGGTCAAACCCTTCTATTCCAGCCCTCTGTGTCCTCCTCCCAGGTCTCCATCCCTGCTGATGGTGATCAATGGCAACCCGGCGTGGAAGGTCATTTCCATCCTGGACGTCCGCCACCCAGGTCGCGACCTGCAATACCTGGTGGACTGGGGGGGCTACGGGCTGGAATGGAGGTCCTGGGTGCATTCCTCCTTCGTGCTGGATAAAGATCTCATTCGGAACTTCCATCGGACGCACCCAGGTATGTTGGATCGACTGCCAAGAGGCGTTTCGTAGGGGGGGAGTACTGTGATGGCCTGCTTGGTTGTGATTATCCTCTCCAGCAGCACACACACCTGCTTCTCATCAAGGCTGGGGCTATATAATCCACGCTGCCCTGGAAGGCAGTGCGGAGTCGTCTGTCTTTCTCTATGAAGACCTCGCACGCCCTCATCTCCAGAGATCGTAGCCTCAGCCTGACTGCTTCCCTGCAGACCACCTACAACCTGCCTGTGCTTGGAAGGAAACTCTCCACCACGCAAGTAAGCCTCAGCCTTCTCTCACCATTTCCACATCAGTTCCCTGTGCACAGGTGGAACCCCTTGGCGGCGGACCCTGTCCCACCTGGCAGCGGACTGAACCTCACACTCTCACGAACTACATCTCCACCATCAACTCACTGCAACGGTCTCTGTGGGCACTGTCCTCCTCGCCATAGCCGCTGTGCTAACCTGAGCATCGCAACATCTTTACAAACAGTAAGCTGCAGATTAACCGGCACATTCCCAGCTGTAAAGCCTCTAACCATCCTGCTTCTGTTTGTCCCTAGGGTTGCCAGGTTGAATGGCGTTCTGCTAATCCCCAGCTGCAGCAAGAACACACACTCACACATTCACACACTCCACTGTAACACAATAAAGATAATTGTATCTACTTTGGTCTCCGCGTCTGCTCACTGGGTCAACAAACCATGTCAGATGAACTCTTTTTGTTTTATTATTTTTTCAGAAGTCTCTGATGCTCTGCCGTTGGCCCAGTGACCCATAAAGACAGGTGGAAGGATCTTCGTGTTGGACCACACATGTTGGACACCACCAATGAAAAAGGTTGACAGCCTGCTACAGAAACACCATGGGAAGAAGGATTTCCTAAATCTTGGAGATCACAATTACAGTGGGGCAATAAGAATTGGATCCCCTACTGAATTTGTAAATTTACCCCCTTACAAAGAAATGAAGAGTCCATAATTTTTATGGTGGGTTTATTTTAACAGAGAGAGACAGATCAACAAAAAACAGTCCAGACAAAAATATTAAATAAGGGTTATAAATTAATTTGCATTTGATCAAGAGAAATAAGCATTTGATCCCCAAGCAAAAGGTGATTTTGTACTTGGTGGATCACAGAGGTCAGACGTTTCTTGTAGTTGGTCACCAGGTTTGCTCATATCTCAGGAGGGATTTTGGTCCACTGTTCTTTACAGATACTCTCCAAATCCGGAAGGTTTCCAGGCTGTCACTTGGCAACTCAAAGCTTCAGCTCCCTGCACAGATTTTCTATGGGATTAAGGTCCAGAGACTGGCCAGGCCACTCCAGGACCTTAAAATGCTTCTTCTTGAGCCACTCCTTTGTTGCCTTGGCTGTATGTTCTGGGTCATTGTCATACTGGAAGACCCATCATCGGTGTTCTGGCTGAGGCCAGGAGGTTCTCATCCAAGATTCTACTGTACATGGCCCTGTTCATCGGCCCCAGAATAATGTGGTGAAATCTCCCTGTACCCTTTGAAGAGACACAGCGCCAAAGCAGAATGTTTCCACCTCCATGTTTGACAGTAGGGATGGTGTTCCTGGGATCATAACACTGGTCAACACCAAATTTATTGTTTAAGGTTTTTTTAGCTGATTTAGGACAATTTTGATGTGCTGAATCCAAAAATCACATTGGTTTTGCTCAATCAGGTCAACTTTTTGAATTATGGCCACATGTTGTTTTATACGTTTTTGCTTACATGTACGGATATTCTCACTTTATATGACGCAAAATTCTTTTTTATGTCTGGAAATTCTCTGAATTTTGAACAATGATGACGTAACATTAAATTTACATGTACTTACCTTTATATAAAGGTAAGTACATGCACAGTACTAAGTAAGTGCAAGTTTTTACTTAGCACCTGATTGAGAGAAACAGATGTCATTTTCGGATTCAGCGGTGAAAAATTGTCTTAAATCAGTTGAAAAAACAGACAACTTACAAAACAAATATTTTTGTAACCCTGTGTAATCAGTGTTTCTCTGCCTCCAAACAGTGAGTCAAGTTGATTCCAGAGCTCAATTTTGAGTCTCATCTGACCACACCACATTCTCCCAAGCTTTGTCTGGATCATTCAGGTGTTCAATGACAAACTTCAGATGTGCCTTCTTGAGCAGGGGAGGGGGTTGTGGGGGATAAGGACCCGTACTTGTATAGCGCTTTTGTTATGGTGCGGCCTTCACTGACCGCTAATGAGACACTATAGGCGACCAGTGAGTTTGCATATTTATTAACACAGGACAAAAAGGTACAAAATAATGAGCCACGAGGGGCTAAACACAAATAAGGACTAGGGCAAGGATACACTGATGATTCACACGGATAAAGGAATAAACTTACAGAGTGTTGCGAGGAATAGAGGATGACTGGAGCCGGAACGTAGGGACTCCAGTTTAACGTTGGGGAGACCAGCGTTATCCATAAGCGAGGTCACAGCCCCGAGCAAACAGAGCTGCTCCCTTAAATAGGGCTTTGACAGATTAATCAGCTGATGAAAGGTCATCAGCTGATTGGAATCTCAACGTTCAGCGGAGCTCTGCTCCGACAGCCGGAAGCTCTGCCGAGACGCTGTCAGAATAAAAGCCCGGAGGCCTAATGGTGCGCCTGAGGAGAGAACGGAGAACAACCGGACAATCCGAGTGCCGACAAAGTCAGCACACGGACCATGACAGTTGCCCCCGTTCACGAAGCGGATTCCAGACGCGGTGAACATTGAGCCCCCCCACCACCACCACCACCACCTGGAAGGTCAGCATGACTGCCCCAGGGAGGGAGGAGGGGGAAAAAGGCCGAAGAGGGTCAGAACCAGGAGACAAAGGCAAACACAGAAAATAACCCATGGAGCAATTACAGAGCACAGGGAAAAAACACAAAACACTCCATAATGCACAGATGGCAGCCAGTCAGGACAATAAATACAAATAACAGAATATTAAGCCTACAGGCCACAAACAGAAATACCAGGTAAAAAACCCAAAATATACAGGCGCAGAAGAAATAAACGGCAACATAATCATCCTTCAAACAGAGGAAGGAAGAGGAGAGAGAAAAAAAAACACGCTAACTAGCGGCGAATACATACAGTACAATGAGAAACAAGAACTGGCAGAGACAACACCAGAGCACATCTCAGACTATCGAGGAAGGAAAAAAAAAAAAACACACGCAAAAGAGCGGCGATAAACAGTTCAATACAGTCCAAGACTTCATACAAAAACATCCCTACTCACTCAGAGGAGGGAGGGAGGGAGGGGAACAGGAATGACGACAGGCAGAGCGCAATGGAGAAAAAACCCCAACAAGTTCAGGTGGCCTGCCTGCGTCTAGCGTCCAGATCACAAATGAGGGGAAAAGGAAGAGTTTGGGCGTCCTACCCCAGTCCCAGGCCCGGAGAGACACAACCTCCGGCAGCCGAACCAGGTCGCCCAGTAGAAAGTTCAATTCGTCGGGTGGCCGACCCAGAACGCCAAACCGGCGAAAAAGTTTCCCAGGCGGCCGACCCGCATCATCAGGCCAACAGGACCACAGTGGGAAATTGGGAGACGGCCTCCTTATGGCGAGGAGAAGCGAGGGAGAGCCGAGCCGATTACGGGAAATCCCTGCGGCACCCGATGGAGGAAAAGAGGAAACGGGAACAGAATGAGGGGCCAGTCCAACTAAGATCAACGGAGGATCTGCAGCTCCACCTCCGAACTTCACCAGAACGGGCGCTGTCCTCCTGTCGGACCCCAGGTGAGCCCGAGCTGCACCCAAGATGGACCCCGATTGGATTGTGGCTGCACTCACGATGGACCCCGACTGGGTCGGAACAGCACCAAGGATGACCTCCAACCCTGAACCCGGAACCTCCAGAGCAGAGACCAGGACTGACTCATCACCGGCGACCCTGGGAGAAGGCTCAGGAGAGGGAACAGAACCGGAATCAGGATCACCGGTAGCGACAGAACCCGGCGAGACAAGCTCGGATGCAGCGGACGGCTGCACCCGGCTCGTCTCCTCGAGAGACAGGCAAAAATGCTCCAGAGCAGAAAGAAGGACGACAAAGTAGAGCACTTGCCTGATCTCGAGTTCTGTCGCCGTCCAGGACTTCGGCGATCTGGGCTCATGACGAAGAAGGACCTCCTCCGGCTCCCACTTGGCTATGGCGGTCTCCGCAGCCGGCATGATGGTCACCACAGCCTGAGGACCCTCCAACGCTGACGTCCACGCCGATGACCCGCACGGCGTGGTGGCAGGAGATCCTCAACCTGCTGGGTCGAACCACTCCTCCATGGAGACCCGGGGACGCTTCGTGGTCGGCGCAGGCTCCAACTTGCAGTCTGCCCTCCTCCTCTGCCCGTGTTGTGGCTGGGGGGCCGGAACCAGGCTCTCCAGGCCTGCAGGCTCCCTCCTCGTCCTGCGGCGTAGACCTGGCACCGCGGAACACTCAGGGGAAGGAGACACAAAGGTAGCAGGTTCAAAATTAGTTTCTGCAGCAGGTGGCGGGAGCTCAGGGGACTGTGAACCCCGAACTCCACCCCCAGGATTCAAACAAGGCAATTCACCCCGTGAAGGAAAAGAATGAAGAGACACTTGCCTGATTCACTGATAGGACCCGCTGCAGTGGACTTGGTTCCTCCCTTCCCCCGCTGGATGGTGACGGAGGGCCCCCCGGGTAGACGAGGAGGAGCCGCTCGCGATGGATCGATGACGGGCCTCGCTGAAGCAGGACTCGTGGCACTCACAGCAGCCAGGGAAGGCGTCGAGGAGGAGGGGGTGACAGTCGAGGCGATCCGGGCACGAGAAGCTGACGGGACAGCAGGGACAGATGACCCGGAGGGAGAGGCTGCAGGAATTCCCTCCTGACGTGACGCAGAAGAAGCAGCTGACTGGGAGGCAGAGTTCCTCCGACGACCTGGAACTGAATCCGGACGGGGTTCTTGCAGAGGCTTAACGGTGGCTGTGGGATGACATTTACCGGCAGACGGCGAGGTGAAGCCAGGGAAACGCTGCACCTGGGCTGGACGAGTGACAGGAGCTGACTCCCGAGGCGAGGAATGGAGATGCCCCACCATCGGCCTCCTGCCAGGATTTCCCTCCAGTCCACGGATCTCCCTCCTCGTCGGGGACACCGTTCTCAGGGAAGGAGGTGAGGGTTCCTTGGCTGCCCTCTCGAGTGCTCTCTCTATCCATCCACGTTGTGACACTATCCACACCACTCGCTCCTTTCCCTCCGGAAAGGAGGTGAGATGATATTTTAATAAAGCTCTCTGAGCGAGACCCAGGGGCTCGTATGCTGCGTAGGTGGGCATGAGGAGACGGGCTTCTGCCAGGTGGCCGTCTACCTCCTGAAGCCACTCGGGACAATACCCATGCTCGAGAGCGGACATACCAAGCGATATGAGCTCCCCAGAGAAGGGAAAAAGCTCAAGTCCAAAAGCAAACTCATGGCCACCGGCGTCTCTCTTGGCTGTGACCTACTGTTATGGTGCGGCCCTCACGGACCACTAATGAGACGCTATAGGCGACCAGTGAGTTTGCGTATTTATTAACACAGGACAAAAAGGTACAAAATAATGAGCCACGAGGGGCTAAACACAAATAAGGACTAAGGCAAGGATACACTGACAATTCACACGGATAAAGGAATAAACTTACAGAGTGTTGCGAGGAATAGAGGATGACTGGAGCCGGAGTGTAGGGACTCCAGTCTAACGTTGGGGAGACCAGCGTTATCCATAAGCGAGGTCACAGCCCCGAGCAAACAGAGCTGCTCCCTTAAATAGGGCTTTGACAGATTAATCAGCTGATGAAAGGTCATCAGCTGATTGGAATCTCGCCGTTCAGTGGAGCTCCGCTCCGACACCCAGAAGCCCCGCCGAGACACTGTCAGAATAAAAGCCCGGAGGCCTAACGGTGCGCCTGAAGAGAGAATGGAGAACAACCGGACAATCCGAGTGCCGACAAAGTCAGCACATGGACCATGACAGTTGCCCCCGTTCACGAAGTCGAACCACTCCTCCATGGAGACCCGGGGATGCTTCGTCATAGGCGCAGGCTCCAACTTGCAGTCCGCCCTCCTCCTCTGCCCGTGTCGTGGCTGCGGGGCCGGAACCAGGCTCTCCAGGCCCACAGGCTCCCTCCTCGTCCTGCAGCGTAGGTCTGGCGCCGAGGGCGAGAGGGCGAGGTGAAGCCAGGGAAACGCTGCACCTGTGCTGGATGGGCAACAGGAGCTGACTCCCGAGGCAAGGAATGGAGATGCCCCACCATCAGCCTCCTGCCGGGATTTCCCTCCAGTCCACAGATCTCCCTCCTCATCGGGGACACCGTTCTCAGGGAAGGAGGTGAGGGTTCCTTGGCTGCCCTCTCGAGCGCTCTCTCTATCCGTCCAGGTTGTGACACTATCCATACCACTCGCTCCTTTCCCTCCAAAAAGAGGTGAGATGATATTTTAATAAAGCTCTCTGAGCGAGACCCAGGGGCTCGTATGCTGCAAAGGTGGGCATGAGGAGACGGGCTTCTGCCAGGTGGCCGTCTACCTCCTGAAGCCACTCGGGACAATACCCACGCTCGAGAGCGGACATACCAAGTGATACGAGCTCCCCAGAGAAGGGAAAAAACTCAAGTCCAAAAGCAAACTCATGGTCACCGGCGTCTCTCTTGGCTGTGACCTACTGTTATGGTGCGGCCCTCACAGACCGCTAATGAGACGCTATAGGCGACCAGTGAGTTTGCGTAATTATTAACACAGGACAAAAAGGTACAAAATAATGAGCCACGAGGGGCTAAACACAAATAAGGACTAAGGCAAGGATACACTGACGATTCACACGGATAAAGGAATAAACTTACAGAGTGTTGCGAGGAATAGAGGATGACTGGCGCCGGAACGTAGGGACTCCAGTCTAACGTTGGGGAGACCAGCGTTATCCATAAGCGAGGTCACAGCCCCGAGCAAACAGAGCTGCTCCCTTAAATAGGGCTTTGACAGATTAATCAGCTGTTGGAATCTCGCTGTTCAGCGGAGCTCCGCTCCGACAGCTGGAAGCCCTGCCGACACGCTGTCAGAATAAAAGCCCAGAGGCCTAATGGTGCGCCTGAGGAGAGAACGGAGAACAACCGGACAATCCGAGTGCCGACAAAGTCAGCACACGGACCATGACAGCTTTATCCAGTCTAAAGAGCTTCACTCACACAAACCCTCTATTCTAAGGGCCTATAGGAGACAGGCACCTAGGGAAAATTTAGAAAGGACAATTAACCAAACATGCATGTCATTGGATTGTGGAAGGAACCGGAGCTCCCAGAGTAAACCTACGCAGCACAGGGAGAACATGCAAATTCCACACAGAAAAGGTCCTACCCCTGCCAGCCTGGAGATTCGAACCTGGAACATTCTAGCTGTTAGACAACAGTGCTAACCACTGCACCACCGTGCTACCCTAACCTTGTGAGCACTGCAGGATCTCAATCCATTATGGAGAAGTGTGTTACCAATGGTTTTCTTGGTGACTGTGGTCCCAGCTCCCTTGAGATCATTAACAAGCTCCTCCCGTGTAACCTGGGCTGATCCATCACCTTTCTCAGAATCATTCTCACCCCACGAGGTGAAATCTTGCATGGAGCTCCAGAACGAGGGCGACTGACTTTTATCTTATATTTCTTCCGCTTTCGAATTATCGCACTAACAGTGGTCTCTTCCTCACCAAGCTTCTTGCTGATGGTCTTGTAGCCCATTCCAGCCCTGTGGTGGTCTACAATCTTGTGTCTGACGTCCTTTGACAGCTCTTTGGTCCTGCCCATGGTGGTGAAGTTTGAATTGAAGAGACTGATTCTGTGACAGGAGTCTTTGAAACACATAACGGGTTGAGATTAGGAGGACTTTCCTAAAGGGACAGGACTGATTTATGTGCCTCATGGATACATAACCGGTCTGTGTGGGTCAGAATTCTTGCTGGTTGGTAGGGGATCAAATACTTATTTCCCTCGATCAAATGCAAATTAATTTACTGTATAACCCTTTGATGTTTTTGGTGAATTTTTTTTGTTGATCTTCTATCTCTCTCTGTTAAAATAAATCTACCATAAAAATTATGGACTGTTAATTTCTTTGTAAGGGGTAAACTTACAAATTCAGCAGGGGATCAAATAATTATTTCCCATACTGTATGCAAACATGGTCCGTCAGTCTGCTACAGGTCCAAACAGTTTGCTGCACCCCACATCCAAGATGCACATTTCCTGCTATGTCAAGCACATAGCAAAATTTGTGAACACCAGTTCTTCTGCTGTGGAATTTTTATCAGACACCTAATGTTCCTGTGGTCATCACCGGGCCTGGTACCTTTAATCCACCTCCACCTGCCAACACCTCTGTCACAAGACTTTGAAAAGTTGTGGAGGCCATTTTAGAGAGACAACAGCAGCAAAAGAAGCAGCCAGAGCATAAAATAAGGCAGACTGAGACGTGTCTTGGACTATGTGTCTGATTTCCATAATCATCTGATGTTGAAAAAAGTTTTATACAGTATGAGTACAAGCAGTAAATGATGTACTGTATAATATGTTAGTCCCTTTCCTCACCGTGTAGTGTGGCACCTGTCTTCATTTCTATGACCGTCACTCTGCTCACAGATACTGTAGCTAGTGGAAGCTACAGTAGAGGGATTTTGCAAATCTTACTATTTAAAAACTTTACTGTGACACCTTAATGAGTTTGCATGTTCTTGTGTCTTTATGATTTCTCGCAGGTTTCTCCAGCTTCTTCCCACAGTCCCAATACATGCACATTTAATTAGCATGAACAGAGAATTCTAGATTGTCTGTAGGTGTGGACAGTATGATGGACTAGCAGTCTGTCCAGGTGTACCCAGCCTCTCTCTGAGTGTAAGTGAGCTGCCTATTTTTTTAAAAGAAGAAGTCATCATATAGAATGGCCACAGGACACAGCCATTACATCCTCTCTATCTAATACAGTACAAGATAATATAAAATATCCAATAAATATGGCTGCTGCTTCCAGTTAATTCTGCAGGACTGTAGAGCCTGTAAAGTATATAACTAGTTACATTTACTCAAGTACATTCATTCAAGTAACTTTTCACAACATTGTACTTTCATGAGTAATTTTATTGCAAAATACTTTATACTCTTGCTTGAGTAATTTGTAAAAAAAAAAAAAAACAAACACTAACTCATCTGGTTGTACTCTTTGAGTAACTTTTGACTTCACTGATTTGAAATGAGTGTCAGTTCACATTTGAAATCAGTTACTTTATTGCTGCTGTTATGTATGATTTGTATAATATTACATGGAAGACGTTTCTAGTTTGTTTTGTTTATCTTTGTCTAACACATGAACAGAAAATTCACACAAATTGTATAATATGCAAACTTTCAAGAAAGGAGTTGCAAATTTTGAGTAAAAAGTTGTAAATATGCACGAAAAAGATCACAAATTTATCACAAAATGTTGCAAATGCATTTTAAAAGTTGTGAATTTAAGAAAAAACTAATTTGTAAAAAAAACTTAATTTCTGACAAAATTTCACAAATTCAAAAGAAAAAATGTTAATAGTTTTCAGGGAAAAAACTTAATGGGGAGAGTAAAGTTATTACTTTGTACTCAAGTAACTTTTTTCTTTATACTCCTAGTTATGTAATCTTTTGGTGTCTTATGCATTGGCCTTGATAGGCCTTGATATACATTATGTCCACAGTACTTTCGTGCCTTCCTTGTAATTTAAAAAAGCTACATTGGGCATATTAATCAGATTCCCCCTTTGGTAAAAGTTGGTGTTTTCCTTGTTTTGTTGTCCTTGTTTATAACTGCTTGTCATCAGCAATTTTGACTTTGTTGTCAAAGAAAATAACTTAATAATTAAAGGTTATTCAAAAACCTACCTTTCCCAATTTCAAGTAATTTCTGAACAATCACTTTTTTCCACATTCTGACTCTATAACAATTGGTTGTGTGATGAGTATGTTTCAATTTTATACTGACTTCTAAGTATTTAACTTACAGAAAAATATACACCATTGTTCCAAGTTAAGTCTTGCAATAAAGTGTTTATCAGCTAAAACTATCAAGGTGAGTTAATGTAAATATAGTTTTAAAAAGCTACAAAATTAACAAACTCAAAAACTGAACTAGAATAAAGCTTTTTCTTTAACAAATACCTTTCAGAACCCTGGACAGCTGCTCCACCACTTACCAGTGTTGTTCAGCACCTTGGACAGTGACCTGCTTTTTGATTGGCTGTCACTCTGTTACAGCTATTCACAATTGGCCCCCACGAGCAAAAAAGGAATTCCTCACTAGCTCTTGACTAGTAGCGGAGGTGTACTCTGACGGTGTCATGAACTGCACCACTGACTAATTCCCTATGGAGGGGTGTGTAACACTACTTTTAATTATTAATTTCAAAGCACTGCTTTTACATGAGTACAATTTCTGGCTACTGTACCCACCTCTGATCATATAATTTAAGTATGCATGAGTAAATTACTATTATGAATGTTTTTTTTCCCCTTCACTACTCTCTCATTGGGAAAAAAAAGAAACACTAGAATAAAAATGCAAAAAATACACATATTTTTGTCATTTATGTAAACCATGACAAGAAAATCCTGCAGGACAAAACATGACACTTGATATTTTCTAACCTGTTTGTATACCACCATAGACAGAGAGAGAACCTGAATTAGACAGGGCTCAGAGAAGAAAAGATGAGACAGAAGAGAGGAGCCAAGGAGAGGAAAGTGTTCAGGCAGAGGGTCCAGGAGAGGTGAGAGAAGAGGAAGGAGAGAAGGATGACATTACTAAAAAATCCAAACACAGGACGTCTGGGTGGGACCCCAACTGGCCCACTATTCCAACATTCAAGCCTCGGTTGTACAATACTTCAAATGGTAAGTTTCATATGCAAAGCTACTGTGCAAAATTTAAAATAATAAATAAATAGCATAAAATTAACATATTCCAGTTACAATAGTGTCATGTGTCCCCCCCCCCAAAAAAAAAAAATATGTTGCCACCACACCAAGGTCTTTAAGCCAGAGGAAACACTATAGTTTATATATGTAGTTTATAGTTTATCGTCAGACTCATGCAGTACTATAACAGGACATGTTTACAAATATTTGAGACCCATTCTAGTGCATCCTTTTATATTTTAGGAATATTATAAGTACAAAACATCAATATTATACATATACACAGCAGAATGACCTGTTTGGCTGCAACTGTTGCATAAGTGTTGCCCATTTCTCAGTAAATATTTAAATAAAAATTGTTTATTTTGTTATTTTGTTATTTAAGCGCTACTGTCACGAATTGCCCCTTTGGAGCAGAGAGAAAAACCCAGGCGCTGAACTACAGTTTGTGGTATTTATTACAAGAAACACAAAATCCATAAAGTGCACAAAAATAAACTTACAAAGAGTAGTTGGTGGAAAGTGTAGGAAAACACGTCAGTACAGGGACAGAGTCCTGAAGGGAGTTGTGAGATGTAGGGTGATGATGAAACTCTTGACAAACGGTGAATGAAAAGGCCCCTCTTAAATAAGGCAGGAATACAATCATAACAAATGATACCAGGTGTGAATCACATGAGCGGGCAGGAGGTGACAGTGATTATAAACTGGGGTCATCTGCGAGTAATGAGAGGGGAGGAAATGGGACTGATAGCTTGACAGGAGCACCGCCCACTACCAGAGCAAAACCCGGAAGTGCCCCTGACAGCTGCAGCCCCGGAGAGAGAGAGAGAGAGAGAGAGAGAAAACACAGGAGTACAAATATAAAGCAAGAACTGAAATGCCAACAAATAAAGACTGAGGGATAAAAACCAACAAATACCAAATAAACAAGTAGCAGGACTACAGTGAACATACACAGGGGAATGAGTAGAATAAGAAACAATACAAGATATAAGAAAACCAACCAAGGATAAAATGACAGGAACCTAAGAACTCAAAATACAACAAATATACAAATATAGAAAAAGGCCATGAGACTGAGCACGGCAGAACGCTATAACCTGGTACAGAGTATCTTTACCCTGTGTTTAATGCTTCTTTCTGTACATGGTCCCTGACAAATAAACTAATAAACTAAACTAAACTAAGCACTGTGGTGACTGACTGGTCGTGATGCCACATATTATCCAATCAGCATGGCTGTGATGCCGTGTATTATCCAGTCAGCACGGAGTCAATCCAAAACCCCGCACACACTGAAGGGAATGAAGAGACAGCGCGGTAGCTAAACTTTTGATAAAAATTGTATATTTTGACTGCGTGACTCTACACTTGGGGATGCACACCCTTGTAACCTCAGCAAAGCACTAACAAAATCTGAGGCCAGTCTGACGAACGGAGGACAGATGGTTGTGGATTTTGCTAAAAGGATGGAAATGGCTGTGGTGAACACATACTTCAAGAAGAGGGGAACATAGGGTGAATTACTAGAGAAAGCAGATGACAGGGTGTCAAGAGAGGAAGTGTGGTACTGTATGAGAAAGTCAGGAATGGCAGAGGAGTATGTGAGGGTGGTGCAGGACATGCACCACCCTCAAGACAGTGGTGAGGTGTGCTGTAGGAATGACAGATGGGTTCAAGGTAGGGGTGGGGTTACATCAGGGATCAGCTCTGAGCCCCTTTTGTGCATAAGTATCCTTTGTACATGAGGCCGCAGGACACCACCGATCTACAGTATGCAAATCACGGTCATTAGTGGTGCATACTGAAATCCAGAATGGAACGGAACAGCTGTGCAAGGAACATGAACAGATGTGCATTATTGTGATTGTGAATTTTCACAGTGGAGGCGAACACAGTTGAAAGGCGAGACTTCTCCTTCTGTAAAAACTCTTTGGGATGACAATGTGTTAATTGTTAACTTTTGGGAGGGAGGTGGGGGAGGGGGCTCTTAAACCTATTATTTATGTGCGCACCTGTTCGGAAATTTTGACACTCACCTACGAATATTTACCAGAGAATCTGCTGACAAACACATGAAGACCTATAGTCAGCAGTACTCGATATCATATGATGATGATGATAAGACTTAAAAACCTCTTACCATTCTGGTACTCCCCTCGTGGGACGTTTTACATTGGCAAGAATGGTAAGGGGTTTTAAAAATCAGCAAATACGGGAGGCTAACAGCTTAGCCTTATGGTTGGTGTTTCCATGGAAACCGGAAGTAAACTAACCTCTTATCTGCTCCATTTCAGATTTTAAATCTACATCAGCCAATTCTCGGTGTCGGTCCACCTCTGCTCTGTCCAGCGAACCGGACTCTGACGGAGATTCTGGATTCTGCTGTCGTCCAACAAGCTAACCGAAAGTAGCCTATAGCTAGCTAAGAGTCACATCCTGTAGAAGTTTCATAGTAAAAGTCAAAAGCATAAAATATTTTTCTTTCGTCAAAGGATCAATCTGTAAACGAGAAATTATGTAATAGTAACTAGCATCACCTAGCGGCTGTTTTCCTCTGTTTGTTGATTTCTTCAGTCTTTTGATTGTTTAGATGCAACATAAACCTTAAAATTCAAGGTTCAAGATTCACGATTCAAAGGCTTTATTATGATGTGCACAGTTAAGAAATGCTACATTTCCTGAGCAATGAAATTCTTACTTTGCTCTCTGAACGAATGCCAAGGTAATATGTACACAATGATACTTATGAATGAATGAATGGATCTTTATTTCGGATAGATTAAAAGTACAGATTAAAAAGAAACAGAATACTATAACAAAGGGGTAAAGAAAATCCAACAAGGTCAGATTAGACAATAACTCCTCTGATTATACAGTTCAACATAAGTTATCCGAAATGGGTGACGGCTGAAGCCGCAGCTTATATTGCCCACCCATATTCCATCCAAGAATTCAAAAGAAAAACAAAACAATACTTATAAGATAATAATACAATAACTCAATCCTAATACTAATCCAAATACTAATGGATGTGTGTTAACACACAGTTAACACACAGTTAGGCAATTAGGACTCCTAAGCACGCCTTGATACTAAATACTAATACTAATGAGTACGAATAAAGCACATTAGGCAATCTGGACAGCTAAAGCAGTTGATGCAGTCAATCAAGAGAAATGAAATTGAAAATTCACTGGATGATTATAGTGGTAGTGGTATATTGATTATCAGAGATGATGTGAACCTGAGATGGCATAAATCTATGCACAGTGTGCAAATGAGCATTGAGCAGCGAGCAGCATATAATTATAAATGACAAATTACTAATTAGCACCTGGTGTTAATTTCTCTGTAACGGTAGTACCAGTAGACTGTGCATGATAAATAGCAGCAGAGATGATAATTAGCAGCAGAGATGATATGTACATCAGACGGGTGAGACTATATCTACTGTATATCAGATAATATATCAGATAATAATATATCAGATATTCTATATCTACTGACAAATTTCCCCTTGAGGGACAATAAAGTTTATCTTATCTTATCTTATTATACAGGTGAGCAATGTGCAGATTTAGCAGTCGGTGTGTGAGCTCCTATATGCAAAGCTGTGCTGTGGAGTTTGGGAGTTGTTATCTGGTCAAGAGTCTGATGGCAGTGGGAAAGAAGGAGTTTTTCAGTCTGGTTGCCCTGCATTTCACATTTCTGTACCTTCGGCCTGAGGGTAGAAGTGTGAACAATTTGTGCTGGGGGTGGGTGGGGTCCTGGAGGATGGCATCAGCTCTCCTTTGGACTCTGCGGTGGTAGGTGCTCTGCAGAGAGGGGAATGGAGTCCTGATGATCTTCTCCGCTGTCTTCACCACTCTCTGCAGGTGTTTGCGGTCCAGGGCAGTGGTGCTACCGTACCACGCAGTGATGCAGTTGGTCAGGAATAACCATGAAGTATGACAAGAAATTAATGAAACATTTAAGCTGAAAAATAAAAAGATTTTTCCATCAATGTCACAGCCTCATACATATGACTGGCGCCTAGCGGCTGCCCCGGCCTTGGATGCACTCTGCAGAGCGTGCCCAAATGCCAAGTCACGTTTCGTTACCTTGTATTCATACATGTGTAATGACAATAAAGTTGAATCTCATCTCATCTCATCTCATATGATGTAATGAAAAACAAGTCCACACAACGTAATTAAAACTTCATTAATCCCCACACACAAGAAAATTTTCACAACTCCAAAGAAATACAGAAATGTGTAAACATTGTAATTCAATTCAATTCAATTCAACTTTATTTATATAGCGCCATTTCACAACAACAGTCATCTCATAGCACTATCAACTGTAGGGGGAACCCCCACAGTTGCAGAAAGACCACAGCAATCAGGCGATCCCCCTGTGAGCAAGCACTTGGCGACGGTGGAGAGGAAAAACTCCCTTTTAACAGGAAGAAACCTCCAGCAGAACCAGGCTCAGGGAGGGGCAGTCATCTGCTGCGACTGGCTGGGGGGTGAGGGGACAGAGAAGATGAAAAGAACAGACATGTAGAGAGCAAACAGAACGATGGGGACTCAATCTATGGGAGAGAACAAACAGATGTTAATGACCAGCAAAAAAAAAAAAAAATATTTCATTGAGAGTGAAGAAAGGAGTGAGGCCCAGTGCATTACTGGAGGTCCCCTGGCTGACTAAACCTATTAGCAGCATAACTAATAGATATAATAGTTATAATAGATATATATATAATATAATATAATATAATAAGAATTGTAACTGTAAAGGAAGGACTAATAAAAAAACACAGACCATCAGTAAAGTTTTTTATTCAACTGGTGCTAGAAGAATACAATGACAACATGAATAAAGATTAAACAATAAGAACAAAGAGAACAAATATGAATGTGTGACTTATCAATACAAAAAAGGTATGAAACACTATCATGTTTGTTGTCATTTTTGATATAGTCATATAAGTTCAGCACAGAACAGATGAATTTCAGATTCAACTTACAGCACTCTAGCATTATGGCTGTGATATTTGCCAATACCACAGGTAAGGTTAAAAAGAGGAACAATAGAAAGTGAACCTGTGTTTCACTACAAAACATGCCCTTTGATACAGGCATGAATACATACAGGTATTGATAAATGATTGATAGTGATATCATTTATTTAATGTTGCCATAGCTGTGAGCAGCAGGGGCCATTTATAATATTTTTAAAAACAACATTAATGCAACATGAAACCCACAAAAGACACAATAGCGGAAATAAGTATTGAACATGTCAGTATTTCTGCCAGTACATATATTTCTAATGAGGCTACTCACATGAAATTTTCACCAGACTTTTGTACTAACTCAAGTGATGCACACATAGAAAGAAATCAAAACATTTAAATCCATGAATACACGCAGTGGCAACCCCGCCCCCCACCATCCCAAAAAATTAACTGAAACAAAAGCCAACAACAGGCACACCACAACAAAAAATGTCCATGTCCCAACAGCGTGCCATGTGCCCCCGAGCATCAACCACAGCCCAACAACAACGTTCTACAATGCCCACAAACCAACCCACCACCCGCTGAAGCATGGCATCCCCTTCCCCCCCGAAGGGCGGCCCCCAGGCCACCAAGGCCACGGGGCGCAGGGCCATGAGTCTCCATACAGCGACCCAACAGATCCCACAGGCCCTCCATGGGACCCAGGTCTGGAGAAAGCACAGGCCACGCCACCCGAGGCACCCCAGCCCCCAGCAGCCACCCCCCAATGACGAGGCCCCAACGGAGATGAAAGCAGGCCCGCGCTGCCCACGCAGGGGCACAATGACTGGACCAACGACACCACTCAGGTAGCATTGGCCCGCCACTGCACCACCCACAAGGTGCAGGGCAGCCCCGCACCCACTAGACACACCCGCCCAGACTGCAACACCACCACCACCAAAGGCCCGCCTTGCGACAACAGCGGGCGACGCACAGCCCCCCCCCCCCCCGACGTCCCCAACACTGCCGGCAACCACCATTCCCTCTCATCGTGAATCAGCCTCCACAAGAGAACAGTACTGAAGCCCACCGGCCCATGCAAGACGATGACGCCCATACCTGGCGGCATGGCCAGGCACCCCCAGCAGGCAGACCACGATGATGCAAACTGTCTGTGGCTTATATATTCATACCTGCATATGTGTAAGCGCAAAGGGACGTTTGAGATTACATATGTGGCTGACCTCACGCCTTAGAAGAGGACAAGGGGCCTGGACCGCCTGAGGAGAACACCTGGACATGGAGACGCGGCGGCAGAGGCCTGAAAGGACTTCCTGACCCCCTGAGGCCAGGTGGGAGACTGAAGGACACGGAGAGGGGTTAGAGGCAAGAGGGGGATGTAACAAGGATGTGTGATTAAGCCTTTGTTGTCACTGGTATAAATAGAGAGGTCCTGACTGCGTTCAGCCTCTTATGTTTTCTGAGAGATTTGATGGGGATGTGACTTCAAGGAATAAAACCTGAATTATGAAACTATTCAGCTTCTTCCTTTCACGCTCCCCACATTGGTGACCAGTACGTGAGAATAATGGGCGAAAGGGAGACCCTCGAGGCAGACTCATCGGAGACGGCCCGAGCGAGCGCCGTCGCCATCAAACTACCGGAGTTCTGGCAGAATGACCCGAACTCGTGGTTCCTCCATGCCGAGGCGCAGTTCGCGCTCGCAGGAATAATGGCGGACAACACTAAGTTCTACCACGTCATCGCCAAGCTCGACCCCCGCACTACGGGATGCGTGCGGAGCGTGGTACAGCAGCCGCCCGCCGACGACAAATACGGCGAGTTGAAGGCTGCCCTCATCGAGTGTTTCGCGCCCTCAGCCGAAGAGAGGGCCAAGAGGCTCATTGCTATGTACGGCCAAGGAGGGCGCAGACCGATTGCCCTGATGGAGGACATGCTTCACTTGAGAGAGTCAGACAACGACAACTTCCTCTTCAAACAAATCTTCCTCAGCAACCTCCCGACGCACACGAGAGGGACTCTGTCCAACATGCGTGGTGAGACTCAGCGGGATTTCCGTGCGATGGCCCGGGAGGCGCAGCGGCTCCTCAACTCCTGCGGCGAGCAGGCGACCACAGCTGCAGCGGCAGATCTCAGAGCGGCGACCCCGGGTAACAAGGAGCCGGAGACGACCGGGCTGTACCCACCCACCATGGCAGCGGCGCGGCCACGACGCAGCGGAGGAGATGGCCTCTGTTTTTATCACCGGCGTTTCGCAGAGAAGGCACGCAGGTGTGTGCCGCCGTGCAGTTACAAGAGCTTGGGAAACTTCAAAGCCGAGAACCGGTAGCAGCTTTGGCTCTCGGCGAGGCAAATAAGCTGCTTTACATCAAGGACGAGAGCTCCGGGCGGCACTTCCTCATAGACACCGGGGCTCAGGTGAGCTTCATCTCCCCGACCTACGCTGACCGGGTGGCTGGCCCCCGCGGCGACGGGGCAACTGCGGCGAATGGCTCGAGCATCAACACCTACGAAGAAAGGACTTTGTCTCTGTCTTTACACGGCCGCGCTTCTGAATGGACCTTCATCATAGCGGCAGTGAGCTTCAACATGTTAGGTGCTGATTTTCTGTGCTCACATAGTTTGTTAGTTGATCTTGCCAACAGACTTGCTTAGTAAATGGACTGTCTTTTGATTCTATCCCCTGTGCAGCTCGAGTGTCACCGCCACCAGTGCAGACCAACGTCGCCACAGCAGGGGGTAAGTTTAACACACTCCTCACCCGGTTCCCAGCGCTCACCATTCCTACTTTTTCGGCAACAGTTGCGAAACACGGGGTGGAGCATTTTATCACTACAGTGAGCCCCCCCGTCTTCGCTAAAGCTCGGCGTTTAGATGCGGCTAAACTCTCCATTGCGCGCGAAGAGTTCGCCAGCCTGGAAAAGCTGGGCATTATTCGCCGTTCGAACAGCCCATGGGCTTCGCCGCTACATATGGTCCCTAAAGCTGACGGCTCCTGGAGACCTTGCGGCGACTACCGCAGACTAAATAACACCACGGCGCACGACCGCTACCCAATTCCGCACATTCAAGATTTCTCGGTGCATCTGGCGGGGGCGCGCATTTTTTCTAAAATAGACCTGGTCCGCGGTTACCATCAGGTGCCAGTCCGGCCCGAAGATATCCCTAAAACGGCAGAAATAACCCCTTTCGGACTTTTTGAATTTTTGCGCATGCCTTTTGGCCTTAAAGGCGCCGCACAAACATTCCAGTGCATGATGGATGCTGTGCTGCGAGACCTACACTTTGTGTTTGTCTACCTCAACGACATTTTAGTCGCCAGTTCTTCAGAGGAGGAACACGAAAAACACCTCATTACCGTTTTTCGGAGGTTGGGGGACCATGGGTTAATAATTAATCCGGCCAAGTGCCAGTTTGGCATGGCGCAGATCGATTTTTTGGGGCACCGCGTCTCCCCAGAAGGGGGCGATCCCGTTATTGGACAAGGTGCACGCAGTGGCAGATTTTCCCCGCCCACAAACGGTCAAATCATTACAGGAGTTTTTGGGGATGGTAAATTTTTATAACCGTTTTCTACCCCGCGCAGCGCAGCTCATGCAACCATTATACGCCGCGCTCAAAAAACAAAAACCCTCCAATCCGGTCGAGTGGTTCCCTGAGCGGGAGCACGCATTCGCAGAGGTAAAAAAAGCCCTGGCTGACGCCACGCTGCTCAATCATCCAGACCCTTCGGCCCGCATAGCCCTTACTACCGACGCATCAGATGTCGCCATAGGGGTGGTCGTGGAACAGCACGTCGCCGGGGTCTGGCAACCACTGGCGTTTTTTAGCAAATCCTTAAATGATACCGAGCGCAAATACAGCACTTTTGACAGAGAGCTGTTAGCGCTCCAATTAGCCACCCGCCATTTCCAGTTCTGGCTGGAAGGTCAGCGTTTCACTGCGTTTGTCGACCATAAACCACTCACTTTTGCGATGTCTAAAGTTTCAGAGCCTTGGTCAGGTCGGCATCAGAGGCAACTGGCCACGATTTCAGAGTTTACCACTGATATTCAACACGTAGCGGGTAAACTCAACGTAGTGGCAGACTGCCTCTCCCGCGCGTTCACAGCACCGGTGCGTGCGGGTGCGGAGCATGCTCCCGCGGCCGCAGGACAAAATGACAGCGCGGGAGCGCGCGCGGCCCCAGTTCACGTGGGGATCGATTACGCAGCTATGGCGGCAGAGCAGGGTACAGATGCGGACATGCGCGCGCTCCAGTCTGGATCAACAGGGTTAAGGCTGGAGAGCAGGTGTTTGCAAACCGGTATGCCCCCCTTAATCTGCGACGTATCGACGGGGTGACCACGCCCGGTAGTCCCGGCCGCGTGGCGCCGCGGCATTTTTGACTCGGTTCACTCTCTCGCGCACCCGGGAGTGCGCGCGTCTGTGAAAATGGTGGCAGAGAAGTTTGTTTGGCCGAGCCTGCGCAAGCACGTGAAAGAGTGGGCAAAGACCTGCATGGCCTGCCAGCGGGCCAAAATCCGTAAACACACAAAAGCTCCGTTAGAACCGTTCCAAATCCCGGCCAGGAGGTTCAACCACGTGCATGTCGACCTCGTGGGCTCCCTACCGTCGTCGCAGGGGTTCACACATCTTTTGACAATGGTGGACCGAACCACACGTTGGCTGGAAGTGGTCCCTCTAACTTCAACCACGGCTGCAGAGGTGGCTCGGGTTTTTTTAATGGCCTGAGTAGCGTGTTTTGGGGTTCCGTCGGACATTACTTCAGACAGAGGCCCTCAGTTTGTCTCCGAGCTTTGGTCGGCGATGGCCAGCAGCTTGGGGACAACAATCCATCGCACTACCACGTATCACCCCCAGGCTAATGGTTTGTGCGAGCATTTTCATAGGTCGTTGAAACCAGCCCTCAGAGCGTCGCTTACGGATGGAGATTGGGTAAACAAACTACCATGGGTCTTATTGGGGTTGCGTTCTGCGCCCAAGGAGGATCTGAATGCCTCCCCAGCAGAGTGAGTGTTTGCACAACCCCTCAGGCTGCCCGATGAGTTCTTACCAGAGCATCCAGGGCCGGAGCGCCTCCCAGCTCTGAGGCCACTAAGCGGTGCGGAAGCAGACATGCTCCCGGGCCCCGTTCATCACACTTTTCCACGGGTTTTTGTTCCCCAGGCTTTAAAGAATGCCGAGTTCGTTTTTGTTAGACACGACGCTTTAAAACCGACTCTCCGACCACCATATGATGGACCATTTAGAGTGCTGGAAACTGGTGATAAGCAGTTTGTGCTAGATTTAGGAGACAGGAAAGAGACAGTCAGTATTGACAGACTTAAGCCTGCTTTTGTGATGAACGATGAGTCTGTACGGGTGGCGAGAGCACCTCGGCGTGGTAGAACCCCCAGGGACCACGTCTCGGCCCCCCCGCAGGGGTCAAATAACCATTCTCTTCCTCAGACTGCAGATCCCTTGCAGGACAGCGCCGCTGAGATGGCGAAACCTGCGTACAGCAGATTCGGAAGACGACTGAAACCCAGACGACGTACAGACTGATGTTTGAGGG
The DNA here is from genome assembly GCA_020510985.1 of Pholidichthys leucotaenia. Lineage (NCBI taxonomy): Eukaryota > Metazoa > Chordata > Actinopteri > Cichliformes > Pholidichthyidae > Pholidichthys > Pholidichthys leucotaenia. The sequence continues at coordinate 125,356,689 of CM035841.1, forward strand.
AATCATGTGGTATAAGCTATGCTGTTGGTGTTATCACTGAAATTTTTGATCAGGTTGTATAGACTATGCTGTGAGAGTTATCACTGAGATGTTAATGTGATCATGCTGTGTAGGCTGTCCTGTTGATGTGATTCCTGAATTTTCTTTTTAATGTGAGCATGTAGTATAGTTATGCCATTGATGCCATCCTGTATAATTTTTTTTTTTTTTGGAAACCCGAATGTATGGTCCATTCTTCGGCGTTTGGGGGGGGCTGTGGCTTATATATTCATACCTGCATATGTGTAAGTGCAAAGGGACGTTTGAGATTACATATGTGGCTGACCTCACGCCTTAGAAGAGGACAAGGGGCCTGGACCGCCTGCGGAGAACACCTGGACATGGAGACGCGGCGGCAGAGGCCTGAAAGGACTTCCTGACCCCCTGAGGCCAGGTGGGAGACTGAAGGACACGGAGGGGGGTTAGAGGCAAGAGGGGGATGTAACAAGGATGTGTGATTAAGCCTTTGTTGTCACTGGTATAAATAGAGAGGTCCTGACTGCGTTCAGCCTCTTATGTTTTCTGAGAGATTTGATGGGGATGTGACTTCAAGGAATAAAACCTGAATTATGAAACTATTCAGCTTCTTCCTTTCACGCTCCCCACACTGTCGCCACTATGTGCTTCTACTTAAATTGAATTGCTTTCATGATGTAATATCACTGTGGCGTGAACTTTTTGCATTTCCCAGGAATTTTGCCTGAGGGCTGAGTGTCCCTAACTTTTTGTGAGTAGTGTAATTTTGTGTCTGTGTGCAAAGTACAAAAATGTCAGCATTCAAAATAAAACTAGGATGTTTGGGGGAAAAAATCCATGAATAAAGTTGTGTTTAATAAAGTGGAATGAAAAAGAGCAAAAAGTACTAAACACATTAGAAAAGCAGTATCACAGGGCACAGTTAGGCAGGGAATCAGCTGAAATCCATAAGTTGGTAGAGTTGTCGCTCCTGTCTGTGGAAATTAATATCAGCCAAGTAGGCACTTCATGAGTGGCTATAAAAATGTCACCAAGGTGTCATACAAGAAACATCTCATGATGCCAAGAGCTCTAACAAGACCTTCACTGCCTGAATGTTGTAAAACACATTGATGGATTTGGTGCGGGTGTATATTAAAACTTGTGAATCTTTCAGTGAGCACCATTGACACCATGATCCGCAAGTGGAAGGAGCATCACTCTACCATCAACTGGCCACATACAGGAGCTCCTCACAAGATGTCTCACCAGGGAGTCAGAAGGATCATCAGAAGAGTAACTTAAGAGCTAAGGACAACTGAGAAAGCTCTCCAGAAGTCTTGAAAAATGAAGGCTGTACTGAATATCTATCAATGTATTTAGTGTGTATGTATGTGGTTATATTTTGAATGATAATTTTAACCGTAAATTAAGCAGATTAAATAGACTCCCTCCATCAGAGTGAAAAAGGTCAATGAAAAAAAGCACTTCTAGAGGGCAACTGCAGCAGCTGACCTAATATACTAATATACACCAACCTATACAAGAAAAAGAACGGGGCTTGACAGATAGTCTGTTCATATCTTAATTTGCTTTTTGTTGGCTACAGTGCATGAAACAGAAAAGTTCAGAACAAAAAACATATAGGCACTGGCTATGGATACGGAAGCTGTAGCCAGAGATGCATCGTCTATTGCTGTAGTGATCCCGAGTTCGGTTCCGCACCCAGCTCAGGTCTCCTGTTTTATTTCCCTTTCTTCCATGTGTATTTCTAATTACATTTTCATTATGTCTGTGCTTTTATTTTGACAGCGCTGTGACAGGACTTCCTGCTGTCAAATCTGGTTCATGACCTGTCAAGGCTGTCTGAACTTTGTCATTACCTTTACTCCACACCTGTTGTAGTTTGAGTTCTGTTCACTATTTAAGATTGCCAGCTAGACGTAGTCGTTGCTGCGATCTCGTCTACCTTAGACTGGAGTCTCTACGTCCTGCTCCAGTCTTGTTTCAGTGTCAGGATTCGCTCTTGCTTCAATCATTTTTAAATGTTTATTCTATAGCGTCAGGTTTCGCCCTCGCTGCTCTCTTATGTAGGTGTTTGTGCTCTTTATTTTTGTGTCACGTTTAGTCTATGTGTTTTGCCCCACTGGCTCATTATTTTGTGTCTTTCTGTAAATAAACAAGCAAACTCACTGTCGGCATTTGGTGCCTCATTAATGCCCTGAAAAGGGTGCCTATGACAGTAGATCACAGCCAAGCGAGGTGCCAGCCACAGTGAGTTTTGTTTTTGGTTCTGTTTTTCCCTTTTACCGGGTGCCTGCGTTTTTGTATTTTGTTTTTTTTCGGGGAGGAGGTATGGCGTTGTTTAGAACATGGTATCCTATGAACCTGAGCTTTGAGCTCGTCCGGGCTCTAATGGAGATTGATAACCTCCTATCCATCGCTCGCCAACGCCCCCCCGAAAGCGCTTTGTGGTACCTGGGCATTGTGGAGGCGACTGTCAAATGCCATCCTCGCCTCGCTGATCACGCTGAGGGCAGGGAGAAGATGGCTGAAGTTTCGGCCCTTCTCCAGAAAAACCGGGAGTTGGACAAGAAATCTTCCAGGAAGCCCAAGAGGGGGCCAACGGGAGAACACTCTCGTTCCTTGGCTCTCTATAAGGGTTCTACCTTGGTTCCAGCTCCAGTTTCTGTGCCACCGGCAGATTGTCTTCCTACGCAGCGGAGGAAGAGGGCAGCTAAGGGTCCCAGTGAAGAGCTTCAGTGGGCAGCTGAACTCATCAGGGGCCGTGTGGCTGAAGCACACTCTGCCTTCCATCCCAGCGAGATTCTTAAGAGCGTGGTGGCTGCTGTATGACTGGTGGAGGCTAATCCTGAGCTTCGCAATTTTCCTGAGTTCGCCAAGTTGCTGGCTTCAGTTTCAGCGCAGCAGCAGCGGTTTCCTAATTTAAATTTAGCCTGGCCTCCAGCTAGAAGACGTTGCCACCCTGCTCGTGATCCATCTCCTCCCCGGGACATGATCGTTCCGAAGAGGAGGGAATTTCCTGACCAGGTCAATCCTCCACGGGGTTCCTGCCTGGATCCTGCTATGGGCTGCCAGAAGAACTCCCTTGTCTCCCAGCCAGCTGTTTCTCCTTCGCCGCTGCAGAGAGTGAAGACAGCAGTCTCAGCCTCTGGGTCATTTTTTCTGCTGTTTCGCCAGCTCTCCTATCCCGGACTGCCTTGGCTGCTCCTCCCTCCTCCTTGGTACCTTCTTCAGCTGCTGCAAGCCCGGTGGTCCCTTGTCCGGCTCCGCCCGTCGCTGATCCTGTTGGGGCGGCTCCTCCTTGTCTTCCCGAGGGGTCCGCCATCACCATTTCTGTGTGACAGGGAAGAACTGAGCCTGCTGCAGCAGGAACCATCAAACCCCAGGAAAACAGGCAAGTGTTTTTTCATTCTTTTCTGTCATGACCCGAGCGCCAATCTCGTCCGCGCTCGAGCTATGCATCATCTCTGCCGGCCTTGACAGCTGTGGATTACATTCTGGCTCCACCGGGCTCTTATTGTGACAGCGCTCGGTGGGGTTTCCGGCTGTCAAGGTCGATCAGCTGTTCTGCATCACCGCTTGTTAGTCACCGGCTTTATTAGCAGGCGCTGACAGCTGGTTGATGCTGGAGTATCGTCAAAACATCCTGAGAGATTCCTGGTATGTCAGCACACTCATGTCAGGTTCGTGTCTTGTTCATGTCATAGTTTAGGTCGTAGTGGCTGGGGTTAGTCCTATGATCCCTTGTATTCTGGAATGTATGTTCATGTCATAGTTTAGGTCGTAGTGGCTGGGGTTAGCCCTACGATCCCTTGTATTCAGTGGTGTGTGTTGCAAGTGTCACCGCTTGACAGTATAATCCAGCCAAGTCATCTAAACGGAGATGCCACACCGAGACGCCTTTTCACCGTGAGTTTTTGCTTAATTGTACATTTGTTCTTCCCTGTCTGGGTAACTGCGTGCTGGGAGAATGCCGTCGCGGAGGGGCCACGCTCGGAGTCGGGACTACGAGCTGGCAGAGGCTTTGGAATACATGGACGAAATGCTTATCGCTGCCTCCCTCCTCGACTACCACAGCGACGTACGCTGGTACCTGGACTGCGCTGAGGATGTCCTAAATCATCTCCCCCGCTACGCCGACCACCCTGAAGTCAGCGCGAGGAGGGATGACATCGCCGCACAGAGCGAGATACTCCGTGGGCTGGAGGTGGACTACGGAAGGAAGCAGAGGAGGACGCATCCTCGCTCCCTGCGTTGGAAGACCGTTCCTGCCCCTGATCCGGTCCAGGAGTTCTCGCCATCTGGGGGCCGTCGAAGACGTCGGCGCCACGGCCAAGGTGAACCTCAGCAGAATCCCCGGCTGGACCCGCTGCCGGCGAAGCCCGTCAGCAGACCTCCGAGAGCGGTTCCACCTCGTCCTTCCAGGGGGCCCTCTGTTGCCATCGAGCAGGGAGAGGGAGGAACTACGTCCCCTACAGCAGGCACCATCCTCCCTCTGGGAGAAAGGCAAGTGCAAGTTCGTTCTTTACACCATAATTGTAACCTGCCTTGTCTGACTCCTGGGGGCGGAGTTTGGGGTTTGCAGCCCCCCCAGCTCCTACCACCTGCTGTAGTTATAATAACCAAACCTGGTGTCTCTGTGTCTCCCTCTGCTGAGCAGTCCGCAATGCCAGGTCTACGTCGCGGGGTGAGGAGGGGGCCTGCAGTGCTGGAAAGCCTGGATCCGACCCTGCAGCCACGTCGTGGACAGAGGAGAAGAGTGGACTGTGGCCCAGAACCTGTGCCGATGATGAAGCGTTCCCGGGTCTCCTCGCCGGAGCGGTCCGAGCCATTGGGTCGAGGGTCCCCTGCCTCCACGCCATACAGGTCATCGGCGTGGGCATCAGCACGAGAGGAACCTCAGGCTGCGAAACCCATCTTGCCAGCTGCGGAGCCCAACGCAGCTGAGTTGGAGCCTGCGCACGAACTTCTTTGCCCTGAGCCTGGATCGACGGAGTCCTGGACGGCAACAGAACTCGAGTGCAGACAAGTGCTCCCTCTTGTATCTCTGTCCCCTGTGTTGGAGCATTTTTGCCTGCCTCTCGGGGAGGCGATTGAGGGGCAGCCGCCTGCTGCGCCCTAGCTCATCTCGCTGGGTTCTGTTGCTGCCGGTGACACTGATCCCGGTTTTTCTGTGTGTTCTGAGCCTCCTTGCAGTGTCACCAGTGCGGAGCCAGTCGGGGCCGGTGAGTTGGGAGGTTCCAGGTTTGGGGGTGAAGGTCGTCAGCGGAGCTGCACCGACCCAGTCGGGGTCCATTGTGGAGGATGCTGTGGCCCAATTGGGGTCCGACGTGGGTGCGCCCGAGACCCAATCGGGGTCCATCGCGGGAGCTGCTTTGGCCCAATCGGGGTCCGATGTGGGTGCGCCCGAGGCCCAATCGGGGTCCACTGCAGGTACTGTTCTGGCCCAATCGGGGTCCGACGTGGGTGCAGCTGGGTCCCAATCGGGGCCCAGTGGAGGTGCAGCGCCGGTGTGGTCCACGGACGGTGAAGGAGCTGAAGTCCCTTAGCCGCTTGACCCAGTTCAAGCTCATCCTTGCCTTCTGTCCCCTCTTCAGAGTCATCACCCCTGCGCATCATCGCCGGGGGCCGTGGGGGTCCCTTTTTGCTCGCCCCGGCTCTCCCGAGTTTTGTCCTCGCCAGGGAGGCCGCCGCGGGCTGTTCTCCCCCGGTACTGGTGGCTGAGGGACGCGGGTCGGCCGCCTGAGGAACTGTTTCGCTGGTTCGGCGCCTCGGGTCGGCCACCCGACATATTGTGTGTTTCACTGGGCGATCTGGTTCGGCCACCGGAGGAGTGGACTTTCCAGGCCTGGGACTGTGGTAAGCCGCCCGGTCATGTTCTGCCTCCCATGACCACCCGTCGGCCGTTGGACGTGGGGAGACCGCCTGAACTGTTCCCGTGGCGTTTGGTCTCCGCCGGTCGGCATGAACTGTCGGGGGTAGAGGTCATTCCTGGTGGTGGTCTGGTCCTGTAATTGTTCTGTTTTTTGTTTTGTTTTTCTGTCCTGTGTTGTATTTGCTTGTTGAACTGAGAATGTGGTATTTTTGTTTTTGTGCCTGGGTAATTGGGTTTCACGTATTTTGGAATATAGTCTGGTCCTGTAATTGTTCTGGGTTTTTTTCTCTGTCCTGTGTCATATTTGCTTTTTGACCTGAGAATTTGGTATCTTTGTTTTCGTGCCAGTATAATTGTGTTTCATGTATTTTGGGAGTATAGTCTGGCCCTGTAATTGTTGTTTTTTTCTGTCCTGTGCTGTATTTGCTTTTTGACCTGAGAGTGTGGTATTTTTTTGTTGTTGTTTTCGTGCCTGGGTAATGGCATTTCATGTATTTTGGAGTGTAGTCTGGTCCTGTAACTGTTTCATGTATTTTGAGTCGTTTTTTTTTTTTTTTTTTTTCCTGTCTGTGCTCTGGTTCTCTATCTGTGGTTTGATCCTCTCCTGCCCCATCTGCCCACCCTGGAGGGGGTGGGGGGGTGGGATTGGTGTACTACTCATTATTACTAGTATTATTATTATTATTACTTATTATTACTTATTTTTCTACACTTATTGCACGTTTCTAGTCCTTTAGTTTTTTTAGTTTATCCCTTTTTCTCATTATGTTTTTAATGTTGCAGCATGGCACCGAGACAAATTCCTAGTTTGTGTATCACATGAACAATGGCAATAAACCTGATTCTGATTCTGATTCTGATTCTGATGTCTATGGGCGGTCAGGAGCCCGCCCTCAGAGGGAGGGTACTGTCATGACCCGAGCGCCGATCTCGTCCGCGCTCGGGCTATGCATCATCTCTGCCGGCCTTTACAGCTGTGGATTACATTCTGGCTCCACCGGGCTCTTATTGTGACAGCGCTCGGTGGGGTTTCCAGCTGTCAAGGTCGATCAGCTGTTCTGCATTACCGCTTGTTAATCGCCGGCTTTATTAGCAGGCGCTGATGTAGAGGGTTGGAAATAGTTAATAGTTATGTAAGAGGTGAAAAAGACATTTGGATAAGAAAATTTAAAAAAACAGGCACCCCTACAATTTTATGTTATTCTTTAATTGTTTTATTTTTCTACAATGCATTTGTAATCCACCTGGTTCCATTATAACTCATGTGAGTTGAGTGCAGTTCCATATGCCGACCAATAGATGGCGCATGTCGCACAGTGATAGAGAGTAGACTCACGCACTGAAGGACGAAGAATAAACTCCTTGTGTGAAATAACGAAATGTGTTCTGCCGATTCTCTATCACAGGTTGGTAAATACTAATAATTCAAGAGTGCAATATAAACTGTAAGAGTCCTAGGATGTCCAAGATTATATTGTGATAAGTGTGAGGCGAAAAGCGGGTTTGTAAGGGTATTTCTGTTAAAGTTGATGTGTTGTTGTATAAGCTAACCTGCTAATGTTAATGATCGAGTGTATAGGACGTGCCACAACAGTGAAATCTGCCCACGTTAGGAACCATTTGCTTACTTTATTTAAAGACAGTTATGAAACGGTTTTCATACAGTACGACATTTACTGGTTTGATTTGTCACCAAGTGTGCATATTTCGGGTGTATTACCGAATACCAGGAATACTATTGTAAGTGTGTTAGGTACACAGTGGCCAGGTCAGTGCATTGTTAAGAATAACACCACATGCTGTACATTTATGACAGTGCTTAAAATGATTAATGTAAATGTAAGTTCATGGGTTATTGTTTAAAATATAAATATTTAACAAGTTAAAAGCTATATACATGGGAAGGAGATAAAACCAATAATTCATTTCATGTTAGAGTAATTTGTTAAGAATGTTAAGTATACAGTTAATGTCAAATCGGAAATTGTGATAAATGGACATGATTGTGTTTTGTTTAATGGTGATGTGATCAGACAATAAGAGAGAAACTATGGACTTTGATAGTAAATACTAGTCAGTTGATGTTGGTCATGTGAATGACTTGAACGAAGAATAAACTCCTTGTGTGAAATAACGAAACGTGTTCTGCCAATTCTCTATCACAGGCTGGAGAGTTAACTTCCACATGCACGTTTCCTCCTCCTGGGCCGCTACCCAGGGGAGCAACACTGACAGCTGGTTGATGCTGGAGTATCGTCGAAACATCCTGAGAGATTCCTGGTGCGTCAGCACGCTCATGTCAGGTTCGTGTCTTGTTCATGTCATAGTTTAGGTCGTAGTGGCTGGGGTTAGCCCTACGATCCCTCGTATTCTGGAATGTATGTTCATGTCATAGTTTAGGTCGTAGTGGCTGGGTTTAGCCCTACGATCCCTCGTATTCGGTGGTGTGTGTTTTGCCCTCAGCGGCTCACAGCTTTATGTCTCGTCTTGTCTTGTTAAAATAAACATCTAATGCGAAACTCACTGGTGACTTTTGGCGTCTTATGGTGGCCTGCGAGGGTCACCGCTTGACATTTTCCACAATATGATGAATTACCTTGTATGATTCCTTGGGGGGGGGGGCTCAGGTTTTGCAGTCCACTGAGTCCCCACTGCCTGCTGCAGCCACTAAAATTGTTGTTACTACCTCTGTGTCTCCTTCTTTACCCCGAATGTCCTTCTTCTTCAGGCTATCAGAGAGAGCAGACGCATTTCTTCTCCTCTCCCTTCTCCTCCTCCCTTTACTGATCCCAGCTTGCTGTGTCCTGTCTGTGTCTCACTCTTCTTCTGCTGCATCTCGACCCAAACGGAAATTATGGATTTGGTGAGCTGGGCTTTAATGCTATTGACACCACTTTTTAACAGTAAATCGGGCCAGGAGGAGCCCAAGTGGAGAGACTCATGGAACAATTGGAATTCATGTGTCTGCATGATTCGATTGAAGATGTGGAAGACATCTACCTGTTTTGGCTTTATGATCACAGGATTTTTGCTGATTGCCTCTGGAGTTTTCCTGGTGTATCGAAAATTAAAGAAGTTTGGAAGAGCTAACCAAAATGCGGACCCGGCGAAGCTCCTTCAATTAATTCGACCAGCTGGGGAGAGCACTGATAGCGGCAAGTATGTGACTAACATGGAATTACCATCTGGCATGCACTGAAGAGAGATGGACTCTGTGGACATGTTTATCTATGTTTGAACTGAATCAGAAGGTGGGAAACATCTTGGAGTCGCTGGGTGCTCTCCAGGGAATGATTTTAAAGCCTATGTATGTAAATTGTGATGCACAGAATCGCACGAGAGAGGAAATTTCTATGCTCTAAGTGAACTGTGCTTATTAGGCCTTGATTCGGCGTCCTTGATGTCTCATTCCTCCAGGAGATGAGATAAAGCAGAAGGGAGTTTTGGCTTCTCTTTACCCAAACAACTGCTGTTGTACAACAATCTGAACTCTCCAAGGACAGCGTTATCATGTGACTAACATGGAATTTTACCATCTGGCATGAAGAGAGATGAACTCTGTGGACATGTTTATCTATGTTTAGAATACATGGTCATAACAACTAGCCGTTGCCTAGGAGACAATTTTTTGCTGTGCACCAGTAACTGATACATTCACACTGCACTAACACTGATATCATATGACTGATATACACACACTGGTCTCTCTCCTTTGTTAACGTGTGTATTGTAACTTGTCTGCTAAATGTGCATTGAGGTTTTTTTCTTGTGATCATAATCTTGCTCACTCGAGCGCTATTCTGAAAACTATGTTTTTTTCTCTCTGCCCAATGTGTCACCCCCTTCCCCTCTCCCTCTTTACCCCCACTGTATCAGGCGCCTTGTACGGCTGCCGCGTCATTAGTGAGCGCCTATGAGCGCACCTAATGTCAAGTCAAATTCCTCGTATGTGTAAACATGCTTGGCAATAAAGTTCATTCTGATTCTGATTCTGATTCAGTGCCTGGGTTAAACCGCCGAACGAGGGAGAAGCCTGCGGCCCTGGTGAGCCAGGTCCCAGCCCCGCAGCCATGCCATGGACAGAGGAGGAGGGCTACCAGCCATTTGGAGCCTGTGCCGACGGCGAAGCGTTCCTGGGTCTCCAGTGAGCAGAAGCCAGCCCTAGCAAGCGACGGACCTCCTGCTGCCGCACCGACGGAGCCATCAGTGTGGACTACTGTGACTGGGGGTTCCAGGACTGCCGAGACCATCATGCCGGCTGCAGTGGCCCCTGTAGCCGAGTGGTAACCTGATATTGACCTCCTGAAGACCAAACCCATGTCTACTTCGTCATCTGGATCGTCGGAGTCCTGGACGACGGCCGAGCTTGAGATCAGGCAAGTGCTCTATTTTGTCTTTCTCTTGTCTATATTAGTGCAATCTTGCCTGTCTCTTGGGGAGGAGAACCGGGTGCAGCCGCCCGCTGCATTCGAACTCGCCTCACCGGGCTCTGCCGCTGCCGGTGACCCTGACCCCTTTTGTTTCTCTACTGTGCTTGAATCCTCTTCCAGGGTCACCGGAGACGTTCCAGCTTCGTCCAACGTCCCCGAGGGTCCGGGTTTGTCTCTGGAGGTTGTTCAGATCGCTGCTCCATCCCTGCCCGAGGCTGTCGTTTGTCCTCGGGTTGGGTCCACCGTTGGCGCAGCATTGGCCCGGTCGGGGTCCATTGTGGGTGCAGCATTGGCCTGGTCGGGGTCCATCATGGGTGCACCGTTGGTCCAGTCGGGGTCCGCTGCGGGTGCCTCGGAGCTCTAGCCTGGAGCCGCCATGGATGATGCATTGACCCAGCCGGGCTCCACCGCGGGTACTGCTGGCCCCCGGCCTGACACTGTCATGGCCCTCCTCTGCTCTCCACCACCAGACGCCGTTGGGGTTCCTTGCCCCCGGCCCGGCTTCCTGTCAGTGAGCCTCCCGATGGGCAAGACGCCTCCCGGTTTCCCCCTCCGGTCCTGATGGCTGAAGAACGTTGGCTGGCCACCCGAAAGACTGGGCTGCCGGGTCAGGTGGTCTCGATTCTCTGGCAGACCACCCGACTCATTTCATCAGACTGTCCAGCACGTCTTGGATTTCGGTCGACCCCCCGAACTCTTTTCTAGTAAGTCGGGGTCGCTGGGTGTTGGTTGGCCGCCTGGCCTTTTCACTGGTTGGTCGGGTGGAGCCAGGACGCTGGGAGGCCACTGGAACTGTCTCTCTGTTTATTATTTATGACCCAGTCTTCTTTATATTGTCCTTGATGTTAGATTATTGGGTTTTGTGTTGTTTTGTGTCTCTCCCTCCGGTCCTGGATTCCCCCCCCCCACCAGGTCAGTTTTTGTAGTTGTTGACGTTTGGGAGGGGGGGTATTCTCTTGTCTTTTTTGATGTTACCATGGGTGTCTGGGGATCCACCCTTTGAGGGGTACTGTGGTGATCCCGAGCTCGGTTCCACACCAGGCTTGGGTCTCCTGTTTATTTCCCTTTCTTCCATATGTATTTGTAATTACGTTTTCATTATGTCTGTGCTTTTATTTTAACAGTGCTGTGACAGGACTTCCTTCTGTCAAATCTGTTCACGACCTGTCACAGCTGTCTGCACTTTGTCATTACGTTTACTCCACACCTGTTGTAGTTTGAGTTCTGTTCACTATTTAAGATTGCCAGCTAGACGTAGTCGTTGCTGCAATCTCGTCTACCTTAGACTGGAGCCCCTACGTCCTGCTCCAGTCTCGTTTCAGCGTCAGGTTTCACCCTTGCTTCAATCATTTGTAAGTGTTTATTCAATAGCATCAGGTTTCGCCCTCACTACTCTCTTATGTAGATGTTTGTGCTCTTTATTTATGTGTCACATTTAGTGTATGTGTTTTGGCCCACGTGGCTCATTATTTTGTGTCTTTCTGTAAATAAACAAGCAAACTCACTGTCGGCATTTGGTGCCTCATTAATGCCCCGAAAAGGGAGTCCTATGACAACTGCTACAGAAAACCTTTTCAGATCAGTTCACAACTGCCGCTGTATAGGGGAAGAGCTAATCTAAAGGATAGCAAGGCTTGTGGTTTAGACAATATAACTGCTGAACATTTAAAACTTGCCATTACTTGTGCTTTCTTTTACTGGCTTTTTAGTTCATAGAATTTTACAAGATAATATTTTATCTATTTTATCAGTGCCTGTTCTTAAAGATAAACCTGGTAAACTGGACAGCTCAGAGAATTACAGGCCCATAGCTTTAGCCAGTATTTTAACTGAAGTGCTAGAGAGAATTCTTTTGAACAGACTTGAAACGTTTGTTTTTACTACTGATAATCAGTTTGGGTTGGTTTTTTTTTGTAACTTAAGATTTTTATTCATTTTTCATTATATATATTGCATTCAGATCACAGTCTACATTTCAAAAAAAACAAAGGGGCTAGAGTAAAAAAGAAAAAGGAGAAAAAAAAAGGGGGGGGGGGGACAAATGTTGGAGCATCAAGTTTTTAGTTTCCATCTCTTAATTCTTCTGGTTTTTCCAGCGTCTTTGGTTATTCTTTCAATATCTGTCTCGTTGTTGCACTTTGTAGTGTGTCCATTTCCGCCATTTTTTTTCCCCATAGTCCTTCTTGCATTCTTTGTCGATATGTTAGTTTTTCCATCATACGTATGTCCTCAATAATGTCAGTCCATTGCTCTTGGTCAGGAAGAACTTCTGATCGCCATTTTTTTGTGATTGTTTTTTTACATGCAATCAACAAGATTTTAACTAGATATCTGTCCTCAGCCTGTATAACATTGTCTCTTTTAAGATCACATAGGTACATCAAGTTACAGTTCATTGGTATATTATATCCTAATATCCTCTGTATTGTCACATGTATAGATTTCCAGAATGATGAGATTTTGCAGCATTTCCAAAACATATGTGAGTGGTCTGCATTTTGAGCCCCACATCCCCTCCAGCATATAGATTGGGTATTTGTATACTTTCCTTGAATCTGTGGTGTAATGAAAAAGCGAATCAGGTTTTTCCATCCAAATTCCCTCCATGTTCTTGAATTTGTTGACGTGTGTTGTGTTTTCCATATTTCCTGCCAGCTTTCTTCTGTTATGTTTAAATTGAGCTCTTTCTCCCATTTCTCCTTTATATAGTTACTTGAATGATTGTTTGCCATAAGTTTCTGATATAGCTTTGAAATAATTCTTGTTTTATTTCCTGTATATGAGCTTAAAATGAATTGTATAATCTCGCTCACATCTGTTTGGAGGTTATGCCTAATCTTCTTCATATAATAGTCTCTCATCTGCAGATATCTGAAGAATTCCGATCTTTCTAGTTTAAATTTTCTCCTGATGTTTACAAAGCTCCCGAGATCTTTTTTTCCGATATTGCCCCATGCTGTGATTCCCTTGTTCACCAGATTTTTGTATCCCCTATCTTGTTTTGCCGGTTCAAACTGACTGTCAAATGCTACCCATTTCAATAGTTTTATGTCTTCCTTTATATTATACTTTTGTACTATTTTATACCACAGTTCTAAAGTAAATTTAGTGATTGGGTCTATTTGTTTGATTTGCTTATATGCATCTTTATCTCCTATTATGCTTTGTACTGGGAGTCCCTCAATTTCCTTTTCCATTTCTTTCCATTTTGCCTCATATCCCTCGTCGCACCAACATATGATATATCTTATTTGTGCTGAGTAGTAATATTCCTTTAGACTCGGTAGGCCCATGCCTCCTTTCTCTTTTGGTAACTGGAGAGTTTTATATTTCACTCTTGGTTTTTTACCTCCCCAAACAAATCTCGATATCATCCTGTCCCACTTTGAGAATTGGGCATCTGGAATCTCTGTTGGTATAGCCTGGAAGAGGTAAAGTAATCTAGGTTGTATGCTGATTTTGACTGTCTCAATTTTTGAATTCAGATCCATATTTAAGATTGACCATCTATCAATATCTTTTTTTATTTCTTGTTCCAACCTATCATAGTTTGCTTTATAGATTTTGCTTAGATCTTTAGGTATGTTCACTCCAAGGTATTTTATTTCTTTTTGTTTCCAGTTTAGTTTGATCTTATCAGTTATCTGGTTTAGAGGGTTATAGTGGAATGTCAGTATTTGTGTTTTTGTTATGTTTATCTTGTATCCTGATAATTTTCCAAAATTTTCTATCAAGTTCATCATTTCCATTATTGATTCATCTGGTTGTTCAAGGTAAACTATAATATCGTCTGCAAATAGCCCAATCTTGTGTTCCGCCCCCTTTATTGTTACACCTTTTAATTTCTTATTTTGTCGTATCGCTTGAGCCAGTGGCTCTATGAACAGAGCAAACAAGGTGGGCGATAAGCAGCATCCCTGCCTAGTTGATCTTTGTATATTTACTTTGTCTGTTAAGCTACCGTTTATCTTGATTCTTGCCACAGGTTCTTGATACAGCGTCCTTATGCATTGTACTGATTTTTCGTTAAATCCAAAGCGTTCCAGCACACTATATAGGAATTTCCAGTTAACCCTGTCAAATGCTTTTTCTGCGTCTAAACTCATTATTACTGCGCTTTTCTTTTCTTTATGTATTTGATTAATTATATGTATTGTTCTCCTGATATTGTCATGTGTTTGGCGTCCCTCTATGAAACCAGTTTGATCATCTTCTATCAATTCCGTCAAGAATGTCTTTATTCGTTTACATATAATTGTTGTATATATTTTATAATCCACATTTAATAAAGAGATTGGCCTATAGTTTCCGCATTGTTCTCTATCTTTCCCTGGCTTTAAAATAACTGAAATAATGGCTTCGTTCCATGATGGAGGTATTTTGTTGTTGTTCAACGTCCAATTAAATGACTTTAGGAGCTGTGGCGTGAGTTCTTCTATAAACAGTTTATAAAACTCAGAGGGGTATCCATCACTACCTGGTGATTTACCGTTTTTAAGTGACTTAATCACATCTCTAATCTCTTGTGTTGTTATTTCTGCTGTTAGCTTTTCATTTTGTTGATTTCCTATTGATGGCAAGTCCAATGTGCATAGAAATTTTTTAATATCTTTAGTATTTGTTTCTTCAGGTTGCGAGTATAGTTCTTGGTAGAAATTATGGAATATTTCTTCGATGTTTTCTGGGTTAACTGTGGTTTTATTTGTGGTGGGGTCTTTAATCTTATATACATTATTCATTGTTTGTTGTTTTCTTAACCGTTTTGCCAGCAGTTTTGTGGCTTATGGTCCCGTTTCATAATATTTTTGCTTTAGATATCTATTTTTCCTTTCAATTTCATCCATTTGTGTTTCTTTTATCTTTATTTTTTCTTCTTTAATTTCTTGATATATTTTTGGGTCATTTGTGCTTTGATGTTTATGTTCTAATTCCCTCAGTCTCTCACATCTTTGTTCATATGCTTCCAGTTTAGTCTTATTTGCTTTTCCTGTTTCAACAATTAATTTACCTCTTAACACGGCTTTTAGTGCATCCCATAGTATTGTTGGGTCCACTTCTTCATTGTCATTCTCTTGGATATATTCATTTATGTTTACTTTTATTCTTTCTTTCATTTTATCATCATTTAACAGTCCTACATTAAGTTTCCATGTTGTTTGTCGTTTTCTATTGTTTAAATTTATTTCCATGTATATAGGATTATGATCTGATATTTCTGCCCCTCCAATCCAACAATTTCTCACCCTGTGTCTGTCATCTTCATTCATAAGGAAGTAATCTATTCTAGAGTGTACTTTATGGACTGCTGAATAATGTGTATAGTCTTTTTCGAGTGGGTGCAGGTCCCTCCAAATGTCTACCATACCCATTTCTGCCAGTGAGGTTCTTATGAATTTTGTTACATGTTTTTTTGTCTTCTTAACACTTGTTGTATCAATTTCATGATCCATGACAGCATTTAAGTCTCCTCCACAAATTAGGACTCCTTCACTGTGTGTTGCTATGAGATCAAACAGATGTTGAAAAAAACCCTTGTCACTTTCTGGTGGGGCATAGATGTTCACTAATGTGATCTGCATTCCATCTATGCTACCCTTTATTATTACATACCTGCCTTCTTTATCCTGGATTTCCTGTTCACATTCAAATTGTATTTTATTTGAGATTAGTATCATAACCCCCCTTTTAGTTCCTCCCTTAAATGAACTGTAGTAGGAGTTCTTATAGCCAAATCTCTTTAGTTTCACATGTTCTGTCTTGCTCAAATGTGTCTCTTGCATAAATATAATTTCGGCTTTTTCTTTCTTGAATTTTCTTATTATTCTTTCCCTTTTAACAGGTGAGTTCAGACCATTCACGTTTAGTGTTATTATCTTAAGATTTTTACCCATAATCATGTTTTTCCATTTTTTTAACTTGTGCTCCTAGCCCCTTTAACAACAAAAATGTCACGCCGCGCCATTCATCAGCGGCGCCACCTGCTCACGCACCTGCCAATCATCAGCGGCGAGGGATAAAGGCCGTCTCGCCCGGAGGCTCGGCCTGAAGCCGTCAGACTTCGTCCCTCACCGTTGTGAGCATACTTCCCTTCAGCGTAACCATTTTGGTAAGAAGATCGCTTACCTTTTCTCTTCAGTCTTCTCCCCTGTGCACAGGTGGATTTCCCAGCGGCGGACATCTCCTCTCCATCGCCCAATCCTCGCTGCTGCACGGAGCTCTCCAGGTGGCTGTCTTCCGGGCTTCACCCCCTTGTTGTGCCAGCTGTCCTGACCCACCAAGTAAGTCCTTCTCTCGCCATAAATTCCTCCTGTGTTGGTGTATGCCCGTCACCCTCTCCCTGTGCTCTCTCCATAGGGTTGCTCGGCTGTACGGTCACCTGCCTCTGTGCCTGGAGCAGACACCATCACCAACACATTTACATCCCGCAGACACGCACTCATTCACTCCTGTTGTTAATAAACTCTTTGAACTACTCTAAGCCTGTGTGTGTGCGTCTCCTGAGCCGTGCGTTATGTCAGTACGGCTTCAGCAGAGCGGCTCGGCGGACGGCGGGCTCGCACACCGGTTTTCCACTCTCGAGGCTAGAGTGGATCAAATAGCTTATCAACAACAGGTGATCTTTAATCAATTATTGAATTTAACTAACCGGTTGGGCCGCTTGGATCCTCAACAGCCGTTCCCCCCGGCTCGCCAGGGTGGCGCGGCTCCTGCTGTTCCAGCGGCCGTCCAGCCGGCTCCAGTGGCACCGGTTCGGCTCACACCGATTCCGACCCCCGCCCGCTTTAGCGGTAAGCTCGGCGGAGCGCGGGGGTTCTGTTCACTTCCGCTTCTGAGAGAGAGCAGACGCTTTTCTTCCCTCTCCCTCCTAATCCTCTCCCTTCTGATCCCAGCTTGCAATGTCACTCTTCTCCTGGCTGAATCTTAATCCAAATGGAAATTATGGATCTGGAAAGCGACTTATATGCGATTGTCACCACTTTAAAAAGTAGAAGATCGGGTCAGGGGGAACCCAAGGGAGACTCATGGTATTGGAATTCATGTGTCTGTGTGATTCGACTGAGATTGAACTGATCACAGGATCTTCTGTTTGGCCCCTGGAGTTTTCCTAGTGTATCGAAATTATCTGGGTGAGCTAATCAAATGCGGACCCCGGCGTAGCTCCCTTAACAAATTCAACAATTCGTCCAGCTGGGGGGAGCACTGACTGTCAGCGGCAGGATTAACATGGAATTTACTATCTGGCATGCATTGAAGAGAGAACGAACTCTCTGGACATGTTTTACCTATGTTTCGGTAGGTGGATAACATCTGTGGATCGCTGAGTGCTCTCCAGAGAATGATCTAAAGTATGATTCAAGCCTGTTTGAAATTGAAGCACAGAATCGAAGAGAGAGAAATTTTTTATTCTCTGAGTGCACTGTGCAGATTTGACCTTGTGTTTTGGCGCCTTTGTTTACATTCCTCCTCGATGAAGATAACGCTGGGAAGTGGCTTATGTCTACCCATACATCAACAATCAGTTGTTGTCGTCAGCGGATTGGTCTCTCGAGGACATTGCCCATGTGCCTTCTGCAAGGAAGAGGAAAAGAGAGACAGACTCTGATCTCTGACTTGTTTATAAGTCACATGATTATAACATCTATCCACTGCCTGGAGGCGCCCTCTGCTGCTCACTAACAACTGTTACACTCACACTACACAATGACATGCGAATATACACACACTGCTCTCCCTCCCTCTGCTGTGTGATTGTATCTATCGTCTGCTAATGTGCATAGAGGGTTTTTTTTCTGTGTAATCAAAATTTGGCTCATAAGCTTATATGAGCTTATACGAGCGTGATTCTGATAACTATGTTTTTTCTCTCTGCCTATTGTGTTTCCCCCCCCCCTCCCCCCTTTACCCTCACTGCAGACAGGCGCCTCTATGGCTGCCGTGTCATTGGATGCGCCTAATGTGCGCGCCCAATGTCAAGTCAAATTCCTTGTGTGTTTACTTGTAAATATACTTGGCAATAAAGCTGATTCTGATTCTGATTCTGATTCTGATTCATTATGCAGTGTGAGTCCGTGTTCCACCGTGTGCCCGGAGATTTTCCCTCGGATCACAGTCGGATTGGTTACATAGGGAATCTTCTGGAGGGGCGTGCGTTAACTTGGACCTACGCCGTAATGGCGAGGCCCAGTTATGCCACCCTCACCTATGACCAGTTCGTGAGGCGCTTCCTGGAGGTCTTTGACCATTCTCAAACCGAGACGGTCCAGGTCGATCGGCTCCTCGCTCTCCAGCAGGGAGGCCGGTCGGCAGCGGACTACTCGGTCGACTTCCGGGTAGCGGCGGAGGAATTGGGCTGGGAGGATCGCTCCCTCTGTGGCCTGTTCCTCCGCAGCCTCAATAGTGATCTGAGGGATGAACTGGCTGGACGGGATATCCCTGGGACGCTAGCGGAGCTGACGTCCTTAGCGATAAGTTTGGATAACAGGCTGCGCGAGCGCTCCTCGGGGCGGAAGTCTTCTTCTTCTCGCCCTCGTGGAGTCTCGCCGCACCTGTTCCAAGCTCGCCCCCTGGCGGCGCCGCCAGCATTGTGCCCCGAGGAGTCGGAGCCGATGGTGACGGGCTGGACCAAGCTTTCCCCTGCGGAGAAACAACGCCGCCGTGAGTTGGGCCTCTGCATGTATTGCGGAGGTGACCAACACACTGTGGAGCGTTGCCCGCGGAAAGCCAGTCGGCGGGGTCCGCGAATCGCTGTAGGGAGCCTCGCGGATCCCAACCGGTTAGACTCTCTCACCCAATTAAAGCTGCCCATCCGTTTTTGCCACAATCCCACTGGGCACCTCACCCACGCACTGGTGGATTCGGGCGCAGAGGGCAGCTTCATTTCACAAGGCCTGGCAACCCGATTGGGCATCCGCTGTCAGGCATTAGAACACCCCATCTCCCTGGTCCATCTCTCCCGTGCCTCCCTTGGGAGAGTTTCTCACCAGACCATGCCTGTCCCAGTCATCATCTCAGGGAACCACCGGGAGGAGATGGTATTTTACGTCCTGCCCAACTCTGTGTCGCCCGTCATCCTGGGGTATCCCTGGCTACGCCTCCACAACCCTGTCCTGGACTGGAGGTCCGCTGGGGTATCGGCATGGAGTACCTTCTGTATGGGCACCTGCCTTCAGTCCGCTGCCTGCTCCCCATCCGCGGCTCCCCCTGTGGCGGATACAGCACCTCCGGACCTGTCACTGGTGCCTCCAGAATTTCACGACCTGGGTATGGTATTTAGCAAATCGAAAGCTATGTCTCTTCCCCCGCATCGACCATATGACTGTGCCATCAACCTCCGCCAGGGGGCTCCCCTGCCATCTGGTCGGCTCTACAGCCTGTCGGCGCCGGAGAAGGAGACCATGAATACATACCTAAAGGAATCTCTGAGCGCTGGGATTATTCGCCCATCGTCGTCACCCGTGGGGGCAGGGTTTTTCTTTGTCGGGAAAAAGGACGGATCCCTCCGCCCCTGCATAGACTACCGAGCGCTGAATGACATCACTGAGAGGGACCGTTACACCCTGCCCCTCATGGACACTGCCTTTCACTCCCTCCAGGGGGCGACCTGGTTTACCAAGCTGGATTTACGCAGCGCTTACCACCTCGTCCGGATCCGGGAGGGAGATGAATGGAAGACAGCCTTCCGTACCCCGAACGGCCACTTTGAGTATCTCGTCATGCCGTTCGGGCTGACCAACGCTCCTGCCGTCTTTCAGCGCCTCATTAATGACGTCCTCCGGGATTTCATCGGCCTTTTTGTGTTCGTCTACCTGGATGACATCCTTATCTTCTCCAGGTCCAGGGACGAGCACCAGGTCCATGTGAGGCGGGTCCTCCAAAGACTGCTGGAGAATCGTCTGTACGTGAAGGCTGAGAAATGCGAATTCTACGCTAGGACCACATCCTTCCTGGGATTCATCATCGCTCAAGACCAGGTGCTCCCAGACCCAGAGAAGGTGAAGGCGGTGGTGGAGTGGCCTACTCCCGCATCCCGGAAGCAGGTGCAACAGTTTGTTGGCTTCGCCAATTTTTACCGCCGCTTTGTCCCAAATTTCAGCTCGATCGTCGGACCGCTGACCCGCCTCACGTCCCCGAAGGTCCCGTTCCGGTGGACTGAAGAGGTCGCTGCTGCCTTTAGGGCGCTGAAGGCGGAGTTCTCCTCCTCCCGGGTCCTTCGCCAGGTCGACCCCGCGCTGCAGTGCATTGTGGAGGTGGACGCATCGGACACGGGAGTGGGAGCAGTGTTATCCCAGCGGTCACCTGACGATGGCGCCAAGCGGCCGTGCGCCTTCTTCTCCCGGCGCCTGTCCCCGGCGGAGAGGAACTACGATGTGGGGGACAGAGAGCTCCTGGCCATTAAACTCGCCTTACAGGAGTGGCGCCACTGGCTAGAGGGGGCGGACCTGCCGTTTGTGGTCCTGACGGACCACAAGAACTTAGAGTATTTACGATCTGCCAAGCGCCTGAATGCCCGCCAGGCGCGCTGGTCTTTGTTCTTCGCCAGGTTCCGCTTCTCGATCACCTTCAGGCCGGGCTCCAAAAACGGCCTGCCTGACGCCCTCTCTAGGCAGTTCACCCCCGTGGAGGCTGAGGAGACGCCCCACACTATCCTGCCCAGGTCGTGCGTCCTCGGTGCCATCTCTTGGGACATTGAAGACAAGATCCGGAAGGCGCAGGAGGTGGAACCTGATCCTGGCGGCGGACCGGAGGGAAGACTGTTCGTCCCATCTGCGGTCCGAGGAGAGGTCATCCACTGGCTCCACACCTCCCGGCTCACCTGTCATCCCGGCACCTCTCGGATGATCAGCCTCCTCCAGCGGTCCTTTTGGTGGCCAGGCCTGCGGAGGGATGCAGCCCGCTACGCCCGGGCTTGCCCAATCTGTGCCACCAGCAAGTCGGGAAATGCCCCCCCAGCGGGTCTGCTCCAGCCTCTGCCCGTCCCCGGCAGGCCCTGGTCGCACATCGCACTGGACTTCGTCACCGGACTCCCCGTTTCCAACTCCTTTGACACCGTCCTGACCATTGTGGACCGTTTCTCCAAGGCGGCGCACTTCATTCCCCTGCGGGGTCTCCCTACTGCCCTGGAGACGGCGGGCCTCCTCGTCCAACACGTGGTCAGGCTGCACGGGATTCCGGTGGACGTGGTCTCGGACCGGGGCCCCCAATTTTCGTCCGAGGTTTGGAGATCCTTCTGTAACGCCATCGGAGCCAAGGTGAGCCTCTCCTCCGGCCATCACCCCCAGTCTAACGGGCAGTGTGAGAGGACCAATCAGGAGCTGGAGGCTGCGCTCCGCTGTGTTACCAGATCCAAGCCGACGTCCTGGAGCAACCATCTCGCCTGGGTGGAGTATGCCCACAACACCGCCCGCTCTTCTGCAACGGGGATGTCCCCCTTCAAGGCGTCCCTGGGTTACGACCCCCCGCTGTTTCCAGCGCAGGAGAACGAGGTGACTGTCCCCTCCGTTAGGGCGCACCTTAGGCAGTTCCGCTCCACCTGGGCTGCCGCGCGTCATGCGCTTTTACGCACAGCGGAGCGCAACAGGACCGTGGCGGACCGGCACAGAAGACCTGCCCCGGCGTACAGAGTTGGGCAACTCGTGTATGTGTCTACCCAGGACGTCACATTAAAAGGCGAGAGGAGGAAGCTGGCACAGCGATTCATGGGTCCCTTTCCCGTCACCCGGATCATCAACCCGGTGGCTGTGCGCGTGGCTATCCCCCCCTCCCTCCGCATCCATCCCACTTTCCATGTGTCGAGGGTGAAACTGGCAGTCACTGACCCCCTTTGCCCTCCTCCTGCAGCGCAACCCGCGCCCCGGATGGTTGGTGGCCATCCGGCCTGGTCCGTCTCCTCCATCCTGGACTCCCGGCGCCGAGGCCGTGGGTTGCAATACCTGGTGGACTGGGAGGGCTATGGGCCCGAGCATCGGCAATGGGTGCCCCCGTCGTTTGTGTTGGACCCATCGCTCATCGCGGACTTCCACCGAGCGCACCCGGATAAGCCATCGCCAGGAGGCGCTGCTAGAGGGGGGAGTACTGTCACGCCGCGCCATTCATCAGCGGCGCCACCTGCTCACGCACCTGCCAATCATCAGCGGCGAGGGATAAAGGCCGTCTCGCCCGGAGGCTCGGCCTGAAGCCGTCAGACTTCGTCCCTCACCGTTGTGAGCATACTTCCCTTCAGCGTAACCATTTTGGTAAGAAGATCGCTTACCTTTTCTCTTCAGTCTTCTCCCCTGTGCACAGGTGGATTTCCCAGCGGCGGACATCTCCTCTCCATCGCCCAATCCTCGCTGCTGCACGGAGCTCTCCAGGTGGCTGTCTTCCGGGCTTCACCCCCTTGTTGTGCCAGCTGTCCTGACCCACCAAGTAAGTCCTTCTCTCGCCATAAATTCCTCCTGTGTTGGTGTATGCCCGTCACCCTCTCCCTGTGCTCTCTCCATAGGGTTGCTCGGCTGTACGGTCACCTGCCTCTGTGCCTGGAGCAGACACCATCACCAACACATTTACATCCCGCAGACACGCACTCATTCACTCCTGTTGTTAATAAACTCTTTGAACTACTCTAAGCCTGTGTGTGTGCGTCTCCTGAGCCGTGCGTTATGTCAAAAAATAACACATATTTATATAAAAACACATTAAAAAATCTCGACCTCCGTACTTTGGGCCTTTCTTCTGCCCACTGGTCCCTGTTGGTGGGTGGAGGGATTGTCCTCACCGAGTGTAGGGCCCTCCCTAGACCTGTATTTACTATCCAAGAAATAGTCATTAGTCTAGAAATGTCCAACAAATATCACTTAAACCTCTCCTAGCCGTCTGTTTCTCTTTTACCTTGTCTTCTTGGCCTTCATTTCTTCTGTGTCTTTCTTAATCTTTGTTATAATCTAGGCTTTCAGTTGAAAGCTTTGTAGTCTTTCCTGGGCCCGCTGCGCCACGTCTCCCCCCGCCTTTTGCCGTTCACTCGCCTCCACTCCGTCTGTCGTGATGCGTTCAGGGCCTCCGCTGCTCCTACCGTTTCCTCCGGCACGTACACCTCAAGGCCCCGCTCCATCATGTCCTGCGCTGCCTCTCTGGCTGTGTTGTAGGTTCTTACGCCGTTCTCCCAATGAATCCTCATCTTCGTTAGCGGCGTTTGGAATCTAATTTTTTTTTCTTTCAGCGTTTTTTTAATGTTGGCATATTTCTTCCGCTGTTGCACAATTTCCGCCGGGTAGTCATGATCAAAGAATATCTGCTTGTCGCCGATTCGTATCTTTTTTTTCCACGCTCGTGTCAGGATTCTTTCCTTTACATCATATTTCAGAAAGTTTACCACAACTGACCTGGGTGTAGAGCGTGGGTTCGGGTTCTGTGCCGAGGCTCTGTGCGCTCGTTGAATCTGCAGATCCGCTTCGCTGGGCAGTTCCAGCTCTTTTTTTAAGAACTGATCCATGAATTTCGTCATCGAGTTGCCTTCAATGCCCTCCGGGATCCCGAAGATGCGTATATTGCCCCGTCTGGACCTGCTCTCCAAGTCGGTTACTTTCTCCTGCATCCTCTGCATTTGTGCCGTCAGGGTCTGCAGCTGTTCGCTTGCCTCGCTATTCCAATCTTCCAGCTCTGATATTCGGGCCTGCGCTTCTGTCATACACGCCTGCTGGGAGCGCAGCTCCTCCATGTTTTCTGCTAGCTTGCGCTCCATTTCTCTTCGGAGGCCCATAATTTCTTCCTTAATCTCTTTTTTCAGCTCCTCCTTAAGAGCCGCTAAATCCTGTTGTAGCTGCCGTTTGAAGTCTCTCAACTCTTTACCCAAACTGGCGATGCCAGTGTTCATGGTATCGAGTTTTGTGTCTTCCATTTTCTCTGCTGCGGTCACCTCGTTTCTTTGGGCCCCGTGTTCAGCGGTTTCTCCTGCGTTGTTGAAGAGGAATTCTTTAATTTTTCTCTGCTTTTGTCCTTGTGCCCGGCTCCTTCGTGTTTTCATCCCTTAGTTTATTGATCCGCTTATGTCGAGTTGGCCATTTACCGATGATTTTTAATCCGGCTAGGGAGAGCTCTCTGTTTAAGCGTTATGTTTCTCCGCCATCTTCCCGGAAGTCAATCAGTTTGGTTTTAAATGTGATCATGGCACAGATATGTGTATTTTCGCTTTAATTTTTTTTTTTTGATAAATACTATAAGCAGAATTCCACAATGTTTGTTTGTTTGATGCCTCAAAGGCATTTGATCATTTAAATCATGAAAAATGATTTATCAAATTGTCTCAAAGAGGTGTGCCTAGATTCCTTTGGACAATTCTAGACTTTTGGCATGCACACCAGACATCCCTCCATCCATCCATCCATCCATCCATCCATCCATCCATCCATCCATCCATCCATCGATCTTCTACCGCTTTACCGGAGGTCCGGGTTGCAGAAGCAGCAGATCAAGCAGAGAAGCCCAGACTTCCCTCTCCCCAGCCACCTGCTCCAGCTCTTCAGAGAGGATACCAAGACATTTCCAGGCCAGCCAGGCCAGTTAGTCACTCCAACGTGTGCTGGGTCTGCCCTGGGGTCTCCTCCCAGTGGGATGTGCCCAAAACACCTCAAGTGAGAGGCGTCCAGGAGACATCCTGATCAGATGCGCAAACCACCTCAATTGGCTCCTTTATATATGGAGGGGCAGCGGTTCTACTCTGAGCCTCTCCCAGATGACTGAGCTCCTCACCCTGTCTTTGAAGGTGAGTCCAGCAATCCTACAGAGAAAGCTCTTTTCAGCTGCTTGTATCCACGATCTCATTCTTTCGGTCATTACCCAAAGCTCATGACAATAGGTGAGGGTAGGAACATAGCTTGACCGATAAATCGACAGCTTTGCTTTAGAGCTCCGCTCCCTCTTCACCACAACAGACCGGTACAACGTCCGCATCACTGCAGAGGCTGCTCCAATTTGTTTGTCAATCTCTCGCTCCATTCTCCCCTCACTTGTGAATGAGAGCCCAAGATACTTAAGGGCCTTTTCCACTAGCCCCGCTTAGCCCAACACGTTACGTCTCAGCCCGCGTTTGTAGCTTTTTCCACTAGCCCCAGCACGGTTTAACAGGTGCCATTTTTGTGCCTGATCGAGGGCAGGGTACAACCGTGCTGAGTCGTGCCGAGATGTGATGTCAACAGACTGGTCGCCGCTGATTGGTCAGGTCGTAACGTCACGAAAGCGACCGTCTTCTGATGAATCTACACGACCGCCATTTGCAATATTTCACGGACTAACTCGGTCATGGAGTAAATACGATATTAATACAGACAGCATTGTAGGTTTTGCGGAACTCTACACCGTGGTCCAACGAAGAGATGCGGAGTTTTCTCTGCTTGGTGGCAGATCCACAGTGAGAGGAGCGACCCGGACCAATACAGATGCAGCCCAGCATAGAACCGGACTACGGACAAGCTGAAGACGAACGTGAGAGAACCATCGATGGTGAGTGATTTGTAATAATGTGCATCTATTCGCTTATTTATCCTGTTGGTGGTAAGCTCACTTTTTTTGAGCCACACAGCGCTGTCCTGTGCTGGCTAACAAGTTTTAGCTAGTAGCTAGCTAGCTAGCTAGTAGCCAACTCTGCTGATTCGCGCTTGTTTTCTCCTAAGAATTCGCTTGTGAGAGCAAAACGATGAAATGTGGTAATCCTGGTTAAAGTCCTGGTTTGTGTACATATTGCACTTTGGTGCTGCGCATTAAATTGTGTGCAGTTTAATGCTGGAATGTGTTTCCACATGCCAGGGGTTAGCCTCCCTCAGTGTTTGTATTGTGGATACAGGTGAAATGGACCACAGGAGCCGAAATCTCGACATATTAAAAGTGCTTTTTCAAACCAGTGATTTATAAAGTCATTCATATAATTTTCTAAAGTGTCAGAATAGACCCACACACCTATTCTGTGGATCCTGCAGTGCTTGTCAGGGAAACGAAGCATTTTTGTCACATCCCACCACTGACTTTCACAGGTATATTTCCCTAATACAGGCACATCTCCAAAAATTAGAATGTCATGAAAAACTTCAATATTTTTTGTCACTCATTTCAGAAAGAGAAATCCGTATATTATATAGATTCATTACACAGACAGTGATATATTTCAAGCATTTATTTATTTTAATTTTGATGATTATGGCTTACAGCCCCTGAAAACCCCAAATTCAATTTGGCAAAAAATTAGAATATTACATAAAATTAACTTTAAAAAATAGTTTTTAAATATAAATGTGGGCCGCTGAGGTGTTGATTAATATGGGCTGTAGCCGTAATCATCAATATTAAAATAAACACTTTCAATATATCACTGTCCCTGTAATGAATCTATATATGGGTTTCACTTTCTGAAATGAGTGACAAAAATATTGAATTTTTTCATGGTATTCTAATTTTTGAGATGTGCCTGTATAAGTGTTGAACTTGCTTGAAACTAACCACCATCCATTTCTGTCGTTCGTCTAGGCAAGAGGAAAGCAGCCGCCCCACAACGGACCTGGCCACTGTGGAACGTACTGAAATCCTTTGCTTTTATAGATAAAGTGTCAAAACCAAAGTAGCACAATTTCCACTTAATATAAAAGGGACTGAACTGAGATTTATTTGATTGTGTGAATATTAATTACAGAATAATTGAAAATGACTGGCACATCAACTGTAAAATAAACCGATTGTTAATGTATTTATTTTTTTGTCAGATCACTTGTGTGATCCTTTGTGAGTTATGTTCATAACTGTATGTTTTGGCGAATGTGAGATGTTCAGTCCTCAATATAATTTATTTATATGTGTAGTTTATAGTCTATATCAATAAACTCATGCAGTAACAGGACACATTACAAATATTTGAGACCCATTGTAGTGCTTCCTTTTATATTTTAGCAATGCAAGTACAAAACACCGCCCACACATGAAGCCAGGGCAGAAGAGACACTTTTACAGACAAGACAAACTATTATTGATAAAAACTTCATCTTTTGACTGAGCGACTCCATACTCGGTGACACACACCTTCAGTTAAAGTACTATATTCCATTCAAGTGAATGTATTAATTAATTCTGATTGCTGAGGCCACAGTAAAAACAGATGATTTTAAATGTAACCCAGCCCTTGTAAAATCTACTGAAGCGCAGCTACATGAAAATTGTGGTTAAATACAACAACGAAGTACTTTATTGTCACATTCAAATTGTAATCCCTCCTGTTTTGTTCTTCTTTTGAATTCTTGGATGGAATATGGGTGGGCAATATACTGTAAGCTGCAGCTTCAGCCATCACCCATTTCAGATAACCTATGTTGAACTGTATAATCAGAGGAGTTATTGTTTAATATGACCTTGTTAGATTTTTTTCCCTTTGTTATATTATTCTATTTTCTTTTAATCTTTACTTTTAATCAATCCAAAATAAAGATTCATTCATTCATTCACATTCCACCACTGGCTTTTAGCAACAAGTGTATTTCCCAAATATGTTTTAAACTTGCTTTAATTAACCACCACCCATTTGTCTTTTGTCTAGGCAAGAGGGAAACTGTCCACCCCAACTGAACCTTGCCTCACTATTTACAGAGATGCAGGCTGAAGATCTGCTGAACCAGGACCAGTACGAGGGGCCAATCCAGTTGCTTCTCAGTGAGGCAGCGTGGCTGGCGTGTGTGACCCATTTCAGTTTTTTTTTTTTTTTTTACAGTTTGAATTTTGCTCATTCTGAATAATCTGGAATTTGCTGCTGATTGTAATAAACAATTTACTGACTTACAGTGGGGAAAAAAAGTATTTATTCAGCCACCAATTGTGCAAGTTCTCCCACTTAAAAGATGAGAGAGGTCTCCAGTTTTCATCATAGGTATACCTCAACTATGAGAGACAAAATGAGAAAAAAAAAAATCCAGAAAATCACATTGAAGGATTTTTAATGAATTAATTGGTAAATTCCTTGGTAAAATAACTATTTGGTCAATAACAAAAGTTAATCTCAATACTTTGTTATATACCCTTTGTTGGCAATGACAGAGGTCAAACGTTTTTTGTAAGTCTTCACAAGGTTTTCACACACTTTTGCTGGTATTTTGGCCCATTCCTCCATGCAGATCTCCTCTAGAGCAGTGATGTTTTGGGGCTGTCGCTGGGCAACACGGACTTTCAACTCCCTCCAAAGATTTTCTATGGGGTTGAGATCTGGAGACTGGCTAGGCCACTCCAGGACTTGAAATGCTTCTTACG
The DNA here is from genome assembly GCA_020510985.1 of Pholidichthys leucotaenia. NCBI lineage: Eukaryota > Metazoa > Chordata > Actinopteri > Cichliformes > Pholidichthyidae > Pholidichthys > Pholidichthys leucotaenia. The sequence continues at coordinate 125,385,264 of CM035841.1, forward strand.
AAGCCACTCCTTCATTGCCCGGGCAGTGTGTTTGGGATCATTGTCATGCTGAAAGGCCCAGCCACGTTTCATCTTCAATGCCCTTGCTGATGGAAGGAGGTTTTCACTCAAAATCTCACGATACATGGCCCCATTCATTCTTTCCTTTACGCGGATCAGTCGTCCTGGTCCCTTTGCAGAAAAACAGCCCCAAAGTACAATGTTTTCACCCCCATGCTTCACAGTAGGTATGGTGTTCTTTCTCCTCCAAACACGACAAGTTGAGTTTTTACCAAAAAGTTCTATTTTGGTTTCATCTGACCATATGATATTCTCCCAGTCCTCTTCTGGATCATCCAAATGCTCTCTAGCAAACTTCAGACGGGCCTGGACATGTACTGGCTTAAGCAGGGGGACACGTCTGGCACTGCAGGATTTGAGTCCCTGGCGGCATAGTGTGTTACTGATGTAGCCTTTGTTACTTTGGTCCCAGCTCTCTGCAGGTCATTCACTAGGTCCCCCCATGTGGTTCTGGGATTTTTGCTCACCATTCTCGTGATCATTTTGACCTCACGGGGTGAGATCTTGCGTGGAGCCCCAGATCGAGGGAGATTATCAGTGGTCTTGTATGTCTTCCATTTTCTAATAATTACTCCCACAGTTGATTTCTTCACACCAAGCTGCTTACCTTTTGCAGATTCAGTCTTCCCAGCCTGGTGCAGGTCTACAATTTTGTTTCTGGTGTCCTTTGACAGCTCTTTGGTCTTGGCCATAGTGGAGTTTGGAGTCTGACTGTTTGAGGTTGTGGACAGGTGTCTTTTATACTGATAATGAGTTCAAACAGGTGCCATTAATACAGGTAACGAGTGGAGGACAGAGGAGCCTCTTAAAGAAGAAGTTACAGGTCTGTGAGAGCCAGAAATCTTGCTTGTTTGTAGGTGACCAAATACTTATTTTACCGAGGAATTTACCAATTAATTCATTAAAAATCCTTCAATGTGATTTTCTGGATTTTTTTTTTCTCATTTTGTCTCTCATAGTTGAGGTATACATATGATGAAAATTGGAGACCTCTCTCATCTTTTAAGTGGGAGAACTTGCACAGTTGGTGGCTGACTAAATACTTTTTTACCCCACTGTATGTGTTTGCATCATGATTTTCTATTTTGTCTGTTAAGACACCGGTGGGAAAAGAGTCAACTGTACAAAGAATTTATCGGTGACCTTGAAAATAATGGCTCATTTTTAAGAAAAAAGTAACCAAAACAATTATTAACTGAAGACTGTATTGTTGGATGTGCCACCGCAGAAGCCCCTGCATACTTTAGTGACAGTACCAGTATATGGAGGAATTCTGGGTCATATTAGCATCTGCTCTTCATCATAATGGGTTTGGGCGGGGGTGTCTAATCATGTGCCATGGAGGGCCAAGACCCTGCAGGCTTTACCTCCAACCAGTGTCTTCAACAGCAGATTCCACTGAACTTCTTCCACTGACTGCTGATCAGTGAGAACACCTGCTGAAGAGACTGGGTAGAAGAGAACCTGCAGGGTCTTGGCCCCCCATGACACATGATTGGAAGCCCCCGGATTACGGTTTAATGGGATTTAACATTTTAACACAAACTGCTTTATGGTTCATAATTCTGTTGACAGACTTACACCAAACCAAAAGTGATTTCTCAAACTGCTGGATTGTTCTTAGACAGCTTTTCCAATCTTTTAGTATTTAATTTGTGCCACATGGTGGTAACCTTCACATATAAAAAAGAGACATCTGCAAAAACTTCAGAGGTTTATTGTCAGTGCAATTCCCAGTGCAATACTACATGAATGCATGTATAGTACATTGTTGATGCAGAGAATATATATTTCTACAGTACATGTATCTAGTAAATCAAGTATTTTCCATGTAACCTTGTGACTGCATTATTTTAATTGCTTTTAATCCTAGATCAAGTTTGTTTTGGCCTAAAATGCATCATAACTGTCAAATATATCTTATTATACGTAACTCAGTACTGTTTACTTTTTGAATATATATTTTGTGGCTAATATAGTTATTAACATGGCGATCAAGTTGTGTCAGCTGATCATTTTTTGCTATGACACCACCTCAGACTCAGTGCTGCTGCAGCAGGTACATCCATGATGTCTCAACAGTCTCTCCATGATTTTCACGCAGATCAGAGCAATATTTTGCACAGGAAATAAACGTTTCTACAGACATTCTTAAGCTCTACATCCACTGATCATTTGTGAAGCTGGGGTGACATCAGTGACAGGCTATGTTGAACGTCCAGACCGACCGTTTGAAGCGGTAATTTCCCCACAACAGAGCCATCTGAAACACACACACACACACAGCGTACATATTTTAGTACCTAACAGCGATAAGTTGGAGACATTACAGTGTAGTACGACGTACTTATAGCAAACTAGCATTAGCAAACATTAGCTTACCGTCATATATGACCTAGTTTGTATCCTCACATCTTCGGCTCTGCCAGAAGCTGCAGAACTATTCCAGAGTGTTTCGTCTCGCTGCCTGTACCCTTGCCTAGCGGTCCTTTTTGGCATTTACGGTGAAAAAAGCCACAGACCGAGGAGTCGCCTTGTACAGCCGCCATGATGCATGTGTTATGTTTTGCTTGGGTTGCGTGTTTTACGTCACGGGAGTGTGGCGCCACCTTGCTGTAAAAAAAATCCCGCCCACCCCAGCTTAACCCCGCTTTACCCGGCTGCTATGGAGACACAACCGAGGCCGAACCGTGTCGTTGCGAATCGAGACGTGGCGAGGTGAGCTGGGCTAGTGGAAAAGTGCCTTTAAACTCCTCCACTTGGGGCAGGAGCTTGTTCCCAATCCAGAGAGGACAAGCCACCTTTATCCAAACGAGGACCATGGACTCGGACTTGGAGGTGCTGATTCTCATCCCAGCCACTTCACACTCAGCAGCAAACAATCCCTGCAAGACTTGTAGGTCATTGCTGGATGAAGCCAACAGGACATCATCTGCAAACAGCAGAGATGAGATCCTGTGGTGACAGAGCATGACATTCTCCGATCCTTGGCTGTGCACAGATATCCTGTCCATAAAAATTATGAACAGGACTGGTGACAAAGGGCAGCCCTGGCGGAGTCCAACTCTCAATGGAAACGAGTTTGACTGGGTGTTGGCAATATGAACCAAACTTTTGCAACGGTTATATAGGGACCAGATAGTTCGTAGCAATGAGCCCGATACCCCATACTCCTGCAGCATCCCCCACAAGAGACCACAAGGGACACGGTTGAATGCTTTCACCAAGTCCACAAAACACATGTGGACTGGCTGGGCAAACTCCCATGAACCCTTGAGGATTCTCGAGAGGGTAAAGAGCTGGTCTGAGCTTTTTACCAGAGCTGCACAGAAGACAATGAGAGTTAAACGGGGAAACTCTGTATCTGTCTCATTTCCTGTCAGTAGTGGTGTTAGACAGGGTGGTATTTTATCTCCTTTCTTATTTAACGTTTATATGGATGACATATCTTTGCAGTTAAAGCGATGTGATACAGGGTGTGTTGTTGGTCGTTCAGTCACCAACCACCTTATGTATGCAGACGATTTAGTGGTTTTCTCCCCATATAGTGCTGGATTTCAACAGTTGCTGAAAATATGTTCACAGTATGGTCTTGATTTTGACATTAAATACAATGCAGTCAAGAGTAATGTTGTGATAATTAGAAGTAAGGAAGATAGAAAACATGGTATTTCCTGAATTCTTCCTGGCTGGTGCCATGCTCTAAGTGTGTAATGAAATAAAATACCTTGGACATTTTATTACAAATGATCTCTCTGATGATAGGGATATTTATAGGCAGTCTTGTAAATTATATGCACAAGCTAATATTTTGGCTCATAAATTTAATATGTGTACTGTGTTATTTAAGACTTCACTTTTTAAAGCATTTTGTACTCCACTGTATACTGCCTACTTATGGCATTTTGACAAAAAAGCAGTTTGCAAAGATTTACTGTTGGGTACAATGGTAGTATAAGACTACTGCTGAAAGTCCCAAGAAGTTGCAGTGCAAGTCAAATGTTTGTTAATCTTCACGTACCAACTTGTTCTGCTGTGTTACGGAATCTTTTGTATGGATTTATGTGCAGGGTACTGAACTCTGCTAATTACATCATATTGTCTCTTACCAGTTCTCAATTAAGTTTTGTTAACTATGAATCCAGAATGTAGAAGCATTGACAAACTTGTTTGTACAATATATGAATAATTGTTTTGTGAATGATTATCATCCTTTTATTATATTCACATTTGTAGTTTAGATTTTTTTTCCCTCACTTGATGGACCTATTTTTCTTGTGTCCCTCATAAAGTTTTGAATGAATAAACATTATAATAAGAATTGTAACTGTAAAGGTAGGAGAAATAAAGAGACTCAGACCATCGGAAAAGCTTTCTTTTTATTCAACTGGTGTTAGAAGAATACAATGACATGAATAAAGATTAAAGAAAAAGAATAAAGAGAACAAGTATGAATGCATGACTTATCAATAACAGAAAAGGTATGAAACACTCATGTTTGTTGTTATCTTTGATATAGTCATATAAATACTAAAGTTCAGCACAGAACAGGTGACTTTTAGATTCAAATTCCAGCACTCTAGCATTATGGCTGTGATATTTGCGAATAACACAGATAAGGTTAAAAAGAGAAACAGCCATTTATATCATATTTATAATATTTTTAAAAACAAGACCATGCCCTCTGATACAGATATGAATACACACAGGGTATTGATAAATGATTGATACTGATAACAATCATTTATTTAATGTTGCCATAGCTGTGAGCAGCAGGGGCCATTTATAATTGCAGCATCAATCCCCTTTGGCTCCAATCTATAACATCACTCTTCACCTTAAAGAAATTGTTTCACCCAAAAGTCTGGTCAAGAATTGTTTCCTTCACCTCAGGACCACAGTTTGAAAACACATTCCATGGTAAAAGGGACGATAAGGATCCCATTTCGTGCAAGGAATGGATTATTTTGCCATCATAAATCCCTGAACTTTCTCCCAACCAGGCAGTTTTATGCTTTAAGAACTGTTTGAAGCCTTCCAGATATCCTTCAGCGGCATTCCACAGGTCACTAGGAATTATCCACACCTCAACATTACCCCCTGGTGGACAACTCTGGAATATGTTTGCTTTTGCCTCTACAAGCTGAACTGAGGTTAATGATTGAAATGACTTCCTTTTAACAAAAACTCTCAACTCTCAGATTGTTTTCTTTTTCAGGACACCCTGGAAAATCAAGTGGGACTCTGACATACCATTCTGGTTTGAAATGTTTCATTAATCATTGATTTTAAACATGTTGCATGTTTGAAAATGCTTAAATGAACCTTATTCTAATGCATGTTAATTATAGGACACATTTATAAAAGTGCATGCTCACTGAAAGTCAGTCATGAATCACTGAAGTTACCTTGGGCTTTATACATAAGTATATAATTTGAATTTCACAGTTAATATGTGTGCCTTCTAAAACTTACTCAAGTCATCTGACTGGCTCAGCCAATCACCAGCCAGTCTCTGTTGGACAACGTCCCCTTTCATTCTATTGGTCGGTTACAGACAAAGGACTGTTTTCTTATTGGACCAGAGTTCATTTGACTCTCTCGCAATGGGAGACAATTGGTTCCCTTTCATGTCAGTCAAGTTTTTCCCCTCAGTTTAAGGGAGGAACGTCCAGTTCAGTGAGAGAGTTGTTCTGTGTGAAAGTTTGTCTGTGTCCTGCCCTAAATTCTTTTTCCTTTAAACGTCTGGCAAATTACTTTTTTTTTCTTTTTGAGCTCAAACTTCTCTTTAATATGGAGTGAGACTCCGTGCTCACAGACATTTTTCTATTTTATTCTGTTAAACTTTCTTCTATTAACTCACCATGTTTTGAAATGGACTGATCGTTTTTCTCACACTGGAAGCTGTTCTCACCAACCGCCACAACACCTGCAGAACTTGGATTTCTTGGCTTGAATTATTTTTATTAATCTTGTCTCTCCAATTCTGTGACTTTGATCAGACTGTGAACTATCTCCCATTTATTTGGACCTGAGGAAGCCACTGAAAAATTCTCATGTTGTCCGCATGGCATACTACGTGGCCAGCAGCCTCATTATTGCCGCCAGGTCTCAGCTTCTGACTGCTTGTCTCTGGGAAGAAATATCTGCTGGCAGATATTCTCTGGTATAATCTTCAAATAAAGCTTCAGCTCCTGGATCCAGCTAGAAGCCAATGCACCAAGGTCACATGAGCAAGATTCCTTTGTTTCATCTGCTGAATAATGCCATGTCCATCGCCTTAAGTATGTCATAATTTGTGTCAGGTTTAAACTAGTTTATAACTCTGATCGGAGCTATAGAATAATGCAATGTCCATCGCCTTAAGTATGTCATAATTTGTGTCAGGTTTAAACTAGTTTATAATGCTGATCGGAGCTATAAAATAAAAGAGTAATAATATTCCTCTTTTCATTAAATTCCATTTTACTTTTTAGAGTAACCCAGAATTTTTTTTCATATAACTAGCTTTTATAATTTTCTTCATAAAATTTGTGTCCAATTTCCTTAATGTTTTTTTACAGTTATTTCAGTCTCCATTTTATCAGTTACAAATTCATACTAAGGTTTTCTTGGTTCCACAAATGTGATTACACTCTGTTGCTCAATAATCAGTTACAAGTTGAATGTGATGCTTGATACATGATCATTTCACATTACCAACAAATCCCTTGAATGTAATGTCATTTAATCTGAGTCTGATCAATAAAACTGTAAACGGTATATGGAAGTTTCTGTTGATTTCTTTTCCTGTGTTTGTTTCTAAAGTCACCCAGGAGAATTCACAAATATTTGAGACTGATTGATTGAAGGTATAAAGATTAGTTATTAGTAAATTGTCCAAGTTTTTGGACTGGTGCCCCTTACAAGTGTTTTCCTCTTGTTTGTGAGTGTTGGTGGTAATGAGGTAAACCTCCGTTTCCACATACATCTCTAAGTCTAAATCAAATAATCTTTGAACCTCATAACTAATTAAATGTTCCTACATAATATTTTTTAAAAACAACATTAATACAACATGAAACCCACAAAAGACACAGTGGGGGAAATAAGTATTGAACTTGTCAGCAGTTTTGTCAGTACATATATTTTTAATGAGGCTCCTCACATGAAATTTTCACCAGACTTTGGTATTAATTCAAGTGATACACACATAGAAAGAAAACAAAACATTTAAATTAATGAATAAAGTTATGTTTGATAGAGTGGAAAGAAAAAGAAAATAAACTCACTGCCAATGAAAACACAACACAATTTTTGTATAAATATTTTTGGGTCCATCCTATCTGAGTAATAGTGTTTGTATGACTCAAAATATGTGTAGAACTCATTTTCAGTGGTTGTACTCACTGTCACGACTCAATGCCTTGGAGCTCTGCCTCTGTAGTCTTTTTGAGCTCGTTGTTTGTTTTGAGTACTCAAATGTCAAAAATGGGTGATTTTAAGGAGTGGTCATCCTCCCTATATAAAAATGAACAAAAATGCGTAGCACTATGTTGTGAAATGTCCACAATGCCACAACTGTCACATGACAAATGTAACTATTCTTTGGGCCCTTTGGAAGGCGGAATGTCGCCACAACAGGTGGCACTCCGACTGGTCTGCAATGCAACAACCATTAGGCTGCGTGTCCACCAACCGCGTTTTTTGTCACCCGACCACCCTGAACATCTTTTTTTCAGCGCTTGTGCACTGCGCTCTGGAAAAAACAAAACAAAACAAAAAAAACCCAACTTCTGTGCCCTGTATTCCAGCAACAGCTTGTCACTCACAGCTCCGCACTTCCACTTTTCCTATGGTCAGACTTTCTACTTTTTTTAATAGCAGTCTCTAAATAACAACGAACAGGAAACATTCTAGCATTGGCAGCAGCTCTGGATGCAGAATATGATGACATGGAAAACAGGAGTCTGAGTAGAGACTGCATCGGTGTCCTATGTACCACCCTTCCTTAATTCTGATTGGATGCTTAGAAAGGTCTGACATTAACGAGCTCAGCTGCAGTTTGAAAAGTTGAACTTTTTTCAACTCTGAGCGTCCTGAGTGCTGCGACAAAAAGCGGCCACCGCTGAAAGCTTTTCAGCACTGAGGGCGCTCAGCGCTGTAGACACTGAACTGCATAGAGAATAAATAGAGAATAGTCGCCCACAGCTGGAAAAAATGTGTTTGGTGGACACGTAGCCTTATTTGGTTGCAACAACGCCAGGTTGAAATTGGGTCCATGGCCGACAGACCACGTCCAGAACGAGCACATGGCGCAACCCCAGAGCAAGACTAGAACATCATGCTCCACCACCTCCGAGATTGGTTCCGCACAGCTGCTCAGATGGCCCAAGAAACTCAAGGAAGATGGCAGCCAAGGATCTCGGCCAATACCGTGAGAAGGCACTTCAGGCATCATGACCTATGAGCCCCAAGACCCTTTTGAGGAATGATCCTGACGGCAGAGCAGCAACAAAATCGCCATGAGTGGGCTTGCCAGCACAACAGGTGGTCCCTACAGCAGTGGAACACTGTTCTTTTCTCTGATGAATGCCAATGTTGCCAGTCGTAGGTTAGGGTCCGACTGGGTGGTGCTGGAGTCATGGCATTGCAGGAGGAGTGGCTAAATATCCTACAGGACAACATCAGATGGCTCATGAGGTCCATGCAGAGACGTATTACTGCCTGCATTAACACAAATGGAGGCCATCTTCTATATTGAACTTTGTTATTAAGACAGACATTTTGATTAGGGGTGTTGGAAAAAAAAATCAGTTCACATAAGAATCTAGATTCTCATTTGACACGATCCAGAACAGATTCACAAACATTAAAAATCAATTTTTTTATTCTTATTCTTCTCATTATTATTTTTGCAGTGGTGCCGGGGTCCCGTCACATGACACATATTGCCACTTTGTGGCACACAATTACACACTGACGCAGGAGAACCATGTAGAGTAAGCTAGCAGCTGGATGAAACTGTCGGAATAAAGAAAAAATGGAGCAGCAAGAAATTCGAGACAGGTCCGTCTGCAGCTCGCAGACTCCGTCAACACCCCTTCAACTAGTTATGCTCCCTCAGCATGCCCCCACGTGATGCCAGTCCACAAAATGGCTGGCCGTAGCCGACCGTGCAAATATGGCTGAGCCAGCACTGGACTGATCATACAAAAATTCAAGTGTCGTAGCCTTGTAGACAGGCCAATGGTGGCCACACATTTCGAAGGACGAATGTAAGAGAATCTAAAAATTATTGAGTTTAGTCCATAGATGGTAAAGAAAAGTTTATGGTCTAGTCTTTGGATGATGCTTCTTTGTGTGACCACACCCTACTCTGTTGGCCAGCAACTCTGACAGCTACAGTTGAGGTTTTTTTCTAACATTTTTTGACAGCGATGGAAGCAGTGTTCTTTTCATTGAATGAAAACCAAATCTTGTTATTGACTAAAAGTAGACAAAAATGATTGCTAATGAACAGACTAAAATAAAACAATAAAAATAAAATCATCACAATAAATCTGGACTCAAATTAAGTGTCAAAAGTAAAATGCATAAATGGTCATTTTAGTTTAATTTCTAGCTTTAATGGATGAAAAAAATAGATACAGTTTTAGCTGACGAAATTAACACTGGATGGAAGTTTACGCTGGATGTAAAAAGTCTACACACCCCTGTTCAAATGCCAGGTTTTTGTAATGTAAAAAAATGAGACCAAGATAAATCATTTCAAAACTTTTTCCACCATTAATGTGACCTATAACCTGTACAACCCAATTGAAAAACAAGCTAAAATCTTTTAAGGGGAAAAATAAAAAACTGAAAATAACCTGGTTGCAAAAATATGCACACCGTCTTATAACTGGGGATGTAGCTGTGTTCAGAATTAACCAATCATATTCAAACTCGTGTTAAATGGGAGTCAGCACACACCCGAAAAGAAAGAATTTCCAAGGCATTAAATATACCATAGAACACAGTGAAGACAGTCATCATCAAGGAGACAAAATATGGCACAACAGTGACATTACTAAGAACTGGACGTCACTCCAAAATTGATGAAAAGATGAAAAGAAAACTGGTCAGGGAGGCTGCCAAGAGGCCGGCAGCAACATTGAAGGAGCTGCAGGAATTTCTGGCAAGTACTGGCTGTTTAGAACATGTAACAACAATCTTTTGTCTTCTTCATATACAGTACGTATCTGAGCTATGGGGTAGGGTGGCAAGAAGGAAGGCTTTTCTTATGAAGAAAAACATCCAAGCCTGTCTACATTTTACAAAGACACATTTGAAATTTCCCAAACACCTGTGGGAAAATGTGTTATGGTCCAATAAAACCAAGGTTGAACTTTTTGGCCACAATTCCAAAAGGTATATTTGACACAAACACAACACTGCTCATCACCAAAAGAACACCATACCTACAGTGAAGCATGGTGGTGGCAGTATCATGCTTTGGGGCTGTTTTTCTTCAGCTGGAACTGGGGCCTTAGTCAAGGTGGAGGGAATTATGAACAGTTCCAAACATCAGTCAGTATTGGCACAAAACCTTCAGGCTTCTGCTAGAAAGGTGAAGATGAAGAGGAACTTCATCTTTCAGCATGACAATGATCCAAAGTAAACATCCAAATCAACAAAAGAATGGCTTCACCAGAAGAAGACGAAGGTTTTGGAATGGACGAGCCAGAGTCCAGACCCGAATCCAATCAAACATCTGTGGGTTGATCTGAAGAGGGTTGTGCACAGGAGATGCCCTTGCAATCTGACAGATTTGGAGCATTTTTGAAAAGAAGAGTGGGCTAATATTGCCACATCAAGATGTGCCATGCTGATAGACTCCTACCCAAAAAGACCGAATGCTGTAATAAAAGCCAAAGGTGCTGCAACAAAGTATTAGTTTAAGGGTGTGCATATTAATCCAACCAGGTTATTGTAAGTTTTTTTTATTTTTCCCCTTAAAAGATTTCAGCTTGTTTTTCAATTGGGTTGTACAGGTTATAGGTCACACCAATGACGGAAAAAGTTTTGAAATGATTTATCATGGTTTAATTTTTTTTATATCACAAAAACCTGGCATTTGAACAGGGCTGTGTAGACATTTTACATCCACTGTATTTTTGTTTGTTTTAAATTATTGCATTTACTTTACCTTTTACTGGAGAAGCTTTACCAGGGAAAAGACCATGAACAGATAATTACCCAAAGTTGAAAGAAGTGGAAAACGTTTAGTTCTCCTGCTGAACAATGCACACTGCACCACTTTAACAAACTCAGCAAATTCTGAACAGGCAAAAAAAAAAAAAAAAAAGAATCATGAAAACTTGTAACAGCACTTCATTTTTTTTTTTAGAACTTTGTTTTTTAAGTCTCCAAAGAATTTAGATACTTAAGTTTATATTTGTGCAGGTTTAAAATAAATGCTACTTATCTTATGCATCAGTTGCATTCAGTTCTTATTGAATTTGTTCATTGCATTAAGTTACTGTATAGGTAACTGTACACTGACTGCACACAGTCAGGTAGCACTATTATTTAAATGAATGTTCAAAGTGTTTGTGATAGAATTTAATTTTGTTTTTAAATGAATAGCCTATATTTCTAGAATGCTGGAGGGTGACCAAACCTACACACTGTGTAAAAGCTGTTAGGAATTGTGATATGCTGAAAAGGAAAATTTTCAAAATTTATTTGACTTGTGTACAATTTCATTTTTGAAACACACACGTTTTCAAGAAATAAAAAAGCAGTTAGTAACCTGAGCCTACTTTTTTCATTTAACAATATTTTATTGTAAATCAGCTGATGTAATTTTTAAAAAAAAAATATAACTCCCTAAACATCAACACACTGTACTCTGCTTTCAAGCTTACCTCAGCATTTTTTGCAGTGCAGCAGACTTTTTTCGTGAGATTAGTGGGTTTGTGTATTGAACTGACAGCCAAATGTGAATCGAAAACAGTTTTGAATCAAAAAATGATTTTGAATCGAATCATGACCCCAAAATCGGAATCAAATTGAATCATGTGACTTCTAAAGATTCATAGCCTTCGTTTTGTGCGCTGGAGTCATGGCATTGCAGAAGAAGTGGCTCAATATCCTCCAGGACAACATTAGACAGCTCATGAGGTCCATGCGGCAAAGTATTACTACCTGCATTAATGCAAATGGAGGCCATATTCCATATTGAACTTTGTTTTTAAGACAGACGTTTTGATGTGATTTCAGAAAGTGAGGGTACTTCTGTTTTGCTCAGTTTTAAAAATTGTTGGCACTGATTTTCACTTGTCGATGTCTGATATTGTTTTGAAGATATCTGAAAATACTTTGCATCCTTTAATTGATCATTGCCATAAAAATCTGTAAAAATATCAAACTTTTCTATAGTACTGCATTTTCACTGGCAGTGAGAATCGTACTAAACGCATTAGAAAAAGAAGTATCCCAGGGCACAGTAAGGCAGGGAATTAGATGAAATCTGTAAGTTGGTAGAAAGTAGTTCTACCTCCTCTCTGTGGAAATTAACATCAGCCAAGTAGGTACTTCATGAGTGGCTATAAAAATGTTACCCGAGGTGTCATACAAGAAGCACCTCATGATGTCAAGAGCTCTAACAAGACCTTCACAGCCTGATTGTTATAAAACACATTGATGGATTTGGTTACAGGCGTATATTAAAACTTCAGAATCTTCCAGTGAGCAGCACTGGGACCATGATCCACAAGTGGAAGGAACATCAATCTACCATCAACCGGTCATGCACAGAAGCTCCTCACAAGATATCTGACCAGGGAATCAGAAGGATAGTCCGAAGAGTAACTCAAGAGCTAAGGACAACTGAGAAAGGGCTCCAGAAAGACTTGGAGGCAGCAGGTACAACTGTGACAGAGAAAACAATTGGCAATGCACTCCACCATAATGAGCTCATGAACCCTCAAGACCCCATTATTAAAGAAAAGGCAAGTTAAAACTAGTGTAACACTTGATAAACAGTATTTGGACAAGCCTATGAAATACTGTGAGAATGTAGTGTTGTGAGATGAGGTGAATATTGAGGATTTTCAAGTGATGTCACTGGTCATGTGCTGTTTGGGTCACCACATTAGTAGTCAAAATGTTGTGAGAGGAACAAAGACATAAAATGGTTTGTCATGGCGTGTGACATTTTATTGAAACCTATAATTCTAGTTATCTAATTTTACTCGTTAAATGGTCCAAAAAATTGCAAATACTTTGCCATTGTTGTGCATGGGTTCTGTAGGCACCCGTGCACACAACAACTGAAATTAGATAATTTCCCACAGAAACCTCAATGTACCAAAGCACACTGGTTGAAAAGCACTGCTCTAAACTAGCATAAACACAATGGCAGCACTATGTGCCCATTTACAGCTTGCGTACCAATATGGAGACGTACACTACTTACAAAATTTAGGGATATTCGGCTTTCAGGTGAAATTTCAGGATGCACCTAAAATGCACAATAACCTTTACAGGTGAACTTAATTTGACCTTCTCTAACCTTTTCAATGCACTTGTCCAACTGTTCAATATTTCAGTACTTTTTGCATAACTTGCTGTTCTCTAACAAGGTGCCTAACAGCAAAATTCACAACAGGTGTTTGATCCATGAATCGACCAATAAATTTTCTGGTTCATTTAGAATTGGTATGTAAACAGTCCTCTTCATCATGCTGTTCACATTTTGACATATGAGACCAAGACGACACCTCACAATTGATCAACGGTACTTCTTCATTGAGGTACATCCGAGTTCCACCCTATGCAGGACATACTGAATGCACTGAGGAGCTCATTTAGCAGCAGACTACATCATCCTAGGTGCACAACCGAGAGGTTTCGCAGGTCCTTCCTACCAACGGCTGTCAGACTGTACAACCTAAGCAGGGCTGCTCGCAGAGATAGCAAAAAGACGTAACAAACTAATAGTTTTGAATGCAAAAGACGCAATAGACTTATACAATGGTCCCCTCCAGCATACAACTAGGAAAATACCGGTCGCTATGGAGGGTGAGAATATGTATGGGTACATAATCATACCATGTAGGATAACTAAGTAGACGGTTGTGCTGTTTCATCCCATCTAGCAACAATGCTCCGCACTGTGTGTGTTTATATATTTACATATTTATTCCATCTAGCTACAATACTCCGCACTGTGTGTTTATATACTCATATATTTATTCCATCCAGCTACAATGCTCCGTACTGTGTCATATATATATATATATACTGTATATATATATATATATATATATATATATATATATATATATATATATATATATATATTTATATTTATATGTACATATGTATACTTGCTGCTCTTGTTTCTTTTTTTTTTTCTCTTGCCTTCTGATCGTTGCTCTGAGTGTTGCTATCCCTGTGCTGTTGCAATCCTGGAATTTCCCCATTGTGGGACTAATAAAGGCTTATCTTATCTTATCTTATTGTGAGGCTTCAAACAGGATGTTCCCAGAGGGAAGAGGCCACTGAGCTTAGAGTGTCACAGAGTCTCATCAGCAGGTTGTAACAGAGATACAGAGAGACTGGAATAGTCACAGAAAGGCATAGAAGTGGACGTCCTTTCGTCACATCCCACACTGATGACCACTTCATTGTGAACAGTGGACTGCGGAACAGGATGATAAATGCTACTCAACTCCAGGCACATTTATTGTAAGGGAGGTGAGTGGAACCCAAGTGTCACGTCAGACCATTCAAAACTGTTTACATCAGTGTGGTCTGCGAGCTAGATGACTTGACCACACCCCCAGGCACAGGCGTCATTGGCCGGGGAGCATTTACGCTGGACAAGGGACCAGTGGGCCTCAGTGCTGTTCTCTGATCATGCTGAGCAGAAATGATGGCCGCCAACGACATTGGAGATGTCAAGGAGAGCACAATGCATCAGCCACTGTTGTCACCAGACGAGCCTTTGATGGTGGTGGTGTTCCACTCTGGACAGGCGTGTCTAGTCAGTACAGAACTGCCCTACACCTTGTGAATGATACAGTGACAAGCCAATACTGCACAAATAACATCATTAATCCAGCCATTGTGTCCCTGCATGAACAACACAGGCCTAATTTCTTCTTCATGGACGACAATGTTCCAGCTCATGAAGGCTGCATCATACGGGAATGGCTGCTGGAGGCTGGGGTAGCTCAAATTGAGTGGCCTGCACTTTCTCCAGACCTGAATCCCATAGAAAACCTATGGGATCAGCTGAGTTGCCATGTAGACACTCATAACCCTGCACCCCACAACATCAATGACCTGAGGGCCAACCTTCAAGAGGAGTGGAATGCCATGCCTCAGCAGACAAGAAGTCGACTTGTCAACAGCATGAGATGTAGCTGTCAAGCTGTAATTGATGCTCAAGGGCACATGACAAGTTATTGAGACACTGACATTTTTTGTTGTTTTATACCTACCACTGTTGATGGATTTTGTTTCAATAAATTGTTTGAGATGAGGAAATCACCATTGCATGCTTCTACTTACAGTGGTGTGAAAAAGTGTTTGCCCCTTCCTGATTTCTCTTTTTTTTTTGTATGTTTGTAACACTTTAATGTTTCTGATCAAACAAATTTAAATATTAGACAAAGATAACAAAAAATGCAGTTTTTAAATTAAGGTGTCTATTATTAAGGGGAAAAAATATCCAAACCCACACGGCCCTGTGTGAAAAAGTGATTGTCCCCTAAAGCTAATAGTTGGTTGGGCCACCCTTAGCAGCAACAACTGCAGTCAAGTGATTGCGATAACTGGCAATTAGTTTTTTACAGCACTGTGGAGGAATTTTGGCACACTCACCTTTGCAGAATTGTTGTAATTAAGCCACATTGGAGGGTTTTCAAGCATGAACCGTCTTTTTAAGGTCATGCCACAGCATCTCAATCGGATTCAAGTCAGGACTTTGACTAGGCCACTCCAAAGTCTTCATTATATTTTTCTTAAGCCATTCAGAGGTGAACTTGCTGGTGTGTTTTGGATCATCGTCCTGCTGCAGAACCCAAGTGTGCTTCAGCTTGAGGTCACGAACAGATGGCCGGACATTCTCTGTCAGGATTTTTTGGTCGACAGCAGAATTCATGGTTCCATTTACCACAGCAAGTCTTCCAGGTCCTGAAGCAGCAAAACAGCCCCAGACCATCATACTTACCAGCACCTGTTGGTATAATGTTCCTTTTCTGAAATGCTGTGTTACTTTTACGCCAGATGTAATGGGACACACACCTTCCAAAAAGTTCAACTTTTGTCTTGTCAGTCCACAGAGTATTTTCTCAAAAGTCTTGGGGATCATCAAGATGTTTTCTGGCAAAACTGAGACGAGCATTTATGTTCTTTTTGCTCAGCAGTGGTTTTCATCCTGGAACTCTGCCATGCAGGCCATTCTTGTCCAATCTCTTTCTGATGGTGGAGTCATGAACACTGACCTTAACTGGGGCAAGTGAGGCCTGCAGTTCTTTGGATGTTGTTGTGGGGTCTTTTGTGACCTCTTGGATGAGTCATTGCTGCGCTCTTGGGGTGATTTTGGTCGGCCAGCCACTCCTGAGAAGGTTCATCACTGTTCCATGTTTTTGCCATTTGTGGATAATGGCTCTCAATGTGGTTTGCTGGAGTCCCAAAGCTTTAGAAATGGCTTTATAACCTTCTCCAGACTGATAGATCTCAATTACTTTGTTTCTCATTTGTTCCTGAATATCTCTGGATTGCAGCAAGATGTTTAGCTTTTGAGTATCTTTTGGTCTACTTCACTTTGTCAGGCAGGTCCTATTTAAGTGATTTCTTGATTGAGAACAGGTGTGGCAGTAATCAGGCCTGGGTGTGGTTAGAGAAATTCAACTCAGCTTTCTAAAGGTGTGATAAACCACAGTTAATTTATGTTTTAAAGGGGAAGGGGCAATCACTTTTTCACACAGGGCCATGTAGGTTTGGATGTTTTTTACCTTTAATAATAAACACCTTCATTTAAAAACTGCATTTTGTGTTTTCTTGTGTTATCTTTGTCTAATATTTAAATTTGTTTGATGATCTGAAACATTTAAGTGTGACAAACAGCTATCTATAAATTCACAAAGTCTCTGTCTGTGTCTCTCTGTTCCACGCATATCTCTTGAACGTTCCTCAGACTGACCTAAGGTTTTATACGTGATTTTCTGAGGTTACGAGGGTGTGCATCACCGAATATGGAGTCGCTCATTCAAAATATGTAATTTTTATCAGTAAAAGTTTAGCCACTGCTCTGTGTCTCTTCATGCCCTGGCTTCAAGAAGTGTGGGCGGGTTTCGGACAGACTCCGTGCTGATTGGATAATACATGGCATCAAGGCCATGCTGATTGGCCAATACACGCCATCACAACCATGCTGATTGGATAACACACAGCATCACAACCTGACAGTCACCACAATGTTCCCTGGACAAAACAAGGAAATGAAAGTTAGAAAGATAGAAAAACATAATACTGAAGATTTAATGCTTAAAAAAATTATACCATAAATTTGTCGTGACTGCGTAGGTCTAAAGGATAATTTGTCATATGTGGAGAATGAGGTGCGCGAGCAGACTGCGTCAGCGGGACTGGATCTAACAAATCAACACAACATGCCGGGAGAAGCAGCATCCAGACATGACCTGGCTCAAAGGCATATTAACTGATAGCGACAAAAAAAGTTATTTTCAATAAAGTTAAAAAAAAAAAGATAAAGCATCGCGGTGGCGGAGTGGTTAGCACTGCGGCAGCACAGCAACTCACCCTTGGCCGGGGGATCCTGGGTTCAATCCCAGCCCCCAACCAACAGTGATCTGTGTGGAGTTTGCATGCTCTCCCCGTGTCTGCGTGGGTTTACTCCAGGATTTCTCCGGTTTCCTCCCACATGCCAAAAAAACATGCAAGTTAGGTTAACTGGCATCAAAACTGGGGATTCTAAATTGTCCTTAGGTATGAATGTGAGAGTGAATGGTTGTCTGTCTCTCTGTGTTGGCCCTGTGATGGACTGGCGATCTATCCAGGGTGTACCCTGCCTCTCGCCCAAAGATGCTGGGATAGGCTCCAGCCCCCCGCGACCCAAAAAGGATTAAGCGGAAGAAGATGGATGGATGGATGGATGGATAAAGCATGGAGTGTGCTTTTGTCCTGAGGCTGATTTATCATGGAAAACAGCTGAGATCTGTGGTTCGAACGATCAGGATCCACCGGTGTTCTGATATTTTGGCATATCTATCAGAACAGCTGATATACATACAGGACATACAGGAGAACTGAAATGGCGTTTCTCTCTCTCTTCAGTGGTGTGCACAATATAAAAAATAAATGGAATAAGGCTGGAAAAACAACAGCAGCAGTCCATGTACAGTAATGCTATCTGTAGTGCAAATACTGACAAAAGATAGACTTAAGGTTTAATGCTTAAAAAATTATACCATAAAGTTGCCGTGATTGCGTAGGTCTAATGGATAGTTCGGCATGAAGAACAAGTTGCGCGGAGGGGGGCAGCTGAACCTCTGGACTGCAGTCCTTTCCAGGCACACGGGTAAAGCAGCAGCCATTGAGTCTCAAATATTTGTAAACGTGTCTTGTTATAGTACTGCATGAGTTTATTGACGATACACAGAAGAAATTCAATATTACACTTAACTCCATCAGTGAACAGTGATATACTGTAAACTAAAGTAATTATAATGATGACTGAACAACTCCCATTCACCAAAGTTCAAGATACACTATTATCTCGAATATTAGTGATAAAAGATCCCACAAATAAGTGATCTGCCAAACAAATAAACAAGGGATCTGAAACAGCCGCTAATATTGGATGTCCAATTCATTTTCAATATTTAGGTATTCTGTAATTAATATTGACACAATCAAATAAATCGTAGTGCCATTTACTCCCTTTTATATTTGTCAAAGTCGAACGTGATTCCCTAGATATACAGGTACATCTCAAAAAATTAGAATATCATGAAAAATTTCAATATTTTTTGTCACTCGTTTCAGAAAGTGAAACCCATATATTATATAGATTCATTAAACAGAGAGTGATATATTTCACGTGTTTATTTATTTTAATTTTGATGATTATGGCTTACAGCCCATGAAAACCCCAAATTCAGTTTCTTAAAAAATTACAATATTACATAAAATTAATGTTAAAAAAATATTTTTTTAATAGAAATGTTGGCCGACTGAAAAGTATGCCCATGTACACACTCAATACTTGGTTGGGGCTCCTTTTGGATTAATTACTGTATCAGTGTGGCGTGGCATGGAGGTGATCAGCCTGTGGCACTGCTGAGGTGTTATGAAGGTCCAGGTTGCTTTGATAGTGACCTTCAGCTCGTCTGCATTGTTGGGTCTGGTGTCTCTCATCTTCCTCTTGACAATACTCCATAGATTCTCTATGGGGTTTAGGTCAGGAGAGTTTTCTGGACAATCAAACACATGCCAATGGTCATTAAGCCAGGTTTTGATACTTTTGGCAGTGTGTGTGGGGGGATGCCAAGTCCTGCTGGAAAATGAAATCAGCTTCTCCATAAAGCTTGTCAGCAGAAGAAAGCATAAGTGCTCTAAAGTTTCCTGGTAGACGACTGCGCTGACTTTGGTCTTGATAAAACACAGTGGACAAACACCAGCAGATGACATGGTTCCTCAAATCATCACTGACTGTGGAAACTTCACACTAAACCTCAAGCAGCTTAGATTCTGTACCTCTCCACTCTTTCTCCAGACTCTGGGACTTTGATTTACAAATGAAATGCAAAATTTACTTTTATCTGAACAGCGGTCTTCTGCTGGTGTTTGTCCACTGTGTTTTATCAAGACCAAAGTCAGCGCAGTCGTCTACCAGGAAATTTTAGAGCACTTCATGCTTCCCTCTGCTGCTCTGCTGACAAGCTTTATGGAGAAGCTGATTTCATTTTCCAGCAGGACTTGGACCCCCCCCCCCCCACACACACACATACACACACACACTGCTAAAAGTATCAAAACCTGGTTTAATGATCATGGCGTCACTGTGTTTGACTGGCCAGCAAACTCTCCTGACCAAAATCCCATACAGAATCTATGGAGTATTGTCAAGAGGAAGATGAGAGACATCAGACCCAACAATGCAGACGAGCTGAAGGTCACTATCAAAGCAACCTGGACCTTCATAACCTCCATGCCACGCCACATTGCTACAGTAATTAATCCAAAAGGAGCCCCGACCAAATATTGAGTGTGAACATGGACATACTTTTCAGTCGGCCAACATTTCTATTAAAAAAACTATTTTTTAACATTAATTTTATGTAATATTCTAATTTTTTGAGAAACTGAATTTGGGGTTTTCATGTGCTGTAAGCCATAATCATCAAAATTAAAATAAATAAACACTTGAAATATTTCACTCTGTGTAACGAATCTATATAATATATGGGTTTCACTTTCTGAAATGAGTGACAAAAAATATTGAACTTTTTCATGATATTCTAATTTTTTGAGATGTACCTGTAGGCTACACCTCTTTGTATTCCTTTCAAACACAGCCTACATTTGGGCCTGTAAAGCCTGATTGGGATACCTGTTTCAGACAGGAAATACTTGCTTCCTATGGGCAATGCACTAGTACAAAAAATAAGAACTCAGGAAGGGGGCAAAGACTTTTTCACATCGCTGTAAATGCCCTACTTTCATGATATAATATCACTGTAGCATGAACTTTTTACATTTTCCATAAATTTCACCAGAAAGTCATATATCCCTAACTTTATGTGAGTAGTGTATATTTGGTGATGTTGCTGCAAATCCTCAATAACATAGATTGATGCTGGGTTCTGAATTTTGTATTATATCATGAATTTATATGTGTGTATGGATTTGTGGATGGTTATGTATGCATATAGTATATGTGCAGTATGTAGTGTCTGTTCACAAATATTGACCATGTTTATATGCATGTGAATAAACCAGTTATGATTGGATTTCTGGAGTCATCTGATTATTTAAGTTGCCATGTAAACAGATGAATGTGGTGAAGGCCATGTTATCAGGGTCATTAACTCAAGTAGTTTCCCCCCCAATAATCCATTAATTCAGTGTATGTAAACACTACAAAACTGATTATTGCTATTACCTGTTTATTCCCAGTAATATGTTTGTTGTGATCATGTAACCGGGGTCACTGACTGAATATCTTAACAGTAAAAGGGGTAGGATTATATACGTTTACTGATTTTTATTTACATTACATTACAGCTTCAACAATTATAAAAACATTTGAGTCACACAAAAGACTTAAACCTGAAAATAAAAATCTACAGATGTTCCTGGATGACAGTAGCTTATCTGTGAGTTTTCATGTGGTAAATTAAGCTAGAACAGTGAGTGAAGCATTTCCCACATATTTTACAGGACGACTGCTTCTCACCAGTGTGAAATTTCATGTGGGTTTTCAACTGAACATGAAACCTAAAACTTTGTCCACATGTTCCACAAGAAAATGGCTTCTCACCTGTGTGAACTCTCATGTGCCTTTTCATAGTACCATGGTGATTAAATTTTTGTCCACATGTTTCACAAGAAAATGGCTTCTCACCTGTGTGAATTCTCATGTGGCTTGTCAAATGACTAAGTTGATAAAATCTTTTCCCACATGTTTCACAAAAAAATGGCTTCTCACCTGTGTGAACTCTCATGTGAGATTTCAAAGCATCGCGTCGATTACAACTTTGTCCACATGTTTCACAAGAAAATGGCTTCTCACCTGTGTGGATGCTCATGTGCCTTTTTAAAATCTCACGGCGATTAAACCTTTGCCCACATGTTTCACAAGAAAATGGCTTCTCACCTGTGTGAATTCTCATGTGAATTTTCATAGTACCATGGTGATTAAATCTTTTCCCACATGTTTCACAAGAAAATGGCTTCTCACCTGCATGATTTCTTTCATGAACTGATAAACTATACTTCTTCCTGAATCTTTTCCCACACATTTTGCAAACATTTGACTTACCTGTGTGATGTTTCTTTTTTTGGGACTTATTTTTACAGTCTTTGTCATTATCAGAACATGTTACAGACTCTTCACCTGTGTCAGTATCATACCGATTCTCTGACATGGAGGATTTGTCTACACTGTTACGGTCACTTCTGTTGTTGCGGCGTCTCTTCTTTGACTCTTCATGTTTACTTGATCCTGAGTTTTCATTCTTACCTGCACCCTGGTCTTGGCTCTCAGTGTCAGAAGAGTAGTAAGAGAGGAGCTGCTCACTGTTTGGTTCAGTTTCACTGTTGTCATTGTCTTCATCAGTATGAGTCACCATGAAAAAATCAGTCCCTTGTTTCAGTCCAAAGTGCTCTTCCTTCTGACTGGTACAGAGATCTTCTTCCTCTTTAACTTGTGCAGCATCTAGTTCCTCCTGCTCCTGGACAGTGAGAATCTCCTTGTCCTTACATTCACATAGCTGTGGAGCATCTGGAGGGATACAGACACAGAAAATGCTAGTCATAGAAAAAAACAGGAAGAATGCTAGTAATAGAAAAACCAGGAAGAATAAATACACTGACTGGTCAAAAAAAATCACCACCTGGTAACAAATAGTTCTTATCCTTGCATGTGATCATTACAGCAGTGACGACCTGTGGTCAGTGCACAGTGCACATTAATAAACAATTTTGTAAATATGCTAGTTTGCCAAAAGGTTATTACCTCCGCCAAGGAGGTTATGTTTTCATCAGCGTTGGTTAGTCTGTCTGTCTGTTTGTTTGTTTGTTAGCAAGATAACTCAAAAAGTTATGGACGGATTTTCATGAAATTTTCAGAGATTGTCACAAATGGGGTATCCTACAGATTATTAGATTTTGGTGGTGATCCGTCAGAACACTTGGGAAAAAAAAAACAACAAAATAAACATCACAGTATAGCTAATATATGCCACTTGCGAATGGCATTTTTTTCATGATCAAGGAATCTATAAAGTTAGACAAAATAAATGTAGGATTAATATTTATGATGTTAAACACTGTATGGGGGGAACTGTGGCGCTTGGCGGAGGTCTGCGCTCTCCGAGTGCTTTTCTAGTTTTTCATCTGTAGTCCCTGGACAGATGTTACAAGTCACACTAACAAGTAGAAACAAATTAATAAAATTCCAAGAAATATACAGAAGAACTCATAAAACAAAAAACATTAGCATTAATAACTAGAAAAGCACTCGGAGAGCGCAGACCTCCGCCAAGCGCCACAGTTCCCCCCATACAGTGTTTGTGTGTACGTTTTCAGATTCCTTGACCATGAAAACATATGACAAGCAATTGGATTGACAATGATAGGATTAGTGGTTCAGTAGTTATTCACGAAAATGCCATTTTGCGTAATGGCAGTTAAGCGCCACAGTTCCCCCCATACAGTGTTTGTGTGTACGTTTTCAGATTCCTTGACCATGAAAACATATGACAAGCAATTGGATTGACAATGATAGGATTAGTGGTTCAGTAGTTATTCACGAAAATGCCATTTTGCGTAATGGCAGTTAAGCGCCACAGTTCCCTCCATACAGTGTTTGTGTGTATGTTTTCAGATTCCTTGACCATGAAAACATATGACAAGCAATTGGATTGACAATGATAGGATTAGTGGTTCAGTAGTTATTCACGAAAATGGCATTTTGCGTAATGGCGGTTTTCTTGTGGACGGTGATCCAGATCACCACCAAAATCTAATCATCTGTAGGATACCCCATTTTTGACAATCTGTGAAAATTTCATGAAAATCCGTCCATAACTTTTTGAGTTATCTTGCTAACAAACAGACAGACAAACAAACAGACAGACAAACCAATGCCGATGAAAACATAACCTCCTTGGCGGAGGTAAAAAGTATTATAAAAATATCCTTATATTATCAAAAACCCATCTCGATAGATGATATACATCTCTCAAGATGGTGGCGCGCGTAAACGCAGCGGTTCGGGGCTCTCAGCTTTCTTCCTTTGTATTCATGTTTTTACTTGTGTTTTCTTTGCTAGTTCTAAGACTTGAAGCCTTAATTCAGTATAATAAGGCTGAACTGTGGGATATTGGAAAGCAGGTCAGACTCTTTGCATTCCATATGCCAGACTTCATTACACCAGCGATACAGTGGATCCCTGGGGCTTTCACTATTCACCCCATGGCCTAGGAGACGGAGGAGATGGCGTAAACAAAAGTGGGGCGAGCAGAGCAGCCTGCGTGCTAGGCTACCGGCTCTTCCCAGTGTCTTCCTTGCAAATGTCAGGTCACTTGCCAACAAGCTCGATGAAATTTGACTGAGGATCGTCTCACGAAGGACAAACAGCTGTGTGGTCATTGTTATGGAGACCTGGCTGGACAATAACATCCTGGACGCTGTGGTGGAGTTAGAGGAGCTCTCTTTGTTCCGGGCAAACAGGACTGCAGCCTCAGGGATGTACAAAGGTGGAGGTTTGGCGTTGTATATTCATAACACCTGGTGTGCAGCTACCAACATTATCGGCACATACTGCTCCCCTGATCTAGAATATCTGGCCGTGAAATGCAGACCATTCAAGTTGATTTGGGAGTTTTGTTCCATTATTATCGTGGCCATTTACATCTCACTGTGGCCTAATGCTAAGTTAGCATTGGAGGAGCTATACTGCCTGATCAGCAAGCAGATGAACTCCAACCCAGAGGTGGCTGTGATCGTGGAGGGAGACTTTAATCGGGTGGAACTAAAAGCAGTGCTTCCCAAACTTCATAAATGGATAAACTTTCCAACCAGAGACACCAACATTCTGGACCAGGTGTACTGTAACATCCCGGGAGCCTATAAGGCTGTAGCAGCCCCACACCTGGGCATGTCAGACCACATCTCCATAAAGCTAATCCCAGCCTAAAAACCTCTGATCTGCAGGACTAAATCATCAACCAAAACAATTCAGATATGGACTGAGGAGGCTTCCTCAGCATGACAGGAATGTTTTGAGCACACAAACTGGGGAGTGTTTAGAGAAGGAACAGATCTGGAGGAATACACATCATCTGTCCTGTACTATGTACAGTTCTGCACCAATGCTGTACTTCCCACAAGGTCCATCAGGGTTTTCCAAACCAGAAACCATGGCTGGACAGTACAGGATGGCCCGTGCTCAAAGCCCGGAATGCTGCCTGTAGGTTTCGTGAGAGGCTGGCTTATAGCGGGGCTTGGTAAGAACTGAAGTAAGGCATCCAGCAGGCTAAGCAGAGGTACAAACAGTGCATTGAGGAGCATGATGACAACAAATAAACACAAGGATCAGTTTCAGGTCCATCACTTTCTAATCTCTATATGTTACCACTCGGTGAGGTCATCAAGAGGCACGGCATAAATTTCTATAGTTATGCTGATAACACCCAGCTGTACATGGCCGTGTCTCCTGATGACCCTGGACCTAATGATTCTCTTTCAAAACTGTGTTTATGATATTAAACAGTGGATGGCAGAAAACTTTTTACATCTCAACCTGGACAAAATGGAAGTTTTAGTTATTGGGATGGAAGCTCAGAGAGAGAAACTGTCAGCACATTTACTGATACTGTCAACAAAGTCCTCCAAAACTGAAAAATTTAGGAGTAATCTTTGACCAGGGTCTTAGTTTTAAACAACATATTACAAATGTAACTAAGGCTGATTTTTATCATCTAAAGAATATCTCCAGATTGCGGCAGTTTCTCTTGCAAGCCGATGCAGAGACACTTTTAGACGCCTTTATTTCTTCGAGAATAGATTATTGCAATGCTTTTCTTTCTGGTCTTCCTAAAAAGACTACAGCCCCCTACAACTACTCCAGAACTCAGCCGCCCGGGTTCTGACCAAGACTAAAAAGAGAGCACACATAATATCCATTTTAAAGTCTCTGCATTGGCTTCCTGTCAGCTTCAGAATAGATTTTTAAGTTTTTTTTAATTGATTTTTAAGGCTCTTAGTGGTCTTAGCCCTGATTATCAGAAATGCTTTTACATTATGAGCCTTCAAGAACCCTCAGGTCCTGTTTGCCTCAAGTCCCCCATCATTGTGCCCGTGCCTAAATAATCTGCTGTCACCTGCCTCAATGATTACCGGCCCGCAGGGCTGGACTGGCCATCCGGCATACCAGGCATTTGCGGGATTTATTTGTGTATTTCTGTTGGATTGGGTCATCTACTATGTCATGCTGCTGTTAAACTGTAATTTCCCAGTTTGGGATCAATAAAGTCCATCCATCTATACAGGTAATCCCACTGAGACATGCAGTCTCATTTGCAAGAGAGACCTGTTCCCTTAGCCCAGCTGTTAGTATTGCTCCTGCCTCTCCTCTCTTCTCTCCAGCACCTGCGTCAGAGCTAGACATTGATGTGGTCCACATATCCACAAAACATGATACCAACAGTCCAACAAACCAACCTGAACAGACAGAACTAAAAAAAAAAAATGGGGAATCCATACCATGAAAACTGGGCTGTGGCTTGGGGGCTGAAGCTTGTCCTTCATGAGTTGCACCCACTGCAGGCCTTAAACTGTCCAGCCCTGAGCTGTGGCCGTCTTTTGGGAGTTGAATTGTGCGTTGATGCGGTCCGTGAGTCCACGTATTATCACAGCGATACTCCAGCAAAATGAAGTTGTTTTGAGTGTGCCATAAAGACTGGATGGAAACTGTAGCCAGGTTTCAAAAGTTCCACATTTTTTCGTTCTGCTCCACTGTTTTCATTCCAAGGTAATTAAATGCAATTAACTGTGATCAAAAAAAATTGTCAATGTTAAGAGGGGTGTTTCATTATTTATTTATTTAGCGAATGCAAAGTCCTTAAGCCAAGCAGTTGCCTCCTGGTTTGCTGTATGGAGGGTGTGTAATCCTCCTTCCAGTCTTTGGAGTGGGCAAGCCTCTATGATGTGTTCCATAGTTTGCTCCTCTCCACATGCGCACAGTGGGCTAGGGCTAGGTGTTTCATTACCACGAGGTTAACACGTTAACTTTGACACCACTATGAGTCAGACATTATAGTTTTACATTCCTATTCTGTCTAACTTTGTCAGAGGTTTCCTGGTGACATCAAGCAGTCTGTACTGAAACGCCATCATTCTTTGAAACTTTGCAGAAAAATGTCAGACATTAATAATCCTTCTTAACTAAACAGAACTCATGTTTACCAGCTTGGTTAGACTGTGAGTATTTAGTCATTGATAGTAAAAAAAATAATAACTGATGTTCACATGTAATTGCTAGCAGATGACTGTAGATTTAATTTTAGCTTGTGCAGATTTTAAGTTGCATGAGAAGTCAGTAAAGTTCAGATTCTGGAGTTTAGTCCTGTTTACCAACAATAAAAATTCCCAGCATGCATCACTGTACAAATGATTAAACAAATTCTACAGTGCATCCGGAAAGTATTCACAGCGCTTCACTTTTTCCACATTTTGTTATGTTACAGCCTTATTCCAAAAGGGATTAAATTCATTTTTTCCCTCAAAATTCTTCACACAATACCCCATAATGACAACATGAAAAAGTTTTTTTGAGATTTTTGCAAATTTATTAAAAATAAAAAACAAAGTAATTACATGTACATAAGTATTCACAGCCTTTGCTCAATACTTTGGTGATGCACCTTTGGCAGCAATTACAGCCTCAAGTCTTTCTGAACATGGTGCCACAAGCTTGGCACACCTACCTTAGTGCAGTTTCGCTCATTCCTCTTTGCAGCACCTCTCAAGCTCCTTCAGGTTGGATGGTAGGTGTCGGTGCACAGCCATTTTCAGATCCCTCCAGAGATGTTCAATTGGCTTCAAGTCTGGGCTCTGGCTGGGCCACTCAAGGACATTCACAGAGTTGTTCTGAAGCCACTCCTTTGATATCTTGACTCTGTGCTTAGGGTCGTTGTCCTGCTGAAAGATGAACCATTGTCCCAGTCTGAGGTCAAGAGTGCTCTGGAGCAGGTTTTCATCCAGGATGTCTCTGTACATTGCTGCATTCATCTTTCCATCTATCCTGACTGATGCTGCCACCACCAATGCCATAATTATGAGTGGTGCCTGGTTTCCTCCAAACATGATGCCTGGCATTCACGCCAAAGAGTTCAATCTTTATCTCATCAGACCAGAGAATTTTGTTTCTCATGGTCTGAGAGTCTTTCAGGTGCCTTTTGACAAACTCCAGCCGGGCTGCCATGTGCCTTTTACTAAGTAGTGGCTTCCATCTGGCCACTCTACCATACAGGCCTGATTGGTAGATTGCTGCAGAGATGGTTGTCCTTCTGGATGATTCTCCTCTCTTCACAGAGGAACACTGGAGCTCTGACAGAGTGACCATCAGGTTCTTGGTCACCTCTCTGACTAAGGTCCTTCTCCCCCCATCGCTCAGTTTAGACGGCCGGCCAGCTCTAGGAAGAGTCGTGGTGGTTCCAAACTTCTTCCATTTATGGATGATGGAGGCCACTGTGCTCACTGGGACATTCAAAGCAGTAGAAATCTTTCTGTACCTTTCCCCAGATTTGTGCCTTGAGACAATCCTGTCTCAGAAGTCTACAGACAATTTCTTTGACTTCATGCTTGGTTTGTGCTCTGACATGCACTGTCAACTGTGGGACCTTATACAGACGTGGACAAAATTGTTGGTACCCCTCTGTTAATGAAAGAAAAACCCACAATGGTCACAGAAATAACTTGAATCTGACAAAAGTGGTAATAAATAAAAATTCTATGAAAATTAACCAATGAAAATTAGACAGTGCTTTTGAATTGTGGTTCAACAGAATTATTTTAAAAAACAAACTCATGAAACAGGCCTGGACAAAAATGATGGTACCCCTAGAAAAGATTGAAAATAATGTGACCAAAGGGACATGTTCAACCAAGATGTGTCCTCTAATTAACATCACAGGTGTCTACAAACTTCTAATCAGTCAGTCGGCCTATTTAAAGGGTGACAAATAGTCACTGTGCTGTTTGTTGATATGGTGTGAACCACAATAAACATGGACCAGAGGAAGCAAAGGAGAGAGTTGTCTCAGGAGATTAGAAAGAAAATTATAGACAAGCATGTTAAAGGTAAAGGCTATAAGACCATCTCCAAGCAGCGTGATATTCCAGTGACTACAGTTGCACATATTATTCAGAAATTTAAGATCCACGGGACTGTAGCCAACCTCCCTGGACGTGGCCGCAGGAGGAGACGGATAATACGAATGGTAACAAAAGAGCCCAGAACAACCTCTAAACACATTCATGGTGAACTCCAAGGTCAAGGTACATCAGTGTCAGATCGCACCATCCGTCGTTGTTTGAGCCAAAGTGGACTTCATGGGAGACGAACAAGGAGGACACCACTGTTGAAAACAAATCATAAAAATCTAGACTGGAATTTGCCAAACTGCATGTTGACAAGCCACAAAGTTTCTGCGAGAATGTCTTATGGACAGACGAGACAAAACTGCAACTTTTTGGCAAGGCACATCAGCTCTATGTTCACAGACGCAAAAATGAAGCATACCAAGAAAAGAAGACTGTCCCTACTGTGAAACATGGAGGAGGTTTTGTTATGTTCTGGGGCTGCTTTGCTGCATCTGGCACAGGGTGTCTTGAATCTGTGCAGGGTACAATGAAATCTCAAGACTATCAAGGTATTCTAGAGAAATGTGCTGCCCAGTGTCAGACAGCTTGGTCTCAGTCGCAGGTCATGGGTCTTGCAACAGGATAATGACCCAAAACACACAGCTAAAAACACCCAAGAATGGCTAAGAGCAAAACATTGGACTATTCTAAAGTAACCTTCTATGAGCCCTGATCTAAATCCTATTGAACATCTGTGGAAGGAGCTGAAACATGCCGTCTGGAGAAGGCACCCTTCAAACCTGAGACAACTGGAGCAGTTTGCTCATGAGGAGTGGGCCAAAATACCTGCTGAGAGGTGCAGAAGTCTCATTGACAGTTACAGAAATTGTTTGATTACAGTGATTGCCTCAAAATGTTGTGCAACAAAATATTAAGTTAAGGGTACCATCATTTTTGTCCAGGCCTGTTTCATGAGTTTGTTTTTTAAAATAATTCTGTTGAACCACAATTCAAAAGCATTGTCTGATCTTCACTGGTTAATTTTCATAGAATTTTTATTTATTACCACTTTTGTCAGATTCAAGTTATTTCTGTGACCATTGTGGGTTTTTCTTTCATTAACAGAGGGGTACCAACAATTTTGTCAACGGCTATATAGACAGGTGTGTGCCTTTCCAAATCAGGTCCAATCAACTGAATTTACCACAGCTGGACTCCAATTAAGCTGTAGAAACATCTCAAGGATGATCAGTGGAAACAAGATGCACCTGAGCTCAATTTTGAGCTTCATGGCAAAGGCTGTGAATACTTATGTATATGTGATTGTTTGTTATTTTTAATAAATTTGCAAAAAAATTAATCCCTTTTGGAAAAAGGCTGTAACATAACAAAATGTAGAAAAAGTGAAGCGCTGTGAATACTTTCAGGATGAACTGTATATCAGATTTATTCATTGTGACTAGAGTGTGTTATAAGGAGATTCTGGCTTCTTCATTTCAATTTTTTTTCTTTAATATAAATATTCGTAACATTTTATCTGTTTCATTCTCACAATGAGTCTTTGTTCTCAGAGTGTTTACCTTCATGATGACTTCTTGTTTTCAGTCGTTTCTTCTTTGGTTTGTGTTCTTTTTCTTCTTTAGTTGGTCCCGAGTCTACATGCCAGCTTTCTTTCTCATCTTGGATCTCAGTTCCAGCAGAGTTGTGAGAGAGAAGCTGCTCACTCTTTGGTTCTGCTTCACTCTGTTGGTTTTCCTCAGGAATAAGAGTGACCATGAAGGCATCGGACTCCAGCTTCACTACCAGCTGTTCTCCCTCCTGACTGATGCAGAGTTCCTCCTGTTCCTCTTTAACCTGTGGAAGTTCTAGTTCATTCTGTTCTTCTTTAACTTGTAGAGGTTCTGGTTCCTCCTGCTCTTTTTTAACCTGTAAAGGTTCTGGTTCCTCCTCTTCTTTCACCTGTGGAGGTTCTAGTTCATCCTGTTCCTTTTTAACCTGTAGAGGTTCTGGTTCCTTCTCTTCTTTAACCTGTAGAGGTTCTAGTTCTTCCTCTTCTTTAACCTGTAGAGGTTGTGGTTCCTCCTGTTCCAAACCTGAGTTCTCTTGGTTCCAGAGCTGCTGGTCAGGAGAAAACTCGTTCTCACAAACATGTTGCTCTGGGAAGTCTAGAGGGAAAACAGATAAAAGAAATCATTCACTAATGGGATTAAAGCAAAACTCAGTTCTAAGGAAATAAATGTCCACCTCTGTTGGTCTTTTTGAGCTGCTGTGAACAGTCAACTTGAGCAGCAATAATACAGTCAGAAGGAATGACCTGATGGAGCGCTCACTGAGTTTCTAACTGCTTCTCTACAGAGAATAGAGAGAGGAGGGATGAAGAAACATAAAAAAGACTAGGGCTGCCCCGACTAAAGATTTTCCTGTAACACAGCATGTCTTGGATAACTTAACTTGGATAACGCTGAGCACAAAGTTCATTATGGTAAAGCTAGGTTTACGCTCCACCTCCACTCTTATCATCTGCTCAAGTGTGAGGCTCATGTCAGACATGAGGCTCGTGTGACACATGCACAAAATTGAACCTCCCATGGAAGAGATGGTGCTACTGACACAGCATACAAAAATGAAGGGAAGAAGACAAATTAAAAAGAAATGTGACGAGACTAGAAAAAGGAAAAGAAAAGACCACTAATAGTAAAAGTCGTTAACACACAAGTTCCTTTTCTCTCCCTTGTGCAGTCTGTATTGTTTCAAAATGGCTAAAGTGGCTTTTGTTTTTCTTTTCTTTTATATAGCCGGTCAATAAATGCACATCAGCACATTTGCGCTATCTTGAAGGCTGGGGTGGAATTACAAATGAGCGCACATCAAAGACTTGTCCTCGTAGACACAAAAACATGAAGCATATAGTTAGGTCCATATACACTCCTCACAAAAAGTTAGGGATATTTGGCTTTTGGGTGAAATTTATGGAAAATGTAAAAAGTTCACGCAACAGTGATATTATATCATGAAAGTAGGGCATTTAAGTAGAAGCATGTAATGGTGATTTCCTCATCTCAAGCAATTTATTGAAACAAAAGCCAACAACAGTGGTAGGTATACCACAACAAAAAAATGTCAGTGTCTCATTGTCATGTGCCCTTGAGCATCAGCTACAGCTTGACAACGACGTCTCATGCTGTTCACAAGTTGACTTAATGTCTGCTGACGCATGGCATTCCACTCTTCTTGACGGGCAGCCCTCAGGTCACTGATGTTGTGGGGTGCAAGGTTACAAGCGTCTACACAGCAACTCAGCTGATCTCATAGGTTTTCTATGGGATTCAGGTCTGGAGAAAGTGCAGGCCACTCTGTTTGAGATACCCCAGCCTCCAGCAGCCGTTCCCTAATGATGCAACCTCGATGAGCTGGAGTATTGTCGGCCATGAAGATGAAATAATTCAATTCAACTTTATTTATATAGCGCCATTTCACAACAACAGTCATCTCATAGCACTATCAACTGTAGGGGGGAACCCCCACAGTTGCAGAAAGACCCCAGCAATCAGGCGATCCCCTGTGAGCAAGCACTTGGCGACGGTGGAGAGGAAAAACTCCCTTTTAACAGGAAGAAACCTCCAGCAGAACCAGGCTCAGGGAGGGGCAGTCATCTGCTGCGACTGGCTGGGGGGTGAGGGGATAGAGAAAAAGAAAAGAACAGACATGTAGAGAGCAAACAGCACGATGGGGACTCAATCTATGGGAGAGAACAAACAAATGTTAATGACCAGCAAAAAAAAATATTTCATAGAGAGTGAGGAAAGGAGTGAGGCCCAGTGCATTACTGGAGGTCCCCCGGCTGACTAAACCTATTAGCAGCATAACTAAGGGAGGGTTCAGAAACACATGATCCCTCCCTAATTGTAGGCTATATCAAAAAGGTAGGTTTTAGCCCTATTCTTAAAAACAGAGATCGAGTCTGACTCCCGAATCCAGATTGGCAGCTGATTCCACAGGAGAGGAGCTTGATAACTGAAGGCTCTGCCTCCCATTGTACTTTTGGAGATTCTAGGTATTACAAGTAATCCTGCATTTGGGGAGCGTAGTGCTCTGTTAGGATAATACGGTAGTATCAGATCTTTTAAATAAAAAGGAGCCTGATTGTTTAGAGCTTTGTAAGTAAGAAGAAGGATTTTAAACTTAATTCTAAACTCTATGGGAAGTCAATGAAGGGAGGCCAGAACCGGAGAGATATGATCTCTCTTTCTAGTACCTGTTAAAACTCTTGCTGCAGCATTTTGGATCAGCTGAAGACTTTTTAAAGATGTTTTAGGACAGCCTGATAATAAAGAATTACAATAATCTAATCTCGAGCTAACAAAAGCGTGGATCAGTTTCTCAGCATCACTCTGAGACAAGATGCTCCTAATCTTGGCAATATTACGCAAATGATAGAAGGCAGTCTTAGAAACAAATTTAATATGTGAATTGAAGGACAAATCCTGATCAAAAATAACTCCAAGGTTCCTCACAGAGCTATTAAGAGAAAGAGTAACCGCATCCAAACTGAAAGTTTGATTTGGAAAGGAATTTCTAAGGTTTTCTGGACCAACAAGAATGACTTCAGTCTTATCTGAATTTAATAGCAGGAAATTACAAGTCATCCAAGCTTTGATTTCCTTAAGACAGGCTTCTAACTTGGCTAACTGATTACTATCATCTGGCTTCATTGACAGGTATAATTGTGTGTCATCTGCATAACAATGAAAATGTATACAGTGCTTTCTAATAATGTTGCCTAACGGAAGCATATATAAACTAAAAGGAGTAGGGCCTAGCACAGATCCCTGTGGAACTCCATGACTAAGCTTTGAGTTGAAAGAAAACTCATTATTTACATGAACAAACTGGAACCTATCAGATAAATAAGATCTAAACCATTGCAACGAAGTTCCATTAAGTCCAACATAGTGTTCTAATCTATCAAGTACAATATTATGATCGATAGTATCAAAAGCTGCACTAAGGTCTAAAAGGACAAGTACAGAAACTAGTCCATTATCAGATGCAATGAGGAGGTCGTTAGTGACCTTCGCTAAGGCTGTTTCAGTACTATGATGGATTCTAAACCCAGATTGAAACTCTTCAAGTAAACCATTTCCCTGCAGGTGGTCAAATAATTGCGTAGCAACAACTCTTTCTAAGACTTTTGAAATGAAAGGGAGATTAGAGATTGGTCTATAGTTAGCTAAAGCTCCTGGATCTAGCGTTGGCTTTTTGAGTAAGGGTTTAATTACAGCCATTTTAAAAGCCTGCGGTACATGGCCTAAAGTTAATGAAGAATTGATTATATGAAGAATAAAGCTACCAATAAGTGGGAAGACTTCTTTAAATAACCTGGTAGGAATAGGGTCTAAAAGACAAGTTGAAGGTTTGGATGAGGAAACTATTTTGTCTAACTCACAAAGGTCGATTGGAGTAAACTCATCAAGACAGACATCAACAGAAGGAGTTGTAGTAGTTACAGTATTTAAGTTAACTGTGGGAAGAATCTGATTGATTTTATCTCTGATGGATGAAATTTTATTATTGAAAAAGTTCATAAAGTCCTGACTAGTAAGCTCTAAGGGAATGCTAAGATTAACAGAGTCCTGACTCTTTGTCAACCTGAGGCCTGTGTTGTTCATGCAGGGGCACAATGACTGGATGAATGATGTTATTAAGGTAATATTGGCTTGTCACGGTACCATTCACAAGGTGTAGGGCAGTTCTGTATTGACTAAACACACCTGCCCAGACTTTTAACACCACCACCACCACCAAAGGCTCATCTGGTGACAACAGTGGCTGGTCCATAGCACTGTCCTTGACATTTCCAACATTGTTGGCAGCGATAAGTTCTGCTCAGTGTGAATCAACTTTCATCAGAGAACAGCACTGATGCCCACTGGTCCCTTGTCCAGCATAAATGCTCCCTGGCCCATGCAAGACGATGATGCCTCTGCCTGGTGGTGTGGTCAAG